>OY992541.1:2228125-2808911 GCA_963921195.1 Pegoplata infirma
GCCTTTTTTTTACAACCGTATATTTTGTAGTGCAATGTCTTAACATTTTTATATGGCCAAATCATTTTTCGGGCCGGGCCCCCAGGGCCCCCCTGCGTACGTGCCTGATACAATCATATTACTGCATATGTGATCATGTGTGACACTATCAGCCTTACTACATGAAAATAAAATAAGTTTAAAATGAGCTTTTAATTTTATTTCCATACAAATTGTTTTTGTTTTTAAAACCGACTTTCATAAAATGTACTGAAAATTTGAAATTTAAAATAAAACTTTTGTTAAAATAGACTTTTTGTTTTCTTGTGGTAAGGGCCTATGTATTGCGAGATAAATTTATGTAATAAATTTTGATGTCTTTCCTGATTACAAATCTGTGGTGCCCCACAAATATATTTCACCGAAAATCAAAATCTTCGCCAGAGCCGTTGTTGAAAAAACTGCGGTCGAAAATGACTTGAGACAAAAATTATTCCTCGGGACAAATGCAATAAAACTGCAAATTCACATTTCGCAATTGCAAGCTTTTGTTGCCAAAAAAAAAAATTGCCATATATGAACCATCCTAATGTATGTACATTAGGGTGGCACGAATAATGACTTTTTTGAATTTCGTCTATCGCCGAGCCAATTATTGTT
This sequence comes from Pegoplata infirma, assembly GCA_963921195.1. NCBI lineage: Eukaryota > Metazoa > Arthropoda > Insecta > Diptera > Anthomyiidae > Pegoplata > Pegoplata infirma. The sequence goes on from OY992541.1 coordinate 2,228,765, forward strand.
TGTTTTGTTTGTCAGACTATATTAACCCGTGCGGATGAGTAAAAGTTTTGCTCAAAAAAAAATTTTGTCTCATACGAACCAAAAAACTTATTTTTTTATTAATTTTTTTTTTATAATTATGTATTATTTTATTTATTTAGCGTATTAACGACAAAAACAATTTATAAAAAAATTTTAGAAGATGGCTCCACGGACCTCAAAAATTGTTTTTAAGTCAATTTTAAAGCGGAAGGGTTTATTCCACCAAAATGAAATTTTTTTAAAAAAAAAAGTTAGAAAATCGAAAAAAAAATTTTAGTTTGTATGAGAAATAAATTTTTGAGGGCAAAACTTTAACCCTCCAGCGGCACTAGTTAATATTGACCGATTTGGTTACACATTTAAACATAAAGTTTTAGACCAAAACTAACCACAATTTGACCCGCGATCGACGAAATTCAAAAAATTCATTATTCGTGCACCCTTATGTACACATAAGAAAGTTTGAAATTATCTTCATGAAATTGTCATATGTTTTTAAGACATAAATATACTTGGGAAAGTTTGAAAAATTAAAATTTTTATTTCCGAGTAAATTTTTTTTTAATAGTTACACTGTAAGTAGGTGGAAATGACACACCAAAACGCCGAGACACTTCAACCTAATTTTGGGTCGTAGAATCCAGTGGTTAGCTCAAAATCACGAGATATTTCTATTTTAAATTTGTAGTAGATTTAAGGCGATTTTTGATTTTATATGAATAACAAAACTTTAAAAACTTGTATAAAATCAATTTGTTTATTATTTATTTGTCAAAAGTTATATCTAGAAATAATGGAACGATATTTCCTCCTATTTTGATAAATTTTATAAATTTTTTAGATTTATTTAATTTTTACTCTTCGTTTGCAACCAACCACCAGAAATCAGCAAGCATTGAGTCTATTCTTTTTCAATCGAAACGGTCTTCGATTGCCATTATGAATTTTGATGAAATCTTTCGCCAGTTTCGTCTGTTTCTGTGTTTTTACACGTTTTTCTCTCAAATTTTAAGTTATTTTAAGCTTCTTTTTAAAACGGAGTATACCAATGGATTCTACGCGTTCTATCGCAAGGGAAAGGCCCTTGAATTTTTAATTTTTTTTTTTTTTAATTTTGGAGGGTATAAAAGATTTGTCACAGCCAAATTTAACACTAACTGTTTTTATACTCTCCACTTAGTGATAGAGGGTATATATAAGTTTGTCATTCCGTTTGTAACTCATCGAAATATCGGTCTGGGATCCCATAAAGTATATGGGGCATTCCATGTCAAATCGGACACTTTGAAAATTTTTTTTTTTTACATTTTCCCAATTTGTTTACAGTTTTTAGTACCCTTCGAAAACTCCTTCGTGGTAAATTTTCATATTTTTTTGATGACCCGTTCAAAAGATATCGAATTTTTAAAAATTTGTAGTTTGTTCCTTTACTCAAACTTCTTTTAATCATAACTTCTTCAATAATGGTCCAAATTTCAATTTTTTTTTCAAAATTTTTGTTTTTTTGCGTACTTTCTAAAAAAAAAATCCCAAAAAATTCTTAAAAGCGTTCTAGTATGCGATTTTTAAGTTTTTAAATTTAAATTTCATTTTTGAAAATGTTTGTACTCTTCGATTTTTTTGAAATTTTTTTTGTGTAAAACTTCTATCGATTCTGCAAATTTTTTGCCCAGGAGGATCGTGGGATAACGATTATTACTATTTTTTTAAATTTTTTGAAAAAAATTTATTGTAATTTTCCAATCTTAAAATCATTTCTACTGCTCCAATCTACTGCTCCCCCATTAATTTTTACGTCTTAACATTTCTTTGGAACAAACTAATACCCAATCTCCAATTTCTAAGGGGGCTACCACTCAAAACGACATTTTTTTAAATTTGCTCCAACCGCTCCAACTGCCCTAATAGTGCCCTTATGTATGACCGACCCACAATATTTTTTTAGTCCAAACATTTTCTCTGAACACACCTACCCTCTATCTTTAACTGTTAAGGCGGTCCCCATACAATTTTTTTTTTTTTTTTTGTAAATTTGTTTTATTTAATCAGCTTCTACCGGTCCAATGGTGAGTCCGAGAGGGGTCGTTAGTGAGACCAACCCCCATTTATTTTTACCCTACAACATTTTTTTAAAACATACCTACGCCCTATCTCCACTCCCTAAGTAGGCTCCCATACAAATAACAATTGGAGCAAATTTTATAAAAATGTAATTTTGTATGGCAGCCTACTTAGGGAGTGGAGAATATACCTACGCCCTGTAGGTATATTTAAAAAAAATGTTGTAGGGTAAAAATAAATGGGGGTCGGTCTCACGAATGACCCCTCTCGGACGCACCATTGGACCGGTAGGAGCTGATTAAATAAAACAAATTTACAAAAAATAAAAAAAATTGTATGGGGACCACCTTAAAAATTGGAGAAAGAGGGTAGGTGTTCAGAGAAAATGTTTGGACTAAAAAAATATTGTGGGTAGGTCATACATTTTGTTGGTCTAAGGGCACTATTAGGGCAGTTAGAGCGGTTGGAGCAAATTTAAAAAAATGTCGTTTTGAGTGGGAGCCCCCTTAGAAATTGGAGATTGGGTATTAGTTTGTTCCAAAGAAATATTAAGACGTAAAAATTAATGGGGGTATGTCTTATAAAGGACCATTATTGAAGAAGTTATGACTAAAAGAAGTTTGAGTAAAGGAACAAACTACCAATTTTTAAAAATTCGATATCTTTTGAACGGGTCATCAAAAAAATATGAAAATTTACCACGAAGGAGTTTTCGAAGGGTACTAAAAAGTGTTAACAAATTGGGAAAATCTAAAAAAAAATTTTCAAAGTGTCCGATTTGACATGGAATGCCCCATATACTTCAAATAATAAACACAATGTGAACTACACAAGCAAGCATGAAAAAAAAAAAATCAACAAATGAATTTCAAGTTATGAAAAATTTACTAAACTTGTAGATGAAAATAAATGAAGATAAATATTATGAACTAATTGGTAGTAAATTGCGTCCTAAAACTGAATTTTTTTATACCCTACACCACACTGTGGTACAGGGTATAATGAGTTTGTGCTGATGTTTGTAACTACCCGAAATATTGGTCCTAGACCCACCTTTAAGTATACCGATCGACTCAGAATCACTTTTTGAGTCGATTTAGCGATGTCCGTCCGTCCGTCCGTCTGTCCGTCCGTCCGTCCGTCCGTCTGTCTGTCTGTCCATGTAAACGGTGTAAACACGATACAGGTCGCAATTTTTAATCAATTGACTTGAAATTTGAAACTTAAGTCTCTCTTGGCCCAAGGACGAAGCCTATTGAAATTGGAAAAAATCGGTCCATATTTAGACCTAGCCCCTATACAAAGGTCCTCTTTAGTTTTGGCTCAAATGACTCTAATAACCGTATTGTAGAAGGTATCGCTTTGAAATTTGGATGGTAAACATGTTTTGTCTTCACATATCATCATTCCGAATTTCAAAGAAATCGGACCAGTTCTTCTTGTAGCCCCCATACAAACCACCTTCCCGATTTTCACATAAATGTCTCAAATTTCATGAAAATAGAAAATATTTAATTAAAATTTTGTTTGTGTATGTTAAACGCGTACTTAAATAACCTTATCAAACCTGATAATCATCGGACCAGTTTTGGACTCAGGCCCCTTGTGAAAATTTCGCCCGATAATCAGTTAAAGCGGTTTATTGTCAACAAATAGAAGCCTATTTCACTCAAATTTGATTTGTGAGTGTTTTCTTCACTTATTAAAGGTTTTACAACATATAGATCTAATCGATCCATGGGACCCATTTTCCGGGAAACCTTGGTGTAGGGTATTATATGGTCGGTCTTGACCGACTATAATTTTCTTACTTGTTTTAACTTAATTTTGTTTTAAGAAATATGTCTTAAAAATAATTTTTTTTTTAATTATTTAGGGAAAATTTCTTTGGCGATAAAAATTTCTTCCATGTATTAGCGAACTCCATTTAAGGTTTACAGTTTTAAACCGTTTTTAGCAATTATTTTTAGCATTTTCTGTCAATATACTGTAATAGAATAAAGAAAGTGCTAAAAATATTGCTGCTAAAAACGATTTAAAACTGTACGTGTGAATAGGGTATAACAGTACATGAACTAAAATTTTTTCCTAGCAGTTAAGAAAATTTTCCAACTTTTAGTTAAATTTAACTAAATTGTATGAAAATTTATAAACTAAGAAAATTTTTCCAAAGTTTAAGTTAAGTCTTTTTTTTTGTGTGTTAAGTCCCTACAACGCAATTTGAAAAACTTAAGCTACAGAGTTGCCACACTTTTCAAAAAAAAAAATTGTTACATGTGTTAACTACCACACACATTCACAAAATTTTATAAAAATCGGCGACTATCGAAAAATTTCTTGTGGATATTAAATGTTTTTGCTTATAATACGAAAAATGTTATCGTAACAGACCTTCAAAATACTGTATTTTTTTATGTACATCCCAGCAAAACTTTGGTAATGGGTAGTGATTATATAACACATTACCAGGTAATGCATATAACTTATTTGTAGCATTATTTTATGATGTCTTACCATAAATTTGTTCCACAACGTATTATTTTCAAGTGAAAAATAATGCATTACTAATAATTTGTTACGTAATGCATGATTATTGGAAAAATGTATTTCATAGTTATTATTTCTAAACATTAAATCATGGATGACTTATATTTGGTTACATTACGTATTATTTGAAAGTTTGAAATAATGCATTATTTATAATTGGATGCATAATGCATTACAATAACATAAAAAATAATTATTTTATAAAAAATGCATAAGTTTAAGCTAGAGATTCGCTCACGACAGGAAATTTCTAACGACACACTCACTTATAATCACGTGAGTAAATTTAATACAAAATTACTTTTTCACTACTCGTAACACCTTATATATTATCTTTTGGTATGCTATATTATTTGATTTCTCGTAACCTATAAAATATCATATATTTTACACCTTACTCGTATTCTTCGTTATAAATTTATCACTTATTTTATACCTTACTGGTATTCTTTGTGATAATGTGGATGCATTACTTTGAGTCTCATCGCCTCACATTGGGTTCAAATGGTACCAAAGTGGCGATTAATTGAAATTTATAATTGAAATTTATAAAGTTTTTGTTATAAGTTTTGGTATGGGGTAAAAGTAGAGAAAATTCTGCAACGCTAGTTATCAAAACCAATAAACGAAGTTGTTTACTTTTTTTTCGGTGAGCTGTCAAAGTTAGCAAATTATTGCAGTCTTTGAAAAAAGTAAAAAATTAAAATTTTTTACAATTCAAGCGATTATTAGTAGTAATAAATCTTTTAAAAGAAAATATTTTATAATGGAACCTTAAACAACAGGTATTAAACTAATTTGCAAATTTTTTTTGTTTATAAAAATTGGGTCTTAACATTTTTAATAATTTTTTTAAAAAGGACCCGAAATTGGGATATTTTCCCCATTTAATGGGCCACACATATTAAGTTAGTAATAGTTGAATTTAGTTTTGTAGATTTCAAAAAAGTATAGGATATCAGCTTTTATTTAAAAGAAAAAAAAGTACAGACAATGCCCGGCCCTTTTTTTTATTCCCGTTTTTGTGTAAAAAGTCTGGGTATCGTTTATTAAACAAGACAATTATATGTGTGTTTATACCCTTCAACTACGGTATGGGCTTACACATTCCGTATGTAACGCATCGAAATATGGGTCTAGGGCCCCATAAAGTGTATATTATTGATCACTGATCGATTCTAAGACATTCTGTGACTAACAGTGTGTCCGTCCGTCCGTCTGTTGTTGAGCACACCATAAAGTACATAAAACAAGAGCTAGAATCCTGAAGCTTGTCACAAATATGTATAATGGTCAGAGACAGGTTAAGTTCTTGAACGAGCAAAATCGGACCAGGGGGAAAAAGTTCCCCCTTGAAGAACTAAAACTAAAAAATTTTTTACAAGTTTTATTTGTATATTTGTTCAATAAATGAAACATTTTAATGCCATATGAAGTTCATCGACCAGAATTTGAACCAAGAGAGATCAGGAAAGCGAATTTTTTCGGTCCGCCCCTTTTTGGGGGCGTGTATAGAAAAAATAATTTAAATAATGATAAATGTTTATTAATTAGGTGCAAAAAATGACATCTATTTTTTTGGCAACGTTTATCGCGAGGGGAAGGTGTCCCCCATAGTCTCCCGGGAAACTCCCCCCTACGCCAAAAAAACGTCCCCTCCATTTGTTTTTTGTAGCTTTATTGCATGTTCAAGGGTTTCGTGTTTTTTTCCAAAAACAAAAAAAGCGGCTAAAAGATTAAAAAAAAAACATTTTGTTAAAAATTTTTTCTCGAATGCTGTGTTTTTATATATTTTTGATAATTCGTTAATAAAAAACTACAATATTCCCATAAATCACTTTTTTCAGATAAATTTGTACATTTATGAGATTTTGTGAAAAACAAAAATTGCATTTTAAATAAAATTTAAAATAATATATATACATATTATGCGTTCTTTCTTTGATTACTTTGATAGCACATTATGTACACTTTAATTGACATTTTTGTTTATTAATTTATCGCTTTTCATTCCAAAGTTACAGCAAAAATTGTGAACTATAACCCTTTTTTCCGAAAAACAAAAAAACGCCTAACAGGTTAAAAATTTTTTTTTTTTCCAATTTTTTTTTTCCAAAATGTGTATTTTTTCGTGTTTATATTAGTTCATTAATAAAAAAATATAATATTCTAAAACTACTGCTTATCTGAATTAATCGCCATTTTGGGTACCATCGAACCCACTGTGCGCCTGTTAAAATCATCAATGCTGCAATGTATAAAATAAGAGATCCTATACCTTATTTTATACCTTATTTGGTAATCTAAGTTTTGCTGGGATACGCTCAACATTATGTTGTTAAGAAGGACTACTGTGTTAATAAAGCAAAAACTTATTATTTTTCAAAAGAAACTGCAATGTTTTTTTTTTTTTAATTCTAATTGTTCAATGTTGTGTTTTTTTTTTTGCATTTTTTTTCTAAAAGGAGAAATAATTGTAAGAAAAAATTTAGGTGGATGGATTTTTTTTCGTTCAACCAACGAAAAACCTGCACTAATCCAACACAACGTTTATAATGGTCCTTTTTTACATTAAGAGGAGCCAACCAACTTTTAGTTGTTTGGTTGGTTGGTTGACAAAACACACTGATGACGACGATGGTGATGATGAGGATATTTACGGACAAATGGTCAGACAAATGGAAAAAAAGTTAAAAACGCGCAATACTATTACAACTCAAGCAACCTCTTGTTTTACTACGTTGTGCTACGTTTTTAGATGAGAGTAGGAAATGAGCTAAAAAAAAAGTGCTGAGAATAGTTTTTTAAAAGTTGCTTAAAAAAAAAGGATAACATAACAAATCTTGCAGAGACGTGTAGCAAGAAAAAAGAAAATAATTGAAAAAAAGTAAATTCCATAAAGTCTAAAAGAAAAGAAAAAAAAAAGTTGTTGCATTTGCTATATAAACCCCAGGGTTCCATTCATACATACAAACACACTTACAAACATAAATATGCACAACAGTCAGTTAATGTGTTTGTTGGTTGAACCGACGACCGACCGACCACCCGCTTTTTTTATAGCCAACCAGAGTTGTGTATTGTCCAACAGTCATTATACACAAACGTTGGAAAAAACTACTATACCAAGAATATAAGGTTGTGCATTCTTGATATTTTTTTTTATCAAATGACCATTTTTTTCGCATTATGGACATATGGAAGAGTTTTTCTATTTTTTTTGGTGCAAAAAAATTCATAAATCAAGTCTTGTATATTGGAGGCGTTTCTTATAGAATTTTAGTTTTTTTTTAAGTATTTGGATACCAAAATTTGTGTACCCTACAGCAACAGATTGTAATTAAAATTTAAATGAAGTTAAATTCATCATACGATACGTATTTACTTAAACTCACCCTACTCTTGCTACAGAGTCTATCGTTTTGTAAAACATTTCATTTTTATATTATGCCTTAAAATATGCATGCAATTTAATAATGATGAGCCATTCCCAGCAAAAAACTACATAGCCCATCAGATTTTTTTTTTTTGAATCTGAAGCCAGAAAAGGTAGATTTTTTTATAAAAAAAAATATATATTGTTTCAAAATAGGACTCAAATGAAGCATACGTCCGATTGAAATACAGAAAAAATAACAATAAAAAATGGGCGGGCATTTGTCGCTATTTGCGAAGTGCTAAAAATTAGCACTTTGAAAAAACCAAAGAAGTGAAAGCGTTAAATTCGGCTATGCCGAATCTTTTATACCTTCCAACATGTAAACAAGTAAAAAACAAGTGAGAGTGTTACATTCGGATTTTTATACCCTCCAAAATGTAAAAAAACAATATAACAAAAATCAGGGGCTTTTTTTTTGGGGGGGGGGGGGGTTGGTGGGAGACGTTAGGGGGCACCATGCCCTTGCGATTTTGAACTTCTTCTGATATAAGAAAGTTGCATTTGCTTAGCAAAAGTACAAAAAACCCTGCAAAAAATGCACTTTTTCTTAGGTTGGTTTAGTTCTCCAAAGGGGAACTTTTTTCCCCTTGGTCCGATTTTGCCCATTTCCGAACTTAACCTGCCTAGGAATATTAGACATATTCGTGGCAAACCTCGTAAGTCTACCTCTTTTATTTTGGACTGTATCGTGTCCTCTACAGACGGACGAACGGCCGGACGGACATAGCAAGAATGATCACTGATCAATAAAATATATATTTAATAGGGTCCTAGACCGATATCTTGATACGTTACACACGGAATGACAAAGTGAGTATACCTCCATACTGTGGTTGGAGGGTATAAAAATCAGAGGCGTTTTTTTTTAAGAGGGGTGGTAAGGGGATTGGATTAATTATGGTTGTAGCACTTCATACAATTTTATCATTAATTTGAAAAAAAAAAGGTTTTTTACACCCACGCCTACAAAAAGGGGCGGGCAGAAAAAAAATGTTTTCTTATCTCCGTGGTCCGAATGCAGGTCGATGAACTTTATATGGCATAAAAATGTTTCATTTATTGAACAAATAAACAAAAATAGCATGAAAAAATTGTGTCTTCTGGGGTAGTTTTAGTTCTTCAAGGGGGACATTTTTCCCCATGTCGGATTTTGCCCATCTCCGAACATAACCAGCCTATGACCATAAGACATATTCGTGCCAAACTTCAGGAGTCTAGTTCTTTTATTTTGGACTGTATCCTGTCTTCCATAGATGGACAGACGGACGGACATCGCTAGAATGTCTCAGAATCGATCAATAATATAAATACTTTGTGGGGTCCTAGACCGATAATTCGATGCGTTACATACGGTTTAAACAAAGGTTTAAAAATCAAATCAAAAAAGTAGAGTTTTATAACAAACAAGTGAGAGTGTTACATTCGGCTTTGCCGAATCTTTTATACCCTCCAAAATGTAAAAAAAAAAATTCAAAAAAATCCAGGGGCGTCTTTTTTTTTGGGAGGGGTTGGAGGGAGACGTAAGGGGACACCCTCTCCTTGCAATTTTGAACTTCTTCTGAGATAAGAATGTTACATTTGCTTACCAAAAGTACAAACAACTCTGCAAAAAATGCGGTTTTTCTTGGGTTGGTTTAGTTCTCTAAGGGGGAACTTTTTTCCCCTTGGTCCGATTTTGACCATTTCCGAACTTAACCTGCCTAGGAATATAAGACATATTCGTGCCAAACTTCGGAAGTCTTGCTCTTTTATTTTGGACTGTATCGTGTCCTCTACAGACGGACATCGCTATATGTCTTAGAATCAGGGTTGGCAACCGATACCCACCTAGAATAACGGTATTTGGCTATTGTGCCGCAACCAATAAAGATATGGACATTTTCAAAAGTGATTATGAAAGCTGATGAAATTTCTAGTATTTTAAATGTGTCACTTCGTGTTTCTAATGATTCGTTTTAGTTATATAGGCCAATACCGTTATAATACCGTTTCAAACGGTATTAAAAAGGTATTGACCTATATTTCGAAAACGAACCGGTAGAGACACGAAGTGACACATTTAAAATACTAGAAATTTCCTCAGCTTTCATAATCGCTTTTGAAAATGTCCATATCTTTATTGGTTGCGGTACAATAGCCAAATACCGTTATTCTAGGTGGTATCGGTTGCCAACCCTGCTTAGAATCGATCACTGATCAATAAAATATATACTTTATCGGGTCCTAGACCGATATTTCGATGCGTTACACACGGAATGACAAAGTGAGTATGCCCCCATATTGTGGTTGAAGGGTATAAAAATGGGGAAATCTAAGCGATTTAAGGAGAAAACAGTGCTGTTTTTAGCTAGTTTTGAGGTAACATGGCAACACTTTAGGAGTGAGTGAAACAATAAAAACTGATCTGGCATCTATTTTTCTTATGGCTCATTATATTAGCTTTCTCTTTCTTAACTAATTCGTAGAATAATTTGAGGAAAAAATAAACCATATGGTTCAATACTAATTTTTTGACATCAGTCACTTATGTCGAGTCTGTATTAGTCTGTGGTATGGGGGTATACTCACTTTGTCATTCCGTGTGTAACGCATCGATATATCGGTCGGGGACCCCATAATGTATATATATTATTGATCAGTAATCGATTCTAAGACATTCTAGGGATGTCCGTCTGTCCGTCCGGCTGTCGGTCTGTCCGTCAGTCTGTGGAGGACTCGATACAGTCAAATTTGGCACGAATATGTCTTATGGTCATAGGCTGGTTAAGTTCGGAGATAGTCAAATTCGGACTACGGGGGAAAAAGTTCCCCCTTTAAGAACTAAACCAACCTCTGAAAAAACGGCATTTTTTTATAGATTTTTTGTGCGTTTGCTTAGAAAACGAAACATTCTTTATGTCAGAAAAAGTTAAAAGTCCTGCAGTTGGATCCAGGAAAGTTGTCTCCCACCGCCCCAAGACGCCCTGTTGTTTTTTTTAACGTGTTGGGGGGTATAAAAGATTCGGCACAGACGAATTTAACACTCTCACTTGTTTTTATACCCTCCAACCACAGTATGGGGTATATACTCACTTTGTCATTCCGTGTGTAACGCATCGAAATATCGGTCTAGGACCCCATAAAGAATATATTTTATTGATCAGTGATCGATTCTAAGACATTCTAGCGATGTCCGTCCGTCTGTCCGTCTGTCCTCGTGTAGAAGACACGATACAGTCCAAAATAAAAGAGCTAGACTTCCAAAGTTTGGCACGAATATGTCTTATATTCCTAGGCAGGTTTAGTTCGGAAATGGGACAAATCGGACCAAGGGGAAAAAAGTCCCCCCTTGGAGAACTAAACCAACCTAAGAAAAATCGCATTTTTGCAGGGTTTTTTGTACTTTCCCCCCAAAAAACAAAAAGACGTCCGTGGATTTTTTTTATATTGTTTTTTTTTTTACATTTTGGAGTGTATAAAAGATTCGGCACAGCCGAATGTAACGCTCTCACTTGTTTTAATACGTTTTGTTTTATCAAATTTTTTATATATTTTTCTGCAAATTTGCCAATTTTTTCACTTCGCGGATAGCGATAAATTTCCGCCAATTGATCAATTAATTTTTTTTTTTTTAATTTTTTTCTTAAACTTTATTTTACAAAATTTTTAAAATATTAAAAAAAAATCAAAAACTGCGAATTAAAACCGCTTGTAGTGAACTAAAAGTACCCCTTCTCAAATTTTTTTTTGAATTTTTTCCGTTATCAGCTCGTGCACCGAGTTTTAATTATTAATTAACGAGATTTTCAAATATGCAAATCATCGACCCACCCTAACCTACATTTAAAAAATTATGTTGTAGCTAATTCTTGCACTTTAAGTAATTTAAATATTGTATATTTATACTACAATACATACATATATTAAACTTTCCCAAACCACTTACTAAACTAACACACATATTAAAAAGTTAAAGTACTAATGAAAATCGATGGGAACAACATGTTGCATTACAGCACACACATCCATCCGAACATACATAGTGTTGCTTTTGCATATTGTGAGAAAGTTTCAACAAGAAGGCAGACGACCAGACAGACAGACAGACGTAGATAGACACAATAAATAGTTTTGAAACTGAAGCTACAACTTTAAGAATATGTACCACCGACATTAACCCTTAAATAAACTTTTTTTTTTCTTTTTCTATAAAAAAAAACTTTAATTAAAAATAAAACATACAAATATATGTTAAACAAAACAATTACTACTGCTACATATATTTTTTTGTTTATAACAACAAATACTACTTACTTAACAAAAAAAAAAAATAAATAAATTGACAAACTTGCAAGTTTCATATTTTTTTTACCCTACAGCCCACTGTGGTACAGATTATAATGAGTTTGTAACTACCACAAATGCTTATATAGGTTAAGGTAAATTCATCGCAATTATTTTATGATTCGATTTAGCGATATTCATTTGATTAGTTCACATATATAAAAAAAAATTAAAATTTTTGTAAATTTTGTTTTTATATTTAAGGCACCGACACAATGTCAGAGTACTCTGTACTACAGAATACCATCTCTAAAAACAGAGACGACATCATACAAAATATGTGTAAGTGCGAATGAGAAAGAAACAAAATCCACTCTCTTACGCGGAGTACTCCGTCATTGTGAATTCAGCTTTAAAGTAAACACGGCCCTTTTTATTAAAAAAGTGTTTGATGAATAAAGCTGGGTAAGAACTAGTTCATTAGTCCAATTTTTGTTTTTGTTTAACAGTTCATTTTTGTTTTTAATCAAAATTTTAACAAAATTTTTTTGAATGTAAAAAAAAATTTTAGTGGCAAAACATTAAATTTTTTTTTCACGGCTTATATTTATGTATACTTTAAGGGGTCCTGGACCGATATTTTGAGATCTTACAAACGGAATGACAAACTTATATGTACCCTCTATCACGAAGTGTAGGGTTTATACTAGGATGGCTCGTTTTTGGGCTTTTCTCTCTGATCAAATCCTAATATTTTTGTTTAACAGCTCATTTTTGTTTTTAATCAAAATTTTAACAAAATTTTTTTGAATGTAAAAAAAAAATTTAGTGGCAAAAACATTTAAATTTATTTTAATGGCTTATATTTATGTATACTTTAAGGGGTCCTGGACCCATATTTTGAGATCTTACAAACGGAATGACAAACTTATATGTACCCTCTATCACAAAGTGTAGGGTATATACTAGGGTGGCTCGTTTTTGGGCTTTTCTCTCTGATCAAATTCTAATACCCGCCAAAAGTGTCGGTCCCCTAAGGGTAACTCACATGCAAAATATCACTTCGATCGGAGTTTATTTTCTGTCTCCACTTTGAGCCTCAAAATTGGGGTTTTTGCAAAAAAGGACTTTAAAAAAAAAAAACAATTAAGTTTTTTTATTAAAATAATTAAAAAATTATTTTTGTATAATATTTGATCGTAAATACTTAAATATGAAATTTAAACATTTTACGATATCATTAACCCGTTCAAACTTGATACCAAAAAAATGGCATGATTTTGGGGCGTTCTCCAAACACCTTTTTTCAAAATTTGAAAATTTTATTAAAAAAAAATTTTAAATATACCGTTTTTTCTTTCTGAATTCATTAAAAACACCTTGGAGAAGAAAAATGTGAAATATGGCGGATATCCGTTGGGCCACTTTTATGGAATCGCGGGCGGAAGTTAGCGGATTTCAAGGAAATGTTGGTTTTATCAATAATTTAGATTAATAAAATCTTATAAATTTCATTTTTGTGCAAATTAACAGTTTTTTGGTGTCGTGGCATTCTATAAGATAACTCTAAGTCTGTCATGAAATCTTACCGATGTAGGACGTCTTTAACCCACATTGGCTGCGGGTCAAAAATGACCCCCGCAGAAATTTTAAGTTTAGAGTTTAAAATTTGTGCTATAAACAAGTATAAAACGGCTTTTGTGTTTTGTACCCAAACTAATACTTCGTATTGATATATTATCTTTAAAAAAATCGTTAACCCTTCTTGGTAGGGGGCAAAAATGACCCATTTAGTAAAAAAAATTTTGTTGATATCAAAATTCAAGCACTATGCCTAAAAGTTTTTGCTGGGATGATTTTTGACTAGGTTTGCCAGACGGCCGGGAATGGCCTGGATTTTCCAGTTATTTTGGGTCTGGTCCAGTTTCCAGTTAAAATATAATTTTTCCAGTTAAAAAAGATTTTCTTTAATTTAAACAATATTTTTTATTTATTTAATATATTTTACATTTTTTTGGACTACTTTTTGAATAAAACATAAATCTTTTCACTACTTTTAAGTGTGCTCTTCCACTACTTTCATTATTACTTTTTCAAGCATGAATGTTTTCCTTAAGGCTTTCGCTGATCTGAGGATTGTTTGGTAAACATTTTGCTTTTCAAATAAACACTAAAAAATAAATCCAGAGCGTTCAAACCTGCAGATAAGGGCCAGTTATTGATATCGCACATCCAGGGAATTTTAGCTTGCAATCTAGATTTCTTGATTTGACCACTTCGGACTTATTTTTGTGGGGTTATTTGAAAAGAAAAATCTACGCTAACAATCTTAGACCATTAACTAGCTCGAGATGATCGAATATGTAGTGGAAATGCTTAAAAAGGGGCACATTTTGCCGTGGACAATAAATGCAGCCATTTGATTGATCTTATATTCGAAAAGAAGTCCAAAATGTCTTACTTGTGAAAATCGGTCGATTTGTTTTAAGTTATTAAAAATACACAAAAGCCGTTTTATACTTGTTTATAGCACAAAATTTAAAACTATAAACTTCATATTTTCTGCGGGGGTCATTTTTGACCCCCAGCCAATGTGGGTTAAAGACGTCCTACATCGGTAAGATTTCATTGCAGACTTAAAGTTATTTAATAGAATGCCACGACACCAAAAAACTGTGCATTTGCCCAAAAATTAAATTTATAAAATTTTATTAATCCAAATTATTGATAAAACCAACATTTCCTTAAAATCCGCTAACTTCCCACCGCGATTCCCGAAAAGTGGTCCGACGGATATCCGCCATATTTCAAATTTTTCTTCTCTAAGGTGTTCTTAATGAATTCAGAAAAAAAAATTATATATTTAATTTTTTTTTTTTTTTAAAAAAAATTTTAAATTTTGAAAAAAGGTGTTTTGAGTACGCCCCCAAAATCATGCCATTTTTTTGGTATCAAGTTTGAACGGGTTAATGATATCGTAAAATCTTTAAATTCGTATTTAAGTTTTAACGATCAAATATTATACAAAAATAATTTTTTAATTGTTTTAATAAAAAAACTTAAATTTTTTTTATTTATTTTTTAAAAAGTTCTTTTTTGCAAAAACCCCAATTTTGAGGCTCAAAGTGGAGACAGAAGATAAACTCCGATCGGAGTGATTTTTTTCATGTGAGTTACCCTTAGGGGACCGACACTTTTGGCGGGTATTAGAATTTGATCAGAGAGAAAAGCCTAAAAACGAGCCACCCTAGTATATACTTACTAGTGTTGTAAATTTTTCGCCTTTTAACTTTTTTCGAATAATTCAAATAATTGTTTTTAATCGTTCGATTAAACGATTAAATCTAAAGAATTATTTGATTAATTGATGAGAATAACGAATAAAAAAATGGGGTTAAAAAAATATTTGTACCTAGTAAGAAGAGCATAAATAAGTTTATCTAATTTTAATTTGTCTGTCCTTTTTTTAGATTTTTTCAAATATACAATATCGTCTGATATATCGCTGAAGTCTTTTTAATATTCTGAATTTTCTTACTTTTAATTGATTTATTTAATTCGTATAAAGGATTATTTTCATTACAAATAACTGCAATATTTTTTAACTTTCCTACATTTGCTACACACAAAAAAAAATATAAAAAAATTATGTCCGTTTTGGGGATAATACAACCTATAAAGTGGTTTTGGATAATTTACCTAAGTTTTTTTGAGCAAAAACTTTGGTAAGTTATCCAAAACCACTTTATAGGTTGTAATTAAACCAAAATCTGGCACAATTTTTTTAATTTTTTTTTGTGTGTACAAAAAAAATGTTTGATTAATTGACATTAATTAATCGATTAATGCGTTACTCGAAAATCGTCATTTTAAAATTATTCGAACAAGAGTTTGGTTTTGTTTGATCGATAAATCGATTTATTCTTAATCGGTTGACAACTCTAGTATACACTACAAAAAAATTAACTTAAAAATTGGAAAATTAACAAAAATTGGAGAACGTTTGGTAATGATTTAGCGCTAATGATTTTTGCTACGTTTTAAATCATATTTTTCTTAAAAATATGGAAAATAAAATTATTTAATATATATGGGGCACTCCATGTGAAATCGGTCACTTTGAAAAACTTTTTTTTTAGATTTTCCCAATTTGTTTACAGTTTTTAGTACCCTTCGAAAACTCATTCGTAGTAAATTTTCAGATTTTTTTGATGACCCGTTCAAAAGATATGGAATTTTTAAAAATTGGTGGTTTGTTCCTTTACTCAAACTTCTTTTAATCATAACTTCTTCAATAATGGTCCAAATTTCAAATTTTTTTTTTTCAAAATTTTTGTTTTTTTCGTACTTTCTAAAAAAAGATCCCAAAAAATTCTTAAAAGCGCTCTAGTATGCGATTTTTAAGCTTTAAAATTTAAATCTCATTTTTGAAAATGTTTGTACTCTTCGATTTTTTTGAAATTTTTTTGTGTAAAACTTCTTTTCTACAAATTTTTTGCCCAGGAAGATCGTGGGATAACGATTATTACTATTTTTTAAAATTTTTTGAAAAAATTTTATTGTAATTTTCCAATCTTAAAATCATTTCTACTGCTCCAATGGTGCGTCATAGAGGGGTCCTTTATACGACCGACCCCCATTAATTTTTACGTCTTAACATTTCTTTGGAACATACTAATACCCTATCTCCAATTTCAAACTAATACCCTATCTCCAATTTCTAATAGGGTAAAAATAAATGGGGGTCGGTCTCACTAATGACCCCTCTCGGACGCACCATTGGACCGGTAGAAGCTGATTAAATAAAACAAATTTACAAAAAATAAAAATAATTGTATGGGGACCGCCTTAACAGTTAAAGATAGAGGGTAGGTGTTTTCAAAGAAAATGTTTGGACTAAAAAAATATTGTGGGTCGGTCATATATTTTGTTGCTCTAAGGGCACTATTAGGGCAGTTAGAGCGGTTGGAACAAATTTAAAAAAATGTTTTTTGTGGGAGCCCTCTTAGAAATTGGAGATAGGGTAATAGTTTGTTCCAAAGAAATGTTAAGACGTAAAAATTAATGGGGGTCGGTCTTATAAAGGACCCCTCTATGACGCACCATTGGAGCAGTAGAAATGATTTTAAGATTGGAAAATTACAATAAAATTTTTTCAAAAAATTTTAAAAAATAGTAATAATCGTTATCCCACGATCTTCCTGGGCAAAAAATTTGTGGAATTGATAGAAGTTTTACACAAAAGAATTTCAAAAAAATCGAAGAGTACAAACATTTTCAAAAATGAGATTTTAATTTTAAAACTTAAAAATCGCTTTTAAGAATTTTTTGGGATCTTTTTTTTAGAAAGTACGTGAAAAAACAAAAATTTTGAAAAAAAATTGAAATTTGGACCATTATTGAAGAAGTTATGATTAAAAGAAGTTTGAGTAAAGGAACAAACTACCAATTTTTAAAAATTCGATATCTTTTGAACGAGTCATCAAAAAAATCTGAAAATTTACCACGAAGGAGTTTTCGAAGGGTACTAAAAACTGTAAACAAATTGGGAAAATCTAAAAAAAAAGTTTTTCAAAGTGTCCGATTTCACATGGAATGCCCCATATGTATCAAGGGCCTATATTCAAAGCCCTTTATCTAATACAACACAATTGTTCAGGAGAGCCAAAAAAAACTGTTTATTTTATTTCGTATGTTTTTGGAGTAATTAAACTTCGATAGTAATATTTATTAAAAGCAACTACTGAATTTTACATATCCCGAGTAAAAAAGTTTATATATATAATTTGATAAAACTATAAACAATTATATCCGAATTTTTTTCTTATAAAATTTTATATAATTGCGACCTGTATCGTGCGACCTGTATCGTACTTAGTTACAAACATCAGCACAAACTCATTATACTCTGTACCACAGAGTGGTGTAGGGTGTAAATAGCTTTAAAGTGTGTATGCTATATTTAAGTAAGTTTCGGACTCATTTTAAATTTTTTCTTTTTTTACATTAAAGAAAAATTTGTGATTTTTTAAATTTTTTTTTTTATAATTCAAAATTAGTAAGGGTTTAGCTAACTTTTTGTTCAAATCGGGATTTAAACTAATTTTTGAGTAAAAATTTTAGACAATTAACTAAAAATTTATAGTTAATTTTACTAAAAAATATTTTTTAAAAAAATCTTGAAACTTTGCTCCTTGCCCCCCTAAAATTGCCCCCAGTGGGGCGAGAATCGAAGGTTGGGAACCATTGTATTAGAGTTTGTGATTATCTATATATATAATTTCCCTATTTGCGTGTTCCTCTTTTTTTGTCTATCCAGAGCTTTTTGAAGCCCACTGATAAGCTACAAAGCTGAAAATTGGCATGCATAAAGTAAAGGACCTGGGGCAGATCCTAACGTAGCCGGATTTTCGGTTTTTTGTCTGTGGGCGGAGAAATAAGCGGAAAAGTGGGCGTGGCAAAATTAAATTTTTTGACATTTTTGCTTAATTTAAAGCCCCCTAATGACTTAGGAAGCTGAAAATTTCCTAGAATATAGTTCTAGCGATGGTGGATATGCACCAAGTAGTCGGATTTAAAATTTTCGCAAAGTGGGCGTAGAATTGAGGCGAAAACACCAGGGACAGATTCTTACGAAGCCGGATTTTTTGACTGTACGAGAAAAAGGGGACTTGGAAAAATTAGATTTTTTTTAACATTTTAGAGTATTTTTAAGCTCCGCCCCAATGAATTAGGAAGCTGAAAATCCCTAACAGTTCTAACTATGAAGCACATTCTAAAGTAGTCCGATTTAACATTTTTGAAATGTAGACGGAAAGTTGAGAAGAAAAAGGGGCAAGGCTATATTGTGTTTTTGTTTTTTTTTTAATTTAACTAACTTTTAAGCCCTAATGACCGAAGCAGCCGAAAATTGACAGCATATTGTCCTGACAATGGAGCATATTCTAAAGTAGTCAGACTTAAAATTTTTGGATTGTCGATGGAGAACTAAGAGGGAAAAGGGGCGTGGATACGAGTATATTACTAAAGAGTGAGCTTATCCTAAAGTAGTCAGATTTAAAAAATTTGGAAGTGGTGGAAGGCGGCGAAATTTAGTTTTTAAACATTTATACTATTTCTGAAATCCCTATTGACTAAGGAAGCTGAAAATTGTAAAGCATAAAGTATTGACAATGGATCATATCCTTATGAAGTCAACTGTGTACGGAGAATTATAAGGAAAAATTTAAGTGAAAAAATTGTGTTTTTTTTAACATTTTATCTAATTTTAAAACCCTTCATGACTAACGGCGGATTACTCAATGAAAAGTTAGCTGATAACTGTCGATTTAACGGAGCCTTTTGTCAAAATTTGTGTAAAAAGGATAAATTTAACAAAGGGTTATTTTATAACGGAGCATTGAGTAATCCAGCCTAAGATAGATAAAAATTGCCATGCATATAGGAGTGACCATGGGACAGATCCACACGATGGATTTTTGATATCCGGTTTAAGGACGGAAACGAAATGGGCGTGCTAAATTTAGTTCTAAAATTTTATCAATAAAACCTTTTATACTTAAAAATTGTTTTCCAGTTTGGGAAATATATTGATATAACTCAATCTAGCAATATAAAATTTTTGAAGCACAAACATAATTTTTTTATAAAGTTTGGTAAAAAATTAGAATTATTGAGAAAAGTGATTTGGTGTTCCGCCTGGCAGGGACAGGCTATTCGACTAGTTTTCAATAAAATTTGATTTTTGTTGAAAATTCACGTTCAATTTTTGTTTTGCAAAATATCGCTTAAAATTTAGGACCAAAATCGCTGCCAATTTTTCTATTAATTACAAAGTGACACCCATGTTATTGGTAGCCCAGCAAAAACTTCGCTTACCAAGTAATTAACTAAAGGGGTTAGCAAAAATATGAGTAACTAGTTACCTCCCAATTTCAATGTTAATTACTTTAACACGGTGATGTCATTGGAGGTAACCACATTTTGCCTTTTTGGCGTAATGTACTGCTAATGGTAATTAGTAGTATGAAAAGCCATTACCACGTTAGCGAGGCAGGAAGGGGTACCCTTTACCAAGTTTTTGCTGGGAAGTTATAAAACAAAAAATAAACCGGTTAAACCGACCTAAAAACACCAGTTTTTCGAATAACCGAATAAAAACCGGCCCGGTTTTTGAAAATGAAAAACACCGGTCCACCGGTTTTCGGTTTTGGTTTTGGATACTCTAGTACAGCGGTTACCAACCTTTTTGGCTCGCGTACCCCTAATTTCATATTTTATTAGCCGCGTACCCCCATATCTCATATTCTCATATAAAAATTAGAGTGAATTTTGAAATTTTTGATCTGCAGGTATTGTAATTTTTTTGAAGGATTTAGGGGAGATCAAAACAATGTTGTTATTTTTTTTTTTGGAAAATTTTTTGCTCCTTGGGGTGGTTCAATGCATCTGAAGCTGATTTTTCTGTAGAGCAAAAACAGCTAAAAATATTGCAAATCTGATATCACCAGTCGATTCTACATCAAAAATTAAAACAACGAACGTTTTTTAACTCTTTAGAAATGTTCCAAAAACCCATCACAGGGGGCGGAAATATAATGTTTTTAATTTGTGTTAAATTTTTTTTTTAATACTAGGGCAGATCAATAATTCCGTGACTTTTCGAATGAAACACCCTCTATATACAATGAAATTTCATTTTGGAGCTCAACAAAATGGTACCAAAATTTCCACTCTATCACAACCCGTCTCAAAAATGCCCAAAAACCTTTTTTGAGAACTTTGACATAAATTTTCTCAAAAACCTGACATCAGCATCGAAAGAATAATCGAAAACAAGTGGTCGGATATCAAAATATCATAAAAAAATATCGCAAAACATGCTCTCTAAATTGCACAAAAATACGTTCTTTGTGAATTTTGACCTTAACTTTCTTAAAAACCGGACGTTATGGAAAACTTTGGATGACAGATGCGAAACCAACATTGAAAGGCTAATTTATTACTAAAATTTTACGTACCCCCGCGGACAGTTTCGCGTACCCCCTAGTGGTACGCGTACTATAGGTTGGTAACCGCTGCTCTAGTAGATTCTAATAAATTCTTTGAATGTACGTCCGTATTTTTGTATAAAACGCGATACATTTCAAAATAAAAAAGCTAGACTCCTGACTTTTGACATGAATATGTCTAATGATCATAGACAGGTTATGTTCGTAAATGGGTAAAATCGCCACAGGCAGAAAATATTTTCAATTTAAAAAACTACTCTGAAAAACGTAATGTTTAAAAACGTGTTTTTTTTTTGTATTTTTATACCCTCCAACTACAGTATGCGGTTATACTCACTTTGTCATTCCGTAACGCATCAAAATATCGGTCTAGGACCCCATAAAGTATATATATGGGTGAAATCAAAAATGTCAGTGTTTTTGAGCCAAAATTGTACAAACAAAAAATTTTAATTTTTGGTAAATTTTTTTATTAAAATCGATATGTTACATCACTACTAATATAACTATAAAAGATCTCTTCTATAAATTGTTTCAAACAAATTTTATCGACAATTTTATGATTTTTTTGGTGACGGAGTTTACATTCACCTTAGAAAAATACAATAAATTTTTTGAATTTTCTTTGAAAACATTTTATTGTAATTTAAAACACTTATTTATGTAATTGCTAACAATTTTTGTAATTAGGATTTTTTTCTGGTTTTTGTTATTAAAGATTTTACAATTAATTTTAATTTTAATAGGATTTTTCTAAGGAAATGTAAAATAAATTTATTATTATTTCTGTTAAAATTAGTTTTTTTACTTTTTTGAATGGCTAGTGTTAATATTTGCGTCGGTTTTAACAACTACATAAGGTTTTTTAATGTTATCTGCAAAAAAAAAAAAAAAAGTTGACGGAGTTTACAGAGACGGAGTTTACATTTCGTCACTTTTTGCCCGTTTTTTCGAAAACTATTTGTCGGAAATTGGTTTCCGAAAAAAATCATTAGATGTCAACTAGATACGTCAAAATATGACGATATTTCAGATACACGCTAAGTAGTTTTGTTGTAAACGTGGAGACGGAGTTTACAGCATTTTTCGATTTTTCATTTATGAATTATCTTTTTATACCGGGAAATTAATATGCAATGAGCAAACTTTAAACCAATGATGCAAAATGATACTTTATAGCCTCGCGTTTAATAAATGGGGCAATAACCTATTATTTTTCTAAATATAATGCGTCAAAAACAACAAAATTGTCAGGTTCCATAATGTCTAAAAAAAGTGTCGAAAAATCGTTACACAATTGAAGCCGTGTTTGCATGGGTAAAAGAGATAGTTATGACTATACAAAAATATTTTTTAAGAGCGTCAACATTCCCTCTTTAAAAATGTAGTCAATTATTAAGCTCTTGGGTTACACAGTGATACAAAATCGAACTTTCGGAATCGGAATGGGATGAAACCAAAAGCAAATGAAAGAAGACGTTTTCCATAACAAAACCCTCAAGGCCTTTTTTTAGGTCAGAGCTAGATTTTATTTTACACGCATTTAAAGTTGGTGATTTTAAAGCATTTAAAGTTTTTGTGTACTAAACGTGAGCAACTTTAAAGACCCCTGGTGGTGCCCTTATTGGACATGTAGGGTCCAGTTTCCAAACTTAAGCTCAAAATTACTTCAGCTATGACTGGTATGAATTTTGCTGCAATCGGTCCAGTACCTATTTACTGAATAGCCAAATTATTAAAATAAACCATGTACACCGTTGCGTATGATTGTTATTTAAAGGCAATTATTAATATAAATCACTGGACACCGTTGCGTATGATTGTTATTTAAAGGCAATTACAATATTAATCATTCGCCACTAATACAGTTTTCAAGCATTTATTATTGTAATTATAATAAAAGTGCACTAACTCCAAATGCGTGTAAAACAAAATCTAGCTCTGAACTAGAAAAAAGCCTTGAGGGGTTTGTTATGGAATATGTCAACTTTCATTTGCTTTTGGTTTCATCCCATTCCGATTTTGCACTGTGTTATTGGTTTTTAAGATATAACCGGTTAAAGTTTAAAAATTGAACTTGTTACTGGCGACGGAGTTTACATTTGGCCTACAAAAATGAAAATAACTTGTTTAAAATAGCTAACTAATATCCGGATTGTTGTTAGTTATGTAGAACGCCAGTCTATACGACGTTGTACATTAAAAAATATGCGAATACTTTAACCCATGTATGAGATATTACACGATTACATGGTTTGGTTGACATTTTTTTATTTCACCCATATATATGATCAGTGATCGATTCTAAGACATTCTAGGGATGTCCGTCCGTCTGTCTGTCCGGCCGTCTGTCCGTCTGTAGTTAACACGATGCAGTCCAAAATTAAAAAAATAGACTCCCGGCATTTGGTACGAATATGTGTTATGTTCCAGGTTAAGTTCGTAAATGAGCAAAATCGAACCAGGGGGGAAAAAGGTTCCCCTTGAAGAACTAAACCAACCTCTAAAAAATATAATTTTTTTACACGATTTTTTAGGTTTTTGTTTAACAAATGCATCATTTTTATGGTACAAGACGTTCAACGTCCTGCATTTGGACCCTGACAATTAGAAAATGTTATTTTTTTAAATTTTGATAAACTTTTATTTCTTTAGTGCAAAAAGCATAAAAATAAATTTTTAAATACATATTCGAGAGGAAATTTGCACCCACCCCCCCAATTACCACTACCGAGCCCCCCCCCAAAAAAAAATAAAATGCCCCTGTAATTTTTTTTTTCGCATGTTGGTGGGTATTAAAGATTCGGCACAGCCGAATTTATCACTCCTACTTGTTATTAATCAAATGAAACAGTTTTGATATCAAAAGAAGTTCTAATTGTAAGTTGTGTTTATAAACTGGTTAAAGTGCGTATGATACTTGCTTGTTTCAAGTTACTTGTTGCTGCATTTATTAGGGTTTTTCTATAAAAATTTCGATAACTTAAACCAAAAATTTTGAATTTATCGAAATTCCCATAGAAAAACCCTAATAAATGCAGCAACAAGTAACTTGAAACAAGCAAGTATCATAAAGGCATAACCGAAATACCGGTTTTTCCCAAAATTTCGGTTTTTTGCAAACCGGTTAACCGAAATTGGAAATTTCCGGTGCACCGAAACCCGGTTTTTCACGTCAGTTAACCGGTTTTTATACCCTCCACTTAGTTATAGAGGGTATATATAAGTTTGTCATTCCGTTTGTAACTCATCGAAATATTGGTCTGGGACCCCATAAAGTATATATTTTCATGATGCCCGATCGATTTTAAGACATTCTAGCGATGTCCGTCTGTCTGTCTGTCTGTGGAAAATGCTATCACGGACAAAATATTGCACAGAGATAACTGAAACTTAACATATTTATTGGAAGTTCTCCCGAGAAGTGGTACTGCATTTGAGCGATATCGGTTCAGCGGTTCAAAAGTTATGAACGAAAATGTAAGCACACCTCAAAAATTTCAGAACATTCAACATAACCTAAAAATACAAAATGCTTTAATTCGGCTTCTGGTTGACATATGTGAACATAATTGAATACCAAATGATATTTAAACAAGTACGAACATATTTTTTTACAAAAAAAGAAAAAAAATCGCGAATTTTTTTTTTACCAAAATTTTTTTTTTGCGGAAATTTTATTTCAAATTTTTTTTTCAAAAGTAGTTTCCTTTATAAAGCTTTTTGCAATAATCTTTTTGAAATTGTGGAGGGTATCACTACATTCGGCAGGGCCGAATTTAACTTTTTTACTTGTTTTAAATACATTGAAAACGGAATATTTTCGCAAATATTAAGTGTTTACACTTATTTTTTTATGTTATTTTCAAAATTTCATTAAAAAACACTTGAAAATCCGTGAGAAAGAAAGTCAAAGCTATTTTTTGCCTTCAAGAAACAATTTTCCAAATAGGAATTTTATTCCAAATCTAATATTTGAAATACTCACGTAGAGTACATTTTTTAAATACCGCTAATTTTGAAGAGTAACAGTTGCAAACCTTGCTATAGAAGCAATTATGTTTACTTAAGTTATATTCGCTTTATTACACCGCTCAACAGTCATTTTCCGGTTTGAATTCTGGTGATCAATTTTAGTAGACTTTGATCTCCTGATTCCAAATCTGTACTCCGAATTTTTCCATCACGTCCAGATTTTTAGTTATTCACGGTTAAAAATGCGAAAAATAAAGATTTTTGCATTATTTAAAAGCCTGCACAGCAGCCATTGAGTGGAATACAAATCTGGTATAAAGCGCAAAAGTATAATTTTTCTTTGGTCTCCAACATAGAAGACATTTTTGTTCTTATTATTGCGTTTGGTTGGGTTACACTTGCGTTTTAAAATGATACTGTTAAAATTACCATTTTTGTAAAAAAGGTAATTAGATACCTTATTTTTTTTTAATATTTTTCAAAGAAAAACTTAAAAAAAAAAATATTTTACGAACTTAAGTTTTCTGTGTTATTTTTCGTATAAACCGGAAGATTTCTTTAATGGGTTTTAAAGTCTATAAGATAGAATGAACTTTTGCCTAAATTTTGAGCTCATCACAGTAAAGATTGATCGTCTGGTTTTTGTTTTAGAGCCTTTTAAAAATGGTGTCTTTTCTATTTTTTTCACAGTGTTTTTTTAAAATACATGTTTGGCCAATAATAGTGCAACAACTTCAAATTTTTTTGATAATATATTTGAGATCATAGTTCAATTCTACTCTAACGCTTTATACCAGATTTTTATTCCACCCAGTGGCTGCTGTGCCGGCTTTCAAAAAATGCAAAAATCGCGTTTTTTCGCATTTTCAACCACAAATAATTAAAATTCTAGACGTGATGGAAAAATTTGGAGCACAGATTTGGAATCAGCGAGTCAAAATCTTTAAAAATTTTGTATCAAACTTCAAACCGGAGTCAAAAAACTTCGATTTGTTGAGCGGTTATTTAATTTTAAGTTTTGTTTAATTTTTTAGTTAAAAAACGGTTAACCGGTTTTGTTATTCCGGTTTAACCGAGAAAACCGGTTAACCGAAAAAGCTGATTTTCGTTTAACCGAGAAACCGGTTTTCCAAAATGTCGAATATGTAAACATTAACGCAAGAGGAATGTGTGCCTAAATTGTTTGGTAATTTTTTTTTCACATATTAGAGTTTATAAAAGATTCTGCACAGCCGATTTTGACACTCTACCTTGTTTTTTCTAAACACATCTTGACGCTTTTAGTAGAAATTTTTATTAAAATATCAAAGAGCTGAAAATATTTTTCACGCATTTAATCGGGGTCTACTGTAAATGGTAGTAAAGTTCAAGAAACAATTCGCTGACCTAAAAAATAAAAAAATGCTTTGCCGTACTACATGCAATACAAGACCAACCAAAAAAAATATATAATAAATATATAAACTTTTTTTCATTTACTACATATATTTTTTTCTGCATAATACAATAATTTTATAAATCGTATTTTTAACAACTCCCACAATTTAGATTAAACTGTCAATTAAGCAAGTGCTAATAATTAAATATTTAACTACATGTGTAAAAATTTAAATTTAAAAAAAAAATAAATCATATTCGAGTATTTCTACAAAGTTTTTCTTTATGTGCATTAGTTTTTATATTTCATTTGTTATTGTTTAAATACATTTTTTTTCATTTGTAAGAAGATATTAAGACATAAATAAACAAATACAGAATAACTTTAAGTAAAACTCAAATCATTAATTCTATTTTCTAATGTATTTTTAAATGATACGTGATTGCGTGTTCATCGTATCTGTCTCTACGTTTTTCGGTTACTTTTTTGGTTTTTGTTTTTCGTCTGTGCCCTTTTACAGCTTTTTATGCACAAAAGCGCCATGCAACAAATACAACAACAAATTCCCCGCACTGGTTTGGGTCCTGCCGGAGCTGGTGGTATAGGAGCCGAATCTAAACCCCACCAATGTCAACAGTGTATGAAAAGTTTTTCCAGCAATCATCAGCTTGTTCAACACATACGCGTACACACTGGCGAGAAACCCTACAAATGCTCATATTGTGATCGTAGATTTAAACAATTATCTCACGTACAACAGCACACTCGTCTACATACAGGTAAGTGAAAAGTATATAACAACCTGAGTAAAAAATAAAATACGCGAAAATGTGAACATCCGAAAACGTAAACTACTCGGAAACGACTGAAAACTCTAAAATTTTTTGGGGATTTCTTTGTTATTCTGTTTTAACTTTGGGAATGAATGCCTAAATTATAATTTACATGTTTGTTTGAAAAACACAACATATGAGCGAACAATTTAAATTTAAAAATGTATAATTCTTTAATTCTTGTGTTATGTATTAAAAAACATGTGGGGCATTCCAGGCCAAATCACTCACTTTTAGAGCCGACCCCCTTCGATTAATATTTTTTTTTTTTGATATGTTTTAGTACTTATTAAATGCAAATTTTCAGATTTTTATACCAAGTTGGTATAATGGTGATTTTTTTTTTTTTGCAAAATGGTGATTTTTTTTTAAAAGAAATAAAAAATTGAAATTTTCAATTAATTTTGACCAGTTGTTGGTATTTAAATGTAGCTTGAGAAAAAAGATATGAAAAAAAAATTCGAAGTAATTATCACTTATTTTTGAACGGTTAAAAATTAAAACAGACTTTTTTAAAAAGGCCGAAACCTTCGACTTTTTTTTTTAATATAAAAATTCTACTCTAAATTACGCAATTTTTAAGTCATAATTTGAGATGTGATCACAATTCGTTCTAATTTTTGCAAATTTTGAAAATTGAACTTTTTTTTTTACTCTGGTTTATGGCGTCCAAAAAAAATTAAATTGGTAGATATTGACCCTAATTTACCCAATATACATTCATTTGTGGGTAAACACATGTCTCACAAAAATTTAGGTTGATCGGACATGGGTAAGGCGTGCCGCATCGGCCTTGAAATTTAAAAAACGGATTTCAAGGAAAAATATGATTTTTTTCTGTTTTCTCAATTTTTTTGGTATTTTAAGTTATGTTAAATTCAAGTGGTTACAGAATTGTAATACGGAGTAAAATACCTCTCTAATAAGGTACTAAAAGCTAAAATCGGTTGAAAATCAGCCAAGTTATTAAAAGTTCCCCAGGCATCTAACGTGCACAGAAAAAAAAAATATGGAGGAAACAAATTTGAGTAATCACTTGTTCAAGTTTAAAAAGATAAATTGACTAATTTTTTAATTGACGCAATTAAAAATTTACTCAAACATTTTAAAAACAATTTAAGTAAATAATTTAATAAAAATTTAATATTTTTTTTTAATTTTTTTTTAACTCTCATAGTTTTTTGAATTCTCGTTTAGTTTATAGTTTTTTGTATATGTATATGAAAGTTTGTAATCGTCTTTATAAAATTTTCCTATGTCTTTGAGACATAAATATGTTTGGTAAGGTTTGAAAAAACAAGTTTTTTGTTTTTTTTTGTAAAAAAATTAAAACTTTTTTAAACTTTAAAAAAAAATAAATAGATAAATTTTGAGTAAATTTTTAATTGTGTCAATTAAAAGTTTACTCAATTTTTTTTTTAAACATTTAATAAATTTTTATTAAAAATTTTCTCAATACTATTAAATCGTTTACTGGTGCAAAATTGAGTAATTTTGTACTCAATAGTATTAAAAATTTACTCAAATATTTTTTTTATTTTTTTCTGTGTGTGGTAGACCACTTGATTAAGAAATACAATCCGATTTAAGAAATTCATTGAAACTTTCTACTGTAACAACAATTTTTTATTCTTCAAGTTCAAATGTAATTAGATGACAAGTATTTTTCATATTGTGCACAGAAAAAAATAAAAATAAAATTTGAGTAAATTTTTAATACTATTGAGTAAAAAATTACTCAATTTTGCACCAGTAAACGATTTAATAGTATTGAGTAAACTTTTAATAAAAAATTATTAAATACTTAATAAAAAATTTGAGTAAATTATTAATTCACAAAATTAAAACTTTACTTAAAATTGTTCAATACAGATGATGATGAGTTCAATCCTTGTCGGCTGCGATGTGTTAATAATTTTCACATATAGAGTTTTATTGACTATTAACTAAATAAACTTGACATTAAAAGTTTTTCTGAAGATTATTATAACTGGATAATATGACACTAGTAAGAAACAAACCAGGATGTCTAAATTTTTAGAAAAATTAAAATTTTTCTTTCACACTTTTCTCAATTCAAAACCATATATTTTTAAGTAACTTTTTAATTATGTAAAAATTTACTCAAAATGTATCAATTTATTTTTTTAAAAAGTTAAAAAGTTTCGATTTTTTTTTTTTTTTCAAAAAAAAAATGCTTTTTCAAACTTTACCAAATATACGTACGTATTTATGCAAGACAAAGGAACATTTTATAAAGATAATTTCAAACTATTATATACATTAGGGTGGTAGCTATTTTGCAAAACTTCGAATTTGAAGGAGTGCACCTCTAATTTTTATTACATTTGGTCTAAAAATGCTATGCTAAAAATTTCAGCCAAATCGGACAACGTTAACACGAGGCGCATCGAGGTCAAAGGTAAAAAAATAGCCATATTTTGATGAAAAACATTAAATAAATGGATATTTTTGGCCTTACCGTGAAACGGGTGAATGACATCCTAGAAAGACAGTATTTCATATCTGAGTATTTATGATAGAATAGAATATAAATATGGGTTTACATTGGTTTATTTCAATAAATTTAGAAAATTGGGGCTGATTTTCGTGTTTTAGGGGTCATTTTGTGAAAATTGGGTCATTTTGACCCCGAAAGACTTACAAGGGTTAATTTTTGAAAACCCAAAAATTTTTAATTTATCTTCTTATACTAAAAACAACTCGTGTACCACTTCTTAACAATATATTCAAAAAACAACACCATTTATTTAATGTTTTTCATCAGAATATGGCTATTTTTTTACCTTTGACCTTTGACCTCGATGCGTTTTTATAGCATTTTTAGACCAAATGTAATAAAAATTAGGGGTGCACACCTTCAAATTCGAAGTTTTGCAAAATAGCTGCCACCCCAATATACATATACAAAAAACTATAAACTAAATGAGAATTCAAAAGAATAAAAAAAAAATAAAAAAAATATGAAATTTATATTAAATTATTTACTCAAATTTTATTTTCAATTTTTGAGTAAATTTTTAATTGCGTTAATTAAAAAATTACTCAAATTTGTTTTCAAAATTTAAACAAGTGATTACTCAAATTGTTTTTCTCAATATTATTTTCTGTTTGTTTTACTAACATGTTTTAAATTAATGCTAAAAATGCCTTCATTTTTCAACACTCGTTTGAAATCTGCATTCTTAAATTTTTATTTGTTTTTTTTTTTTAATTAAGAAAAACCAAAAAAATATTACACTGGA
Organism: Pegoplata infirma; assembly: GCA_963921195.1. Taxonomy (NCBI): domain Eukaryota; kingdom Metazoa; phylum Arthropoda; class Insecta; order Diptera; family Anthomyiidae; genus Pegoplata; species Pegoplata infirma. Next base: position 2,259,559 of record OY992541.1, read on the forward strand.
TCATGAAGAATAAAAAATGTTAATACAGTAGCTAATCTCAATAAATATCGAAAAGTTCACACGTATTCATTAATTATGTAGTATGAGATACATTAGATGGCTGGGGAAGTTGTAATAACTTGACTGATTTTCAACTGATTTTAGTTTATAGTACCTTATTAGATATAAATTTTGCTCCAAATCATAATTCTGTAACCATTTGAATTCAAACTTATTTAAAAATATCGAAAAAATTTAGAAAATAAACAAAAAGACTTATTTTCCCCGTTTAATTCGTTTTTAAACTTTATGACCGGAGAAGCACACCTTAGACATGCCCGATGATCCTGAAATTTCGTGAGACGTATTTCTACATCCAAATAAATACATCTAAGTGGAGTTGCGGTCAATATCTAACAACTTAATTTTTTTTAGATCACCATATAAAATAAACCGGAGTAATAAAAACGAGCAATTTTCAAAATTTTAATTTTAATACTTTTTTTTTAAATCGAAGTTTTCAGACTTTTTCAAAAAATCGATTTTAATTTTTTAACGTTAAAAAATAAGTGATAATTACTTCGAATAATTTTTTTTATATTTTTTTCTAAAATTACTTTTAAATACCAACAAAACGTTTTCCAACTTTTTTTAAGATATCTATATTTTTACTGGTAAAAATTAATTGAATAAAAAAATTTTTAGAAAAATTAAAATTTTTCTTTCACACTTTTCTCAATTCAAAACCATATATGTATAAAAAATCAAAAAATTATAATACATAATTATAATTAGAGCCTGAGCTCGACTGTCTTTACAAAAACAATAATTTAAAAATAACGACTATAAGTCGCCCTATGTGGCAATAATCAGTATCTTTGGAAATATGGCAACACCTAACATTTGTGTCTAAAATATAGACCATGTCTGGCAATGTTTGCATAATAAGTTCTTACAAGGGAAGTATCTCAACCCTTATGAACCGATTTGCCTGAAACTTAAAATATATATGAGGCATTCCATACCAAATGTCCAGCGAAAAAAACATGTGTACCGTAAACTTCTGAATAGGTGGTATGGATAGCCCTATATGGAACTTAGAAAATTGCGTTTTTGGTTTTTAAATTTTTCAAAAACTGGGCTTAGGAGGCGTGGTCAAATATTAGAAAAATGGTCAAATTTGTGGCGAGTTGACTTGATTAAATATTTATCACATTAAAACGGAATGCACCACAATCTCAAAAATTTACAGTCTTATATAGTTTTGTATGGGCTATCGATTAAAAATTTTTTTTTTGGAAAATTTTCAGAACCCGTTCTGAAATTTTCCATTTTTTAAAAAAGTCAATTTATCAAAAATCTGGCCACTTTTTTTTTCTTTTTTATTTATTTTTTTAAAAGTTTAGATGTTTGTCCATCCACACAAAAAAAATCAGAAACACGTTCATCTTTTTTTTCGAGAAAATCGCATTTGAACTTTAAATTTCATAACAATTTAGTAGTTTGCTTGTATTTTCTTGTGTCAACAGAGCGTATGACGAATATTTATGCAATTAATATTACTCATTCGCAACTTTAAAACAAAGTAATACAAGCAAATAACAAAATTGTTATGAAATTTAAAGTTCAAATGCGATTTTCTCGAAAAAAAGATGAACGTGTTTCTGATTTTTTTTGTGTGGATGGACAAACATCTACACTTTTAAAAAAATAAATAAAAAAGAAAAAAAAAAGTGGCCGGATTTTTGATAAATTGACTTTTTTAAAAAATGGAAAATTTCAGAACGGGTTCTGAAAATTTTCCAAAAAAAAAAATTTTAGTCGATAGCTCATACAAAACTATATAAGAACGAAAATTTTTGACATTGTGGTGCATTCCGTTTTAATGTGATAAATATTTAATCAAGGCAACTCGCCACAAATTTTACCATTTTCCCAATATTTGACCACGCCTCCTAAGCGCAGTTTTTGAAAAATTGAAAAACCAAAAACGCAATTTTCTTAGTTACATATAGGGCTATCGAATAAACCTATTCAGAAATTTACGGGACACATGTTTTTCTGTAGCGGGACATTTGGTGTGGAATGCCTCATATAAAAGAGACAATTCTAATGTTGGGGTGTCCCAGCTTATCGGCCATATCGGGTATTTAAGGGTTCAAAACGTGGGTCAAAAAATGGCGAAAAAATAGTTTTTTGGATTTTTCAGCCATTTCTTTTTAAGAAACTATATGATGTTTACATATGAGATGAACGGTTTTTTTAATGCCTATCCGACGGTGGCATAACCTTTTAAAAATTCGGCTTCTTTAAATACTTTTTTTTAGGAAAATGTGTAAATTATGGGTGTATTTATATGAAGACATTGACCTAAGATATCCATATGAATAAGAAATAATCTTTATTAAATTTAAGTCGACACGTATTTTTGCCCTAGACGATATTCCTATTAGTTCGGAAGTTATCGAAATTTTCCCGAAGGTCCACATGGTTTCATAAGGGGACAACGAAATTTTTAAACACTGATATGGCCGATAAGCCGAGACACCCCAACCTTAAAATCGTCTCTTTAATATATATTTTAAGTTTCAGGCAAATCGGTTCATATGGGTTGAGATACTTCCCTTGTTAGATCAGAATTGATGAAGGAGAGGAAGAAGAATAATGATTACTAAAAATAGAGTTTGTTTACACAAATTACAATAACAACTCTTCTGTTAGAAAAAACAACAGAAACAACCAAACTCAAATTGAAAAAATCATGATTTAGTTGATACTTGCTTAACAGCCTACTTAGCGTATCGGTCTAGACTCTAGAGTGATTGTACGTTACAAGCAGTTAATAGCAAAGTATTACAGATGATGATGAGTTCAATTCTTGTCGGCTGCGATCTGTAAATAATTTTCACATATAGAGTTCTATTGACTATTAACTGAATAAATTTGACATTAAAAGTTTTTCTGAAGATTATTATAACTGGATAATATGAAACTAGTAAGAAACAAACCAGGATGTCTTAAATTTTTAGAAAAACTCAAATTTTTCTTTCACACTTTTCTCAATTCAAAACCATATATAAAAAAAATTTAAATCATTTAAATAAAAATCAAGACCTTAAAACGCAAAAATTATTTCTTTTCTTATTTCTTTTTTAAAAAAAAATTTCGGCACTTACTTAGAAAGCTCTTACCCGATTCGGTACCAAATATATATTTATATCTAATTTGAAAATGCTAAGAACAAAACTAATATGCTTTTTTAAGAGGTGGTGTCAGTTCTGCAAGATGATCTCCTTGTCCGATATAGACCATTTACTTAAATTCAAAAACGATGAGTGTAACATTTTCCACACTTATTAGATTGACACGTCAAGTTTATACCTATTTTTGTTTAGTCTATACCAGCGGTTACCAACCTTTTTAGCTCGCGTACCACTAATTTTAAATTTTGTCAGCCGCGTACCCCCTAACGAGTTTTTTGTTTTCGTTAAAAAACTTCTCATATAAATATTAGAGGTAATTTTGAAATTTTTGATCTGCGGATCTTTTTTGAAGGCTTTAGGGGAGATCAAAACAATGGTGGTATTTTTTGGGAAAAATTTTCGCTCCTTGGGGTGGTTCAATGCATCTGAAAACGCGGATTTTGAGCTGATTTTTCTGCAGAGCAAAAACAGCTGAAAATATTGCAAATCAGATTTCACCGATTCTACACCAAAATTTAAAACAACGGACGTTTTTTGAACTCTTAAAAAAGTTCCAAAAACACATCATAGATTTTTGGATTTTTTTTAAACGTTTTTTTTTAATACAATGGCAGATCAACAATTCCGTGACTTTTCGAATGAAACAATTTTGAGCTTAACAAAATGGTACCAAATTTCCACTCTATCAGAAACCGTCTCAAAAATGCCCAAATACACGTTTTTGAGAACTTTGACATACATTTTCTCAAAAACCTGAGATCATAGAAAAATTTGGAAACCCTATTTGGAATCAGCATCGAAAGGTTAATCGAAAACAAGTGGTCAGATCTCAAAATATCGCAAAAAATTATCTCTAAATAGCACAAAAATACGTTTTTTGAAAACTTTGAACTCAACTTTCTTAAAAACCTAACGTTATGGAAGACTTTGGAAGCCAGATGCGGAACCAGCATTGAAAGGTTAATCTAAAAAAATGTCCAAATAACTAAAATTTTGCGTACCCCCGCGGACAGTTTCGCGTACCCCCTAGTGGTACGCGTACCATAGGTTGGTAACCGCTGGTCTATACAACACTTATGTCGATAGACTGTCATCACGAGATCAACATTTTTGAAGTCTTTTTGAATTTTGTCATTTTAAATTATTAGATTTAATAAATTGATAAAACTTTTTTCGCGCAACTCAAAAAATAAATAAATTTTTAAATCGCTTTATATTTAAATTGCGTTGAAAAGTGTTGACAAAGATGCAGAGTGTGTTTAAAGTATTTTAAATTTAACATTAGAACAAACTCTTTAAAAATCTACTGTTTTTTTTAAATGTCACACAGTGGGAAGGTTCCAAAAATATTTTAACAAATTTTAGAAAAAGAAGTAAATTGGCCTTAATTTAATGAAATTTGGGCATGCCAATGCTCCAAAGAAATTATAAATGTGTCCAAGTGAATTATTGTCTAAAACATTAGGTATATTAAGTCCTTAAAGTAAGTAGAATTTTGTTGTACATATAAAAGTTAATTTGTTTAAATCCAGAGGCAAAATATTTTTCGAAATACTAATTTCTTCATACGTTAGGATTGTTTAGAACCTATTGGGTCCCAATATGTGTTAACATTCTTATAGGGTACCCTTCGATTTTGATCGGCGGGCACTGTATAATATACAGATCAAAAATACACTTTTGCACATCCCATACATTTTGTGGGTGCTCTACTGTATATGTATATCTGTGGCAAAAACCCATAACCACATAAGTCGAGTTATGTCCAAAACGTGTTTTTGCATTTTCGGAATCTCCTTATCCATTTTCGTATTGTATTAAATTTTTATGAAAGTGGAACCATTACTTTCTGAGATATTGATTTCAGAACTCCACAACTATTTTTTTTAAAGGAAAAATAAAAATCGTAACCGCATATCAACACTACATACAACATTTTTAATCAGATTATCGGCTTAGAAGATATTAATCGATATATCGACAATTTTACTTCAATTTAAGCGAAATTTGGGAAAAAACTAAATTCTATTTTTAATTTTAGAAATAAAAAAAAAAAAAAAAATTATTTCTCTCTTTACATTTCAAGTCTGATCTATTACGAAGAAAACAAGATGGTTTTTAAAAAAATTCGTCAAAAATTGTACAAGTTACATGCATTTGAGTAAAAATGCGAAATTTTCAGTTTACAAATTTTGAAATATTGTTCGATTCACGATATTTGACATTTAATTTCCATGTAAAATCGCGCGCTGAATCCGAAAATGAAGTCAAAAAGTAGGAAAGTTTTTAAGATATTGCCAAATAAAAATATCTCCGGAAAAAATCGGAGGATTTGATTTTTTTTTACTTTTAAATTAAAGCTTAATAAATACTTTATCAATTCTCTATACACTATTTTTCAATCTTATAATCGCCTAAGAATCTATTCATCAATATATCGACAACTTCACTTCAAATTAAACGAAATTTAGAAAACAAAATAAATTCTTTTGTAAATTTAACTTATTGTTAGTTAAAAATTTTAAAAATTTTATTATTGTATGTAAAAAAAATCGACAGAATTATTTCTATCATTTCTTATTTTTATTAAAAAAAAAATCCCACTGTGTGTTGTCTGTTATTAAGGTCCTCAACTTAAGTGCCTGTGTTTGGTGATTACTTTGTAACGAGTTTTTTTTATAAAATTTTTTGTTGGTATTTTAAATGTTGATGCTGTTGTCTTTGCTAATGTTGTTTTGGGAATATGAAAAAAAAGTATTAAAATTTTAACCCAAAAGGGTTGAGAGGGTTATGGACACTTTCAAATGTTTTTTATACCCTACACCACACTGTGGTACAGGGTATAATGAGTTTGTGCTGATGTTTGTAACTACCCGAAATATTGGTCCTAGACCCACCTTTAAATATACCGATCGACTCAGAATCACTTTTTGAGTCGATTTAGCGATGTCCGTCCGTCCGTCCGTCTGTCCGTCCGTCCGTCCGTCCGTCTGTCTGTCTGTCTGTCCATGTAAACGGTGTAAACACGATACAGGTCGCAATTTTTAATCAATTGACTTGAAATTTGAAACTTAAGTCTCTCTTGGCCCAAGGACGAAGCCTATTGAAATTGGAAAAAATCGGTCCATATTTAGACCTAGCCCCCATACAAAGGTCCTCTTTAGTTTTGGCTCAAATGACTCTAATAACCGTATTGTAGAAGGTATCGCTTTGAAATTTGGATGGTAAACATGTTTTGTCTTCACATATCATCATTCCGAATTTCAAAGAAATCGGACCAGTTCTTCTTGTAGCCCCCATACAAACCACCTTCCCGATTTTCACATAAATGTCTCAAATTTCATGAAAATAGAAAATATTTAATTAAAATTTTGTTTGTGTATGTTAAACGCGTACTTAAATAACCTTATCAAACCTGATAATCATCGGACCAGTTTTGGACTCAGGCCCCTTGTGAAAATTTCGCCCGATATTCAGTTAAAGCGGTTTATTGTCAACAAATAGAAGCCTATTTCACTCAAATTTGATTTGTGAGTGTTTTCTTCACTTATTAAAGGTTTTACAACATATAGATCTAATCGATCCATGGGACCCATTTTCCGGGAAACCTTGGTGTAGGGTATTATATGGTCGGTCTTGACCGACTATAATTTTCTTACTTGTTTTTTTCTTGTTTTGCTTTAACGTACAATTTGGTTTTCATCTATTTTCAAAAAAAAAAACTCCTTTTGAAACCGCAACATGTTTTCGTGCTTAAAAAAAATGAAACGCTAAAATTAGCCAAGTCGAACTTTTTGTACTCTGTAAGAATTTTAAGTTAATAATATATTTTTGTTAATTGTTAATAATTATTTGCACATTAGAGTGGCACTTCACTTTTTTTTTGGAATTTCCTTAACATTTCTGCTTTTTTAATTATATCTAAACTTTTATGGTTTTACTTAATTTTCCTGTTTTTTCTTCAACAATTTTTAATTTTTAGGATTTTTTTTATTTTTTGGATCTTTTTAGATTTTTCCATAGTTTTCAGAGTTTTATACTTTTTTTGATTTTCATAAAATTAAGCCATGTTCAGTTTGGCTAATTTGTGCTAAAAAAGGAATTTATTTATTTTTGCATTTAATTTTATGCTAGATACCCTCGGTCATTCTATGTTAATTAAATAGAGTAATCTGAATTTTAAACGAAAGTTTAAGATACGAAAATTTTTTGCACAGTGTCATGATTTCCGAAATATTCATTACATTAAATAGTACCAAAATAAAATCATACTTGTAACATACATACCTGTAAGAATAAGTCCATAAAATATTAAAATACCCAAATAAAATTTATTAATATAATGTTACATATTAATTGACAAACCCAATTGCCTAAACACCTTTACATATGTATGTACATTAGAGTGGCATTTTTTTTTTTTTTTTCATTTTTTCCACAAAAATTTTGTATTTTTCAAAAACGAAAAAATAAAAAAAAAAAATATCTTGCGATACGTTTTTTTTGGCATGCTAAGTATGAATATTAAAAAAAAAATCTGAAATCATTCGAGTGGCTTTCGAGTTATCGCCATTTGAAATTTGTCAAACAATTTCCAAAAATGACGGGTTTTTTCTACGTTCAAGAAATTTAAAAAAACTTAAATTTTTTCCAACTAGCTATTTAAACCTTATTTGAGCCAAATCAGAACATTTTAAGCCATGGCTCCCTTCGATCCAAGTTTAGAGGTTTTAGTTAAACATTTTAAAACAAGTTAATTTTTTAATAAATGTTCACTTGGGAAAATCAAAAGTTGAAAAAAAATGTTACTCTAATGTTCACACAATTTTAAACACATCCATAACCTCCTTAATAGAAAATGTAATGAAATTAGCACAATTTTATTTTTTTTTGTAAGCATTTAATTTTTTTTAAATGTACATATATTTTTGTTTCCCTTTCGTTTTTTTTGACCATTCTCTAGAATCTGACTGGATTTTAAGCTTAATAAAATTAATAAAGTAACGTCAAAACCTCTCATCGTCATCGCCATCAACAACAGCAACAGTTGAAGTCAATAAAAATAGACGAAAAAAACGACGCGTATAGAAAAAAACAGTCTATTAATAGCGATTTAAAACCCTTTTTTTAAACACATACAAAAAAAAAGTGACGTCTAAAAGCATTTTAGCGAAATCAACAGTTGTTAATGCCACCAGCTTCAACGAGGATACACCTTAACCTTTTTGTACAAGGATTTAATATAAAAAAAATATTGGTAAATCACACTACAAAACAGAGTTACGACCATCATTTCTATATATTTCGGACATGCTGATTCGAATGGCGTACTCCGTTTTTGATGAATGACACAAATTTCTTGCAAAATAACATTAAAGATTGGCTGATTTTCAGCTGTTTTTTTTTTTTAATTTGCAAAGTTAAAGACCTTTTGTTTTTTAAACTAGTGATCAGTTTTGTCAGGCTGTGCCATTAGCCAATGCAAATATTATAGCAATTTTTACAATATATAGTAAATTTTTTATGATACGATTTAAATTAAGTATGTAGTTTCAAAATCTGAGATTTTGTATTGCGAGCCAAAAATTTTACTATCAAACAGACAAAAAAGTTAGAAAATGATAGTCGTTAAAGATCAACTGTATAACGCCCTACACCAGTATTTGGACCAGAATATGGGTTCCAATTCCAAACGTGGATAGATTGGACCTATCTTTGGTAAGATCTTTGATTAGTGACGAAAGCACACACAAGGCAAATTGGAGTGAAAAAGTCTTATGTTAGTTTTGTTGTTAATAGACCGATTTAAATGATTATAGGGACTAAGTTAAAAAATTGTCAAGTATAGAGTTGATTAGGTTACTAAAGTACACGTTTTGTAAACAAAATATCGAAAGAGTGATTTGTATGGGGACTAGAGGTAAAAATGGTTCGATTCCAATAAAATTTTAAGTATCCATAAATTTTGTAAATTCCAACACAATCACTTTTTGCCTACTAAAAGTTTCCTTTTGTAAGTTGACATCAATTCTTGGATCGACCATGCACCATGTTACAAAAAGGTTTAGGTGTAATAAAATAACCATTCATGCAAACAGTGTTGGTAAAAAATTGTACGTGGAAAAATGTTTGCAATTTTGATTCAATAACATTTGTTAGTAATTAAAAATAAGTAAAAATGTTAAATTCGGCCTTGCCGAATGTAGTGATACCTTCCACAATTTCAAAAAGATTGTTGCAAAAAACTTTTTTTAAAAGGAAATTACTTTTGAAAAAAAAAAAAAATTTGAAAAAAAAATTTTCGCGAAAAAAAATCGGTAAAAAAAAAAATCCGTGATATTTTTCTTTTTTTGTTAAAAAATATGTTCGTACTTGTTAAAATACAATTTTGTGTTCAATTATGTTCACATATATCAACCAGTAGCCGAATTAAAGCATTTTATATTTTTAGGTTATGTTGAATGTACTGAAATTTTTGAGGTGTCCTTACATTTTCGTTCATAATTTTTGAACCGCTGAACCGATAGCGCTCAAATTCAATACCAAACTTCTCCGGAGAACTTCCAATAAACATGTCAAGTTTTAGTCATATCCGTGTAGTATTTTGGTCGTGATCACCATTTCCACAGACAGACAGACGGACATCCGGAAAATGTCTTAAAAGCGATCGGGGATCATGAATGTATATACTTTATGGGGTCCCAGACCGATATTTCGATGAGTTTCAAACGGAATGACAAAATTATATATACCCTGTATCACTAATTGTAAGTGGAGGGTATAAAAAACATGTGATTGATGCGAGTCTAATGGTTAGTTTTCAGTAATCAGATAATTTTTCTACCTACCAGATAAAAAATGCAAGACCTTCCCAACCTGCGAAACTGCCTTGTATTTGTTGACATCCATTTTTTTTTTTTTTTTGTAAACAAAGAAAAATTTTATTTACCAAAAATGGAGGGACTAATTTCAAGTTAAACAACTCATTTTTTATCTGCTAAAAATATTGTTTTTCTATTCGAAGATACCTTCATGAATTTTAATTTCGATACTCCTATTACTTACTCGTTTATCTTTGAAATCTCTCAAAAAATTTTTGTGAACGGAAATTTTGTATCCAAAACATTTTTCTTTAAACTTTTCTGTTTGACACTGTTGGGCTTGAGTGCTTATGTGTGCATTTGTTAAGGATATTGGCGGCATTGACATTTTTTCATCATCGTCACCATTATCACAAAAGTCTTTTTTTTTTTGTTTTGGTAAATTGGTAAGAGACTTAAATAGCATAACAATTTTAAATGGCCAAAAGGCTACACTGTTACTTTGAAAAAGTAGCATTCATATTGAGCATTGATGAGTTTAACCGACAGTCAGTCATGTCCGTTCCTACAACTTTGAGTTTCATTTTTTTTTTTAACGTTAATCACGATTGAAGGGCTTAAATAACAAATTAATTTGTACTGGTTTAGAGGTCAATTAAAACACCAAATTGATTTAAACAATTAGATGTTTATTTAGAGGCATAAAAATATATGCAAATTGGTTATCAAAAAAAAAAAAAATATTGGCAGGATGGTTTACACACACACACAATATGATTTAATATGCACTTCGAAACCTACCATTTCGGTAAAACGATGTTCAGGTCTAAAAAATGTAATACTCAAATAACACAAAAAAAATTTTAAACAAATTTCCATCCCGAAAAAACGCGGGTTCAATCAATTTTTTTATTGAAACTCCTACGATGAAGAAAACTGCGTTATCAATCAGGAAATTAATAGGTGATTAATTGAATATTTATTCAATAAAATGTTTTTCAATTTGGATCACAAATTTAATTGATTTTTTATATAAAGTTAATTAAAATCATGATTGATTTAACGAATGAATTATAAGTTTAATACAAAATTATGTTTATTTTTTGGCGTACGGACATAACGCCCAAGTGCATATCGCCCAATTTAAAAAAGTCATTCCACCCAAAAAAAATGTGTGTTAGTTGTTGTTGCAAAATTTTTTGGACGATATGGCCAATATTTTTGGGTATTTTAACAATTTTCTTTAAATTTATATAAATTATCAAAAATGTCATATTACCCAAATATCAAAATGTTATATTTATAAAATGTTATAGCACCCAAAAAAATAATCATAAAACTCACCAAAAGCGTCTTTTTTTTAACACAATATTTTAAAGTTTTTATGCGTAGCCGGCCTTCGGCCGGGCTTAGGGATTACAAAATCCATGCATTAAACCCACCCTCTCCGCAAAGTAAAGTTTTCTAGGGTAGCAGTCCTTTACGCTACCAAATTTGTTATGCCTCAAAAAGGCCTGATAGCCAAAATAGCTTTGGTTTGCAGAGAGGGTGGGTTTAATGCATGGAGTATGTAATCCCTAAGCCCGGCCGAAGGCCGGCTACGCAGAAAAGCTTTATTACAATTAAACAAATCATAGAAGTCATAATTTCGACATTTCGCCCAAAAAAAATATTTTGGATTTTTTGACAATTTTGTTTTGGGAGAAATAACATTTTTAGACCTATCATTTTGGGCTATATGTCGCAGCGTGGGCGATATGTCATTTACGGTTTTGGGCGATAAGACCTTGGGCGCTATGTCCGTACGCCTTATTTTTTGCGTTCTAATATGTTACAAACAGAGAACATTCGTTTCTCAGTCGAACTAGTCGTATGTGGAATTCCCTCCCCGCAGAGGTCTTCTCAGTCAGCTATGATCTGGAAAAATTTAAACTATATGTCCATAAACACTACTCAATATTTCCTCCTCCTCATAACCTAGTTCTTAAACGTAAAAATGTATCTGAGAATGGAGTTAAAACAACTAAATTCAACTGAAAAAAGTAGCATTTTTGACCATACCCCATTCGAATTTCATGAAACTTGGAATATAGTTACAAAAACATGATAGTGCCAAAATTTTGGACTTCTGGTAGTTTTTGTTCCCGAGATATGGGGTCTTGAAAATTGGCAAAATCGTATATATTTGACAAAAGTGTTCTGACATAAATAAAGATATCTCAAAAAGTAATAATAATTATTATTATAGTCATATTCGGTTTTAGCGGTCCAAGAAACATAGAAATCCATTTGCATCTTGATTTTTTATGAACACTCAAAATTCATCCCCTTTCAGGGGGCTGTAAGAGCGTGCTAGGGGTTGAGGGAAGGGTCACATAATTTTTTTGTTGTCATTTTAGGGTTTAGCTGTCAAAAAAACATAAAAGTACACATTAATTTTAAGTTTGTATGAAATTTAAAAGTCAATCCTCCGGGGGGTTATAGGCGGGCGGTAGGGAAAAAACTGGCAATTGAAATGAATTTTTATGGGCATATTCGGATTCAGCGACCCCAAAAACCTAGAAATAACTGGGTCTACCCTCTGGGTCTGGACACTTCTTTCTTTTTGTGTGCCTGTGTAATTAGAGATGTCGCGAATAGTGTATTCGGCATTTTACCGAATATTTACTATTCGTTGGAACCGAATACGATAATTTAATTATTCATACGCCTGTATTTTATCTATGTAAAATATTTAAAAAAAAATACCAGACTAAAAGACAACGACGCTGTTGTTAACACTTTTTTTCTGGTACCTTAACAATTCGAATTTAAATCAAGTGCTCAAGTTTTTTTGTATAAAAAACAAACTGAAATGACTACAAAAAAAGAAAGAAACTTTAATAAAAAGTGTTTTTTTAACTAATTTATATTTTGCCGAATATTTGGCAAACTGTTGACGAATATTTATTTGACCGAATATTCAAAAAACTTGCCGAATATGCCGAATACCGAATAGTGACGAATATTCACGACATCCCTAATAATAATACAGGTCTCATTCAGGTTTCAAATAATAGGTACTGAGACTAGGGTGTTCAGTCGATTAATTGTTGTTCGATTAATCGACGAATAATTGTTTGATTAACTTAAAAGCGCTAGTTTCGATTAAAGGATTAATCGAAGAATTTATGCCGATTAATCGAATAATAATATATGGTTTTTCTGGAATTATGTATAATTTTTTTTAAAGTTTTAAGTCAAACAAACACACTAAATATAATTGGCCTTTAAAATTAAAAATAAAAACCGTAATTTTTACTAGGGACGTCCTTATTTTAATTTCTTCGGATTTTCGCTGCTCCTGAAGCTTGAATTTTTTAGTCGACCTTAAAAAAATTACCTGATAAAATTTTAGGCCAAATCGTTGCGCTGAAATCGGCCAAAGTGTCGAGTTTTGGACAAAAACCCACTATATTATAAAAACAAATTAAATTACAAATTTTATGAATATGCTCAAAACAAAATATTTTTTAAAATTTTCCCAAATGTAGTCAAATAATAAGTATTAAATAAAAAGTATAAGTATACAATTTTTGTGATATCGGTAATCCATATAAATTTGGCAACAAAAATAATTTTTGAATTCTACACATTTTTCAAATCTGTAACTTTGTTTTTAATTTTCGCAAACAAAATTGTGTTTTTTTTTGTTATTAAAATGTTAAAATACTTTTAATTAATATTGTTTATTTACTCAAGTACCAATTTTTTATAAAATTTTCGAAAAAGATCTTGTAATTTAGAAAATTTCTGAAATTTGGAATTATTCGATTAATCGATCAATTTTAAAATTTTATTCGTTTAATCGAATAATTCAAAAATGCCAAATTTCGGTTAATCGTTTAATCGAACAATAAAAAAACCAGATTTATTGAACACCCTAACTGAGACACTATTAAAAATGGCATTCACCAAGATTTTTTTTTTTTAAAAAGGTCATTGGTTTTAACCTTAATTTTTGAAGAGCTATATCTCAAAAAACGATATTTTTAAAATTTTGGAAAAAAATGTATGTCATTAAGGATCACCTATACTACTTAAGCTTAAATTTTCAGGATGGAGACTTCATTTATATGATATATTTTCCCAATTTTCAAGACCCCATATCTCGAATACTGGAATGAACAGAAGTCTGAAAATTTGGCACAATCTCTTTTTTGTTAAAGTTAACCCCAGAACTGAATTTCATTAAATTTTGAGGGGGTGAGGTAAACCCATTGGTTGAATTGAGGTATTTTAGCTCAATAACATTATTTTGATCTTTATAAATATATATGAAAAGTCGTACAGAACCTTTGAGGTTTTCTATAAATAAAACTTTACGCAATGAGGGATTTTCTATATTTTAAGAAAGATAAAGTAATTACATGACCCAGCTGATTCTGAAATGTTCGGTTAGGAAATGTCATCAGAATTTATTGGAAAAGGCGCTCAGAATATCAGGGCTATTTAAAAAACATGTGCTTTTTAGCTGGGAAGTTTTCTTAAAAGAAAATTTATCAAAACTTAAGGAAAAAGGAATCTGAGGAGTTTTCTTCTTCTCAAAACCTTTGGGCATTTTGTTTGTATTTTCTGCACTGAAACGATCAAAACATTCAAATGAAGTGGCTTGAAGTCAACTTAATTTTCTGCAAGATAAAAAACAGTTTATGACAGTTGTTTTTCAACAGTTGTTTTTACTGAAATGCTAATTGATCCCAAGTTTGTTAGTTTAACCGAAATTTTTTGTTCAAAAAGGATATCCGAATTCTTACGTCCTATCTAACTGGACATTGTTACCTACGTTACCAACTTAAAAAGAAAAATCTATCCGATACGGACACGTGCAGATTCTGCGAGATAGAGAAGAAGATGGTAGAACATAGCGCTCACTTACTTGTATAGTGTCATAACGCAAAATGTTTGATTTTACAGAAAACCTGTTTTAAGTTTACAATTGAAACTTGGTTTACATTGAAAAAGGCCCGTACATAGAAAATGTTATAATGGTGTGTTCTCTTCTCAAACGGAAAGTTTAAAAGATATTAATACGAATTTTTGATACAATATAAAGCAGGATGTAACAAATAATTCTGTATTGTTTACCCAAAAACGACATATTTTGAGTTATGACACTATACAAGTAAATGAGCGATATATTTTGTACATGCCCAAGACTGACTGGTAAAAGACTTTCACATCTGGGGGTAAACTTAATATTCCCGACTGACGTATGGAACTCTCTACCAAATAGGATTCTAGGCTTTATTAAAAGCCTATTTAAGCCACCCATTTTAGGGTGCCATAAGAACTGATAGAAGTGCATTGGACCTCTTTAATCTAATCATATATATTTTAAAAATGTTTCTGTTTGATTTTAATATATTTTTTTTTCTTAGAGTGCAAGTTTCTGTTCTTCTATGTTCCAACAAATTTTATTTAAAAAACTGCCTTCTTTTCTGACAATTAAAAATAAAATAAAAAAAACATAACACATTTCAGAAATTGATATTTTAAATTAAGAACATTTGCGCCAACTGTGAACCGGCCAAAGGCATGAAATTTTTAATTTGTAATTAT
Source organism: Pegoplata infirma (assembly GCA_963921195.1). NCBI lineage: Eukaryota > Metazoa > Arthropoda > Insecta > Diptera > Anthomyiidae > Pegoplata > Pegoplata infirma. The sequence goes on from OY992541.1 coordinate 2,275,163, forward strand.
AAGAAACACATGTCCTTGAAATAAAAAAAACCAAAAAAAAAATATATATAAACCCGTTTTTGAAAAATCACGTTTGTTAAATTGTAACATTATATCACAGCATCCGTTAATATAAAAAAGAAAACTGAAAAAAAAGGAAATAAATATAAAACGTAAAAAATTACAAAAGGGTTAAGTAAGGGTTGTTAATGTTTTTACACTTTTTTGTGGCATGTTAACCAGTTTTTATGAAAATATTTTGGTATTTTTTTTCCAATTTTTTTTTTCTTAAAAAACGAAATGTTGATTTCTTTGTTCGAATCTTTATAAAAAAAAAAAGAATATGTTTTTTTTGGGTACTTTCTTAAAGGCGTTTCATTCAGGTGTGAAAAATGATTTGCATTAGCGTAACATTTTGCATTAGAATAATTTTGAATAAGGCTAATGATGTTGAAATTTTTTTTTTATTTTTTTATTTTCAATTTGAACAATTTAAATTTACAACTCTTAATTTTAAAAAGTATGTAGTAAGTAGTAGTATATTGTTTTCATGGTCATGCTAAGATACAAAAGTTAAAAAAAAAGAAGACAAAAAAAATTATCAACGTCGCGACAGAAAAGCACTTTAGGATTATTTAATTATAATATTTCAAATTTTGCTACAATTATGTTTTAAAACATCATTATCATCAACAGTTATAGAAATAAAACAAAAAAGTAAAAATGTTAAATTCGGCCTTGCCGAATGTATGGATACCCTCCACAATGTATAGTGCTACATAATTGCAAAAACATTTTAAGTATTTACAACAAAAAAAAAAAATTTGAAAAAAAATTTGAAAACTAATTTGTGAAAAATTTAACGAAATTGGTAAAAAAAAAATAACTTTAAGAAAAACGAGTAAAAAAGTTAAATTCGGCCTTGCCGAATGAAGTGATACCCTCCACTATTTCAAAATGATTATTGCAAGAAACTTTCTTCAAAAGGAAATTACTTTTGAAGAAAAAAAAAAAAATTTTTTGAAAAAAAATTTCCGTGAAAAAAAATGTTGGTAAAAAAATCCGCGATTTTTTTCTTTTTTTGTCAAAAAAAATATATTCGTACTTGTTTAAATACCATTTGGTGTTCAATTACACTGTGGAACAAATTCAGGTTAGCAAAAGTTAGGTCGATTCTGAGAGTCAGGGGTGAAAATAGAGGCTAAATTAGAAGACCCGTATCGCGGCGTTTATTTATGTTAGTTCGAATTTTTTTCGAAATTTTAGAGTTATAGTCAAAAAAAGTTTTTTAGGGACTTTGCTCACTAAACCTTGTGTAATTCAGAAAATTTTCGACCGATTTTAAAGTTTTTAACTGTTTTGGATAGAGGAAGGCTAGAGCTTTCCACGTGGGTGAATTGGTCCACACATATAAGAAAGATATCTATTGATTTTTTCTATAATATCTAACTTCTTCGTTATTTTTTTTAAATTTTTTCAAGTTCATTGATTTTTTTCTGCTATAGTTCGTTTAACAACCTTTATATTTATAAACATATTTTTAAAGAAAATTTAGTTCTGAATTCGATGAGCTTTATCCTGTAAAAATCAGATAAGAATTGACAGAGTTGTGGTAATTTTTCTAAAAAAGAAAATTAAGATTTTTCAGGAAATCGCCGTTCAGACAACCCAGGCAAAAAAAAATTATCATAAGAGGTCATGTACAATATTTTTAAAGGTTTTTGGCGCGCTGAAACCCGAATCTGCTCTATCGCGTCAGGTTTTTGAGATATTGAAAAATAAGATAGCGCAATTTCAAGGTCAAATTCGAATTTAGGGTGCCAAAAACCTTTTTAATAATGATACGCGACTTCTCAGTATGTTCGTTTATGTTTTAATTTTTTTTGCCTGGGTTGTCCGAACGGCAATTTCATGCAAAATCTTAATTTTATTTTTTAGAAAAATTATCACAACTCTGTCAATTGTTATTCGATTTTTTCGGCATAAAGCTCATCGTGTTCACAAAATAATTTTCTTTAAGAATACGTTTATAAGTATAAATATTGTTAAACGAACTATAGTAGAAAAAAATCGATAAACTCAAAAATTTTTCAAAAAATAACAAAAAAATTAGATATTGTTGAAGAAATCGATACATATCTTTCTTAAATGTATAGTCCAATTCACACACATAAAAAGCCCTATTATTCTTCTATCCAAAACAGCTAAAAATTGAAAATCGGTGGAAAACTTTTTAAGTTACACGTGGTTTAGTGAGGAAAGTCCCAAAAAAACGTTTTTTGACAATTACTTTAAAATTTGAGGGTGTCTGGCAAGTTTGATGGGCATTTTTGTGATCTTTTCGACGAGACCTACAACCTTAACTACCTCATTTCAAAACTATATTCGATTTTGTGTTTTTTGTAGCACAGTGTAATTTTAGAGAACTATTACAAACTCGTTTATCAATATCTTTTACATTTTTTTTTCAACAATCAATATTTACAATTTGGAATCACAAATTTCCGTATAGGAGCACTTTCAGTGAAAAAGTTAATTGTATTCACAAATATGGGGGTCAACATAACAATTCGTTTTTTCTGTGTATGTATGGGGCATATCTAACCAAATCAGACACTTTGAAAAAAATATTTTTAGATTTTCCTAATTTTTTAACAGTTTTAAATACACTTTGAAAACTCCTAAATAAATAAATTTTCAGATTTTTTTAATGACCTTTTCAAAAGATATCAAATTTTCAAAAATACGGAGCCTGTTCGTTTACTCTAACTTCATTTACTCATACATTTTTTAAACATGGTCCAAATTCCATTTATTTTTTACTAAAAATTATTCAAAAGTATTCTATTACCTGATTTTTGAGTTTTAAAACTTAAATCTCATTTCTGAAAATGTTTGTACTCTTTGATTTGTTCAAAACTTTCTTGTGGAAAACTTCTTGCGGCTACAAATTTTTTGTTCAGCAAAATTGTGCGATTATGATTATTAGGGATGAGATTTTCATGCACTAAAAAAATCAAAAATATGCGCTTAAAATATGCACCAAAAAATTCAAAATATGCATTAAAAAACCTAAAAATATGCAATTAAAAATAAAATGTGTGCAATAAAAGTCTTGTTTTCATTTGAAAAACTTAAAAAAAACAAGTAAGAGTGTTAAATTCGGCTTTGCCGAATCTTTTATACCCTCCAACACGTTTAAAATTAAAAAAAAATCGCAGGGGCGTCTTTTATTTTTGCGGGGGGGGCTGGGGGTCGGCGGAATCGGTGGGGGAAACTTTACCACCGCTATATATGTTTACAAATTATTTGTTTATGATATTTACTCTTAAATAATACATTTTTATCGTTATTTTCATTAATTTCTATAACCACGCCCCCAAAGGGGGGCGGCCTGAAAAAAATCAAATTTCCTAACCCCGTTGGTCCAAGCGCAGGTCTATGAACATAATATGGCATAAAAATGATACATTTGTTGAGCAAAAATTAAAAAAAACTCGTAAAAATATTGTATTTTTCAGGGGTTATTTTAGTTCTTCAAGGGGGAACTTTTTTCCCCCTGGTCCGATTTTGCCCATCTTCGAACTTAACCTTACCAGTAACATAAGAGATATTCTTGCCCAATTTCAGGGGTCTAGCTCTTTTGGTTTGGACTGCATCGTTATTTCTACAGACGGACGGACGGACGGACGGACGGACGGACGGACGGACGGACGGACGGACGGACATCGCTAGAATGTCTTAGATTCTATCAGGGATCAATATTATATATACTTTATGGGGTCCCCGACCGATATTTCGATATGTTACACACGGAATGACAAAGTGAGTATACCCCCATACTGTGGTTGGAGGGTATAAAAAAAAAATAACACCGGTCTTAAATAGTAACATTAAAAACTTTATATAAACAGGATTTTTTTTAGAAATTAAGACAATCTATAAAAAAAAAATTAAAAAAAATATTTTTCTTATTATCAAAATAAATTTTTAAAATTTAAATAGATTTTGAAACAAATAATTTCAATTTGTGTTTTTGCTAATTTATGTCAAAATATGCACTTAAAAGTTGGAAATATGTACAATATATGCAAAATATGCATTTTAACCAAAATATGCAAAAAATATTCAAAAACAAATCGATGCCATTTTAAAGCAAATTTCTTGATTCGGAAAGATAGTTGGTCAAAATCGTTTTTAGACTATCGACAAAAAACATGCATTTCAATGGAAATCTCATCCCTAATGATTGTTATTATTTGTTTTTGATATTTAAAAAAAAATTATTGCAGTTTTCCAACCTTTATATCAGATCCAAAGCGCCAATGGTCCCATTTTTTTTAACCCCTAAAATTGTTTTCCGATTAATTTTATACCCTGTCTTCAATTCCTAAGGATGCTACTATACAAAATGACATTTCTTAAAATTTGGTCATACCGCTCTAACTGCTAAAGCTTAAGTAAGAATCTTAATCCCATAATCTAACTGGGAAAAAATTTGTAGAATCGATAGCTGCTTTCCAAAAAAAAGGTTTAAAAAAAATCAAAGAATACAAACATTTTTAAAAATGAGATTTAAGTTTTAAAACATAAAAATTGCATAATAGAACACTTAAACAAATTTTTTTGATTTTTTTTCTTTTGAAAGTACGTGAAAAACAAAAATTAAAAAAAAAAAAAATTTGGACTTTTTTGAAATAAGTAATACGTAAACGAATTTTGAGTAAACGAACAAGCTCCGTATTTTGGAAAATTCGATATCTTTGAACGGATCACCAAAAAGATCTTAAAATGTATCAGGAAGGAGTTTTCAAAGGGTTCTTAAAACTTTTAAAAAATTGGGAAAATCTAAAAAAAAACCTTTTTAAAGGGTTCATTTTGGCATGGAATGCCCCATATACTTTATGGGGTCCCAGACCGATATTTCGATGAGTTACAAACGGAATGACAAACTTATATATACCCTCTACCACTAACAATAAGTGGAGGGTATAAAAAAAATACAATTATTACGATTTTTAATTTTGTGTAGAGTCAACAAACATTTTTAATATTTTACTAGTACAACAACCAATAAACAGTGCAATATAAAACCAGCGAGTATAGATTATAAGGAGATCAAATGAAAAAAAAAATAGCAGTCGAGACCAAAAACTCGAATTTCTTGTCTAAAATCAAGAGCAACAAATTCTTAACCGAAAGTACGATGGTAGTGTGCTTAACTCGAATCATAAAAGTTGCCTAGAGTTGTGTCGGTTCTGAACTAACTAGTTCAATTAAACTATTAAATTCACTTTTAGGTATTTAAGGTGCATATTTTTTTGTTTTCGTCAAAAAAAGTGTCAAACTCCATATAAAAAAAAATTATTGGCAACGCGGGCAAATCATTTAACTTACCCTTATGAACCGATTTGCATGAAACTTAAAATATATATAAAAGAGACAATTCAAAGGTTGGGGTATCTCCGCTTATCGGCCATATCGGGAATTTAGGGGTTCAAAAATGTGTTTTATTTTCAATAGAAAATAAACGTTTGAAAACGTTAAAACGGTAAACTTTCAATACATTTTATTTATAAAATTTTCATTTGCCAGCATTTTTCGTTACTTTCATGAATGAACATTTTTTGCTCTCCTTTTAATCAACACTCCTTGAGTAAACAAACTCAATATAAAAAAAATTCATGTTCGTTTTATAAGGCTCCTTGTCCCTTTAAGAAGTTTTCTAAAGTCCACTACACACTATAAGACTTTCTTTCTAAATTTTACATTACAGAAATAAAAAAAATAATACCCTTCTGTAAGAAAATTTTAACAAAATTCTTATGGTGGGAAGTTAAATTTTGCTGTTTAATTAACACTCACAGTAAAAGAAAAAAAAACATTTAAAATATAATAACAACAGTTGTTGAATACCCTATACTACGCCATTAGAGCCCAACCGTCACTTTACTGATTTATTTTATTTTTTGACAATGCACATTTATCTTCAATAAATTTCACAATTTCGGACACGACCCCCATCGATTTCGCTCATTTTTTGATATGTTTTAGTAAGTATTAAATTCAACTTGCACACCTATTTTTTAGCCATTCATTCTGAGTTAGTTTTTGAGTAATCGATTTTTCAAAATTGCGATTTTTTTTTCAAAAAACTTAAAAAATTTAAATTTTCGATTAATTTTAACCAGAAAAAATATCGATATCTTAAAAAAAAAAAAATTGGACAACATTTTGACCTCCAAACAGAACTTCCACTAATGAAATCCTTGTAAAATGAGTTTTCAAAAAAAAAAATCTTGAATCTAAAAAAATTTACATTCCCCCAAGTTAAAAAAAAATCATTCAGATTGTCAAATCGAATTAAGGAATTAAATCATTCGAAGCTCTGCTACTTTGACCGATTGAATAAATATTTATACATACATGACTAGCTCGCCCGCCGGAACTTCGTTACCGGTTATGTTAAATACCGGATAACAGAAGGATCAGGATTACCCAACCGATTTCAAAAAATGACTCATATGTAGTCTTTGTTTTATTTAATTGTGGACGTTTAAGTCTTTCATAAAATAATATTTCATTCAACAACTTAAACAATAAAATTTGAATAATTTCGGTGGTACGTTGTCATAAACGTTCCGGTGAAGAAGATTTTGACAATTTTCGAGCCCTTATGTCGGGATTTTGGATCTTGTGTGAGAAAATATTTCAGTGAAAAAAGAAATTGGAATAAAAAAAATTTTGGGTAAAGAAACATATAGAGAAAAAAAATATGGAGTTAAAAAGTTTAATACGAAAAATTTTAGTAAAAATTATCATTCTATATTGTTCCCCGCTCTATCCCATTTCGTTCCCCGTTCTACTCCATTTCATTTCCAATTCAATCTCCAGGCAAGTTTCATTCCTCTCCATATAATATTCGTTACACAAATAAAAAGTGCTATTGTATTTATCTTATAGATATAAAAATATCATTTTACACCACTTGTACCAATTTAGGTACCCCTTTTTACCCTGCCCATCTCTTGGGTGTTATTTGGCTGGAGAATACTGCACGTCAAATTTTGAGTTTCTAGGCTTTAATAGTTAGATAGGCACAAATAACCATTTGCCACCTTTTCCACTTAAAATTAAATTTTCCAAAAACCTTTTTTTTCTGAACCGTTATTTCAAGAAATATAAGAAGTACCAAACTTAGAATTTTTTATGCCCTTTACGAATCTTAGAAACAGAATTTCCAAAAAGTACTTTTTCCAAAATATTTTTCACTAAAGAATACAGCATTCAAATTTTCACTGTCTAGGATCATTATTTCAAGAAGTATAAAAAGCATAAAAAACACTTTTCTACACCTCTAGAAACGGAATCTTTAAAAAATACTTTAGCATAGCAGATTGTTTTTTTTTCACCGAAGGACCCCACATTCCAAAATTCAAGCTTCTATAGGAACAAAAAAAATTAGTACCAAAATTACACTTTATTACCCCCGATAGAAACGGAATTTCCAAAAAGTACTTTTTCCAGTATGTTTTTTCTTTACCGAAGGATCCTACATTACAAATTGCAATTATCTAGGAATATTATTTCAGCAAATATTAAAAGAACAAAAAGTATACTTTTTAACCCTGTTAAGAAACGGAATTTCCAAGAAGTACTTTTCCAGAAGAAATTTACATTTTCACAGAAGAATTTTACATCCAAAATTTTAAGTTTCTAGAATCATTACCTCAGAAAATATCAAAATTACCGGAAGTACACTTTTTTAGCCATTTTACCCTACTAAGAAGCGGAATTTCCAAAAAGTATTTTTTCCAGAATGTTTTTTACCGAATGATCCTACATTACAAATTTCAAGATTCTATGGCCATTACTACCGGAAATTAGAACGTACCTAAAGTTTAAATTTTTAACCGTTCCACCCCCTAAGAACAGGGAATTTCAAAAATTACTTTTTCCAGAATTTGTTTTCACTTAAGGATCCTACATTCCAAATATCAAGTTTCTATAATCATTATTTCAGGATATATAAAAAGTACCATAAGTACTATTTTAACCCCTTAAGAAAAGGAATTTTCAAAAAGTACTTTTCCTAGAATGTTTTTTTTTTGCAAAAGTACTTTTTATAAAATGTACTTTTTATAAAAGGTACTTTTTATAAAAGGTACTTTTTATAAAAGGTACTTTTTATAAAAGGTACTTGTTATAAAAGGTACTTTTATAAAAGGTACTTTTTATAAAAGGTACTTTTTATAAAAGGTACTTTTTATAAAAGGTACTTTTTATAAAAGGTACTTTTTATAAAAGGTACTTTTTATAAAAGGTACTTTTTATAAAAGGTACTTTTTATAAAAGGTACTTTTTATAAAAGGTACTTTTTATTAAAGGTACCTTTTATAAAAGGCGCTTTTTATAAAAGGTACTTTTTATAAAAGGTTCTTTTTATAAAAGGTTCTTTTTATAAAAGGTACTTTTTATAAAAGGTACTTTTTATAAAAGGTACTTTTTATAAAAGGTACTTTTTATAAAAGGTACTTTTTATAAAAGGTACTTTTTATAAAAGGTACTTTTTATAAAAGGTACTTTTTATAAAAGGTACTTTTTATAAAAGGTACTTTTTATAAAAGGTACTTTTTATAAAAGGTGCTTTTATAAAAGGTATTTTTTATAAAATGTACTTTTTATAAAATGTACTTTTTATAAAAAAGTTTACCCCTAAGAAACGCATTTTCCAAAAAGTACTTTTTCCAGAATGGTTTTTTCACCGAAGGATCCTACATTCCAAATTTCAAGTTTCTATGATCATAATTTTAAGAAATAAAAAAAAGTACCAAAAGTACACTTTTTACCTCTTTTATCCCCCTTAGAATCAAAATTTTCAAAAAGTACCTTTCCATACATTCCAAATTTCAAGTTTGTATGACCATTATTTCAGTAAATAAAAAAAAGTACCAAAAGTACACTTTTTTACCCATTTGACCCCCGTAGAATCAACATTGGCCAAAAACCCGGCCTTAGTGGATGTTTTTCTCGGGAGGTGAACCTACATTGCAAATTTCAAGTTTCTAGGACTATTATTTAAGGAAATATAAAAGGTAACAAAAGCACAAATTTTTGCCCTTTTTACCCCCTTAGAAACAACATTGGAAAAAATCCAGCTAGGGGATCTATATTCCGTGAGGTGAACATACAGTTCAAATTTCAAGTCTCTATGGCCAATATTTCAGGAGATATAAAAAGTACCAAAAGTACAGTTTTTTACCCTTTTTACCCTCTTAGAATCAACATTGACAAAAAATCAGCCTTAGTGAATCTAAATTCCAAATTTCAAGTCTCTGTGAACATTATTTAAGGTAACATAAAAGGTACCAAAAGTACAGTTTTTTACCCTTTTTACCACCTTAGAATCAACACTGGCAAAAATCCAGCCTTACTGGATCTATATTCCAGGATGTGAACATACAGTCCAAATTTCAAGTCTCTATGACCATTATTTTCAGAAGATATAAAAAGTTCCAAAAGTACAGTTTTTACCCTTTTTACCCCCTTAGAATCAACATTGGCAAAAGTCCAGCCTTAGTGGATCTATGTTCCGGGAGGTAAACATACAGTCCAAATTTCAAGTCTCTATGACTATTATTTCGGGAGATATAAAAAGTACCAAAAGTACAGTTTTTTACCCTTTTTACCCCCTTAGAATCAACACTGGCAAAAATCCAGCCTTAGTGGATCTATATTCCGGGAGGTGAACCTACAGTTCAAATTTCAAGTCTATAGCTTCAGCGGTTTGGGCTGGGCGATGATGAATCAGTCAGTCAGTCAGTCAGTCATTCAGTCAGTCACTCACTCACCCAACTCTTTTATATATATAGATTGCTTTCCGAAAGGTAAGAATTCTTTGTAAAAATTTAAAGAAATGAACAAGAGATCTTGCTGCCCTTGAACCCACGCTAGTAGGCACTGTTAGCACATTTATTTCCCTAAGTGTACCTTAGTGTGGTGTAGGGCATACAAAAAATATATAAATGGCAGCTTCGTCGAAAATTAGTGGGGTTTTCCATTTCTACAATATGTTTTCAATTTCAAAAGCTGCCAAAATAACTACATATATGGATTTATCCCCCCGTATTTACTTTATTTTCGTCATAAGTCGTCTGACAATTTACAAAAGTCTAAAATCACCAGCTACGCCTTTTAATAACAAAAACATAAATGTAATATTTCGACAAAACAAAAAAAAAAACTTATTGAGTTGTCTGTTCCAAAGTGATGGAGATGACGATGGTGACAATGATTTATAATATTTTTTTCTAGACACTTGTTAAAATTGTTTTCGTTTTAATTTAAATTTTTTTTTTGTGAGCTATTAATTGTAAAAGGAAGTAAAAAATGGGTTTGCTTTTAATTAATATTTTATTATATAAAAATGAAACGTCTGCTTTAAAATATATACAAATATTAAAAAAAACGAAAATAATAATACATAATTTATAATCAGTAAAAACATTTTAAAGTATTTTAGGAAAAAAAAAATACAAAAGCTTGCGTGTGCAGTAATTCCGCCTGAATGTGCCATGTGCCACCAAAAATTTTAAATTTTTACTGCACTTAAAGCCTGAACAGAACAAGGTACGGTAAACGATTTTTTTTATTTAAGAAAATAGGGGTTGTGACACCAAGTGGCAATTCAATAAATTCCCCTTCAAGTCTCCGCCGTTAAATCCAATTTAAGGTTTTAACAATTGGTCAAGACAAACATAACTAACGAAAAGTAATAACGTAAATTATCGAAAATGTTAATGTAACTTATTACATTTTGAGTAGGTTTTTTTCCAGCTCGAGGTCATTATTTCCTTTACTAAGTAAAACTATGATATTCTCATAGAAAAATTTTTCAAGAAAATTATTTTTCTGTTGTAAATTTATTTATGTTTGTCATTTTTTGCAAGACTTAATCGACTTGTGTTTCGGAATTTGTCAGAGCCCATTGTCAAGAATATTTAGCAAAAATAAAAATCGTATACTACAAGTAGCAAACGGTTTTTATGTCTGTTTTAAAATTGGTTTGTTGGTTAGTTGGTGATCGTGATCTTACTACGATGATACAATTTTCGTCTTCTAATTCCTACTAGAGGTAGAGCCGAATATGTATTAACATTTTAGTTTGATCATTAACGATTGTCATTAAAAACCCTTTGCAACTTGTAGTACAGTCAAACCCGGTTATAACGAACTCCGAGGGACCGGTATAAATAGTTCGTTATAAGCGAAGTTCGCTATAAGCGGGGTATATTTTTTATCAACATAGTTTTATTTCCAAAGATCCAATTTTGTTTTATTTGATGTTTTTTCGGTAATGAACTACTTATTGAGAAGAAACCATTAAAAATATAAATAAATTTTTATCAAAATTATAATATAAACCAAAAATTTCCCACCTTTTGTGAGTTTGATAAACACGATTGCCACAAATTCACAAATATTTATGAGAGTTCGTTATAAAAAGGTAAATACACATGAAATTGTGTTCTTGGGACCTTAATAAGTAGTTCGTTTTAACCGAGAATTCGCTATAACCGAGTTCGTTATAAAAGAAGTATTTTGTGTGAAAATTGATGCCAAAACGTCGGGACTTTAGAATTAGTTCGTTATAACCGAGTTCGATATAACCGAGTTTAACTGTATAAGGTTTTTATTTTTGCTAAATAATCTTGATTATGGGATCTGACAAATCCCGAAACACGTGTCGATTAAGTCTTGCAAAAAATGACCAACATAAATAAATTTAAAACACAAAAATAATTTTTGCAAGAAACTTCCTGTTTAAAGAAGATATGTAAAGTAGACACTCCAATAAAGAGAACCTGGGGTTAAAATCCAAAATCCATTGAGTATATCCAGAAATATTTGTAAAAGAATTCAAAATTTGGAACCAAATCTGAATATTTTTTTTTCATAAATTTTTTCGTACCAATTTTTATGGTTTATTGTTAAAATTAAAAAAAAAAAAAAAATAAAACACATTTCTTAAAGTATTTTGGCCTCCTAAACACGAATCTGTCACCGGAAAAAAATAAATTTAAAGTTTTTGCGGATTAAGCCCTCAAAACAAACAAAGGTTGTTCTTTTGCAAATATTTCTGGATATACTCAACGGATTTTAGATTTTAACCCCACGTTCTCTTTATTGGAGTGTCTTCTTTACATATCAGCAGGGAAACCAAAAATATGCTCTAAAAAACACGTTTTATGCTCTTAAAATATGCCCTTAAAAACGGAAAATATGCTCTAAAAACAATAAAAATATGCTCTTAAAAAAAATTATGTCCCCTTTTTTGCGGTGGTTTTTACAATTTGTTAGAGAATAGACCCTCCAAATACCGTTATGAGCGATAGTTAGAGGGTTAAATATATTCTACAAAAATATTTGCCTTAATATCTTCTACCAAGTTGCTGAATCTAAAGAAAACATAGTTTCATATACCGATATGATGCAAGAACAGGCCAAAGGGGAATCAATCGTCACAATTCCGTAATTGTTGAAAAAAAAACATCCTTGTTGGATAAAAAATTTAAAAATAAATGTTGTCATAAAAAAAAATTGGAAAATAATGCTCTAAAAATGGGGAAAAAATGCTCTAAAAATGTAAAAATATGCTCTAAAAAGTGAAAAAATGCTCTAAAAATTGAAAATATGCTCTAAAAATATGCTCTTATGCTAAAATATGCTCTTAAACCTAAAATATGCAAAAATATGCTCTTAAGGCTAAAATATGCAAAAATATGCTCTAACAAATCGATGCCAGATTTCTTAAAAACTTCTGAAACGGATAAATACCTTGCCCATTTATCAATAAAATGCACAGGAAAAAACATGATACTGCATATTTTTGGTTTCCCTGCATATCAGCATTAAACGGGAAATTTCTTGTGAAATTTGGATAGTTATAAGGCGTAAACGAAAAAGGGACATTTTCGACTTCCTTACATGCCCTGATAGTATCCCCGATCGTATCGAGTCCGGTTTTTTTTTTTTGCAAAAGTTAGGTAATTTTATTGGAAGTTCGAATAAAATAAATATGAATAACTTTAATATACACTTTGGGGCATGTCACAGACTCAATTCCGTTTGAAAGTGGAATAAGTGGTTTACTCGTAAAACGCTAAGAAAATATTACAGACTCAATTCCGCTCGAAAGTGGAATAAGTGGTTTACTCGTAAAACGCTAAGAAAATATTTTTTTCGAAACTAAACCACTTTTATAAAATTCAATTCCACTTTGATTTTTCAAAGTGATTTCATTCCGAACAAAATAATATTCGTTTTGTGTTTTACGAGTACACCACTTTTTTTAAATCCGAACGGAATTGAGTCTGTGACATGCCCCTTTCCAATATTTACAAATTTGTCGTTTTGAAGGGCTTGGTTTATAAAAATTGAAAATGCCTATGTCTCGAGAAGGCGACTTAATACGATTTTTCTGATGACAGATTCGTGTTTAGGAGGTCAAAATACTTTAGAAAATGTTTTCAAAATGTCTGTAACATTGCAGTTATTACAACATTGTCCTGTTTAAAGGACTCCTTAACCCACATCTTGTCTTAAACACTTAAAAATGAATTTAACTTTGTAAATAAATATTTTTGTATTTGGTATGGGGTAGTGTAAGCTGTAAAACCCTGATGTAAATAACTGCGTGATGGCCTGATGTTATTTAATTTAAACACACGCTTAATTAAATCTTCACGTTGAAAACTTTTAATGCATTTGAAATTTACACTTGACTCTTAGCAAATCTACTTAAATTTCTTTTTTAAAAACTACCTACAAAAAAAATCAAAAAAAAAAACCAAACACAATCTGTGGATGAAATCACCAACCAGACCTGTCCACTAAAAGACGGAAGGACGGACGGACGGACGGACAGACGGACAGACTTCTAGTTACACTTACTGCACTAGTTAAATCGTTTATTTATTTTCCTTTCTTTTTTTTTTTGTTCTTAAAGATTGTGCAATATTATAATAAATGACTTTACATAAAAGGTTTAAAAACGAAAAAGGACGAAAGCAGCAACCACAAGAAAACAAAGTTTGAAATAGTGTTTTTTTACTTAGGACATTCTTAAGTTAAAACACGTAGACATACAGTAAGTAGTTGAATGGATGGTGATCACGAAATACGGATTGTATTGTTAGATGGAGAAGTGTGTGTAAGTGTCCAAAAACAAAATACCAGCGAGCCATGTTAATTGCGACATTTACACCTTTTTAAACGCTATGTCGTCATTATTATATACAAGCTTTTAAGCGCCTTAAAGTATGCCACGAAAATTCTTAAAAAATGACTGCATTTATACTAATTTTGCAATGAATCCTTTTTGTGTTGTTTACTCGTTCTTTTTTTTTTTTAAATCTCGAAGGAAAATAAAACTTTGTGCACAGGGTAACAACAATGTACACTCACAAAAATGTTAAAATAAATTGTAATTTATGGTTTTTAATTTGCCTGTTAATGCCCAAATATGCATTAATAAATTACAAATTTGCACAAAATATCAAAATGTGTAAAAATATGCGTTTTAAAGCAAAATAAAACAACAAATCGATGTCATTATAATGCAAAATAATTCTTTGGGAAGATATTTGGTTCATTTAATATTTATGCGTTTTTTTTTTTAATAAAATATAAAAAAATTTAACAAAAACGTTTAATTGTTTCTAAATTTTGTTAATTTTAATAAATTTTTATTGTTTCTTTTAATTTTAGGTGAACGTCCTTATAAATGTCACTTACCTGAATGTGGTCGTGCATTTATACAACTGTCAAACTTACAACAACATTTACGTAATCATGATGCCCAGGTTGAACGGGCAAAAAATCGTCCATTTCATTGTAATATATGCGGAAAAGGTTTTGCGACTGAATCCAGTTTACGAACACATACCTCAAAGGTCAGTAAGAAATAATTTTTAATAATTTTTAATAATTTCAATTTTTAAAGCCTGATTTTTTATAATCTCACCCTGACACGATTTATCATATGATGGGTTCTTGCAGGATGAGGATATAAAAATCACAGCAATGGCAAGAAAACATATTTTTATTACAAATACTTACTAACATTATAATTTAATTTGTCTCTGTTGCACTGAAAGATTTCATTAAAGGACAATTGTCATGATAAGACTGAAAAAAGAAGTGCATGCTTTTAGGCTTTCTGTTAGTGAAAATATTAATATGACGTATGATTTTTGAAATTTTTTGAAACATTTATACTACTGAGTAAAAAATCATTCGACCCATTGTCAGTAGCATACGAAAAAGATTTTCTCCTGATTAAAAAAAAATGAAAAAAGTTTATGGGTTTTTAAAGTAAAATATATGATTCTTATTTTGCCTAAATATATGCACAAAAAATAATTTCGAAAATCATGACAATTTTCCTTAAAAGTGAATAGTTTCATTAGATTTATAAGACTTTCGTTTAAATATATTTTTTTTTATTAAATAAATGAGTATTTAAAAATACTATAAAAAGAAAAATTATAGCCTTGATGAAAGAATTCATTTATAACATGGATGTATTTCTGTCAGTGTATTATTACATACATATGCGGCATTCCAATCAAAGCATTCAATAAAACAAAAAATGGTATAAAAATTTGGGAATTAAAAAAAAAACAACAGAGTGTTAAATTCGGCAGTGCCGAATCTTTTATACCCTCCAACATGCAAATAAATAAAAAAAAATTGCATGGGCGTCTTCTTTTTTTTGGGGGGCGGGAGGATCGGTAGTGGTAATTGGGGGGGCACATTTCCTCTCAAATAAGTGTTGAAAAAAATAATTCTTATACTTTATGCACTAAAGAAATACAAATTTATCATTATTAAAAAAAAAATAATTTATTCCACGCCCATAAAAGGGGGGCGGACCGAAAAGAAATATTTTCTAATTCTGTGGGTCCAAATTCAGGACTTTGAACTTCTTGTAGCATAAAAATGTTGAATTTGTTAAACAAAAACACAAAAAATCATGAAAAAATGGTATTTTTCATAGGTTGGTTTAGTTCTTCAAGGGGGAACTTTTTCCCCCTAGTCCGATTTTGCTCATTTACGAACATAACCTGCCTAGGAACATAAGACATATTCGTGCCAAATGTCGGGAGTCTAGCTCTTTTATTTTGGACTGCATCGTGTTAACTACAGACGGACGGACGGAAGGACATCGCTAGAATGTCTTAGAATCGATCACTGATGATAAATATATATACCTAAACCGATATTTTGATACGTTACACACGGAATGACAAAGTGAGTACACCCCCATACTGTATTTGGAGGGTATAAAAATTAATTGATATTTGAAAAATTCTGTTTTATATTTCAAGAATTTAAAAAGATTGTTTTAAGTTTTCAAATTTCATTTGATATTTTGTAAACTCCCATGGATCTGCTTTTAATTTGCGTAAATCTTTTTCAAATTTGAATTTATCATGTTCACAAATTTCTATTTCAACATATTTGCCAAACAAAACCAATTTTTTTAAAAACTAAACTGAAATTTTCCAAGTCAAACTAAGTTTCATCCTCTTATCGCGCATTTACTACAATAGTGACATAACTCAAAAAAATCGAATTTTGTAGAAAACGCGTTGAAAGTTCCAATTGAAAATGGAAAACCATATTTGTGGCGAAAAGGAAGAAATGCATAAGTCAAGTTATGTTAATTTTGTTTAGTTACTTATACTCGATTACTCTTTACATTTAAAACCCTATTATGATTGTAGAAATAATCTACAGCAGCGGTTACCAACCTTTTTGGCTCGTGTACCCCTAATTTAAAATATTAAAATTTCGTTAAAAAAAAATCACAAATATTACAGTTAATATTAAAATGTTTGATCTCCGGGTATTATCATATTTTTTTATGGATTTAGGGGAGATCAAAGCAATGGTGTTATTTTTTGGAAAAATTTTTGCTCCTTGGGGTTGTTCAATGCATCTGAAAACCCGGATTTTGAGCTGATTTTTCTGCAGAGGAAAAACGACTGAAAATTTTACAAATCTGATTTCACCAGTCGATTTTACACCAAAAATTAAAACGACGGACGTTGTTTGAACTCTTAAAAAAAAGTTCCGAAAACCCATCACAGGGATGGAAATATAATGTTTTTTAATTTTTCTTTTAATTTTTTTTTTTTAATACGATTGCAAATCAACAATTCCGTGACTTCGAATTAAACACCCTCGTATATACTATAAAATTGCATTTTGAGCTTAACAAATTAATAGCAAAATTTCCACTCTATCACAACCCGTCTCAAAAATGCCCAAAAACACGTTTTTTGAGAACTTTGACATAAATTTTCTCAAAAACCTGACATCATAGAAAAATTTGGGAACCATATTCGGAATCAGCATCGAAATGTTAATCGAAAACAAGTGGTCAGGTAACAAAATATAATTCCAAAATATCGTAAAAAATTTCCTCTAAATTGCATAAAAATACGTTTTTTGTGAACCTTGACCTCAACTTTCTTAAAACCCTGACGTTTTGGAAAAATTTGAAAGCCAGATGCGGAACCAGCATTGAAAGGTTTATCTAAAACGAATGTCCAAATTACTAAAATTTTGCGTACCCCCCGCGGACAGTTTCGCGTACCCCCTAGTGGTACTCGTACCATAGGTTGGTAACCGCTGATCTACAGCATAATTTTTATTGAAAATGTCAATTAACATTGATTTTGTATTTAAATATATATCTTAAAAGTGCTCTCGAAAAAATTATTAAAAAAAACACTTATGCAGTTTTTCCTTTTTGCCACAGATATAAAGCTATATTATATTCTCAAGCGGTAAGCTTAAAAGATATTAATACGAATTTTTTTACTCATTATAGAGCTAAAAATTCCTCATCATTAACTCAAAAGTCAAGTTTTTTTAATTTTACAACATTATTGTAGTAAATGAGCGATATGGAAAACGCGCAGAAATACATAAAATGCATTGATAATTGGTATGGAATGCCTCATATGTAGGTAAATAACTTCTAAAACGAATCAGAGCGTATTTTTTTAAACTTTTTATTTTTTTGCACCGAAACAAATATATTAAAATTTACCAATTTATTTAATTAAAACGAATATCGTCACCTTAAATCCATAAGACTAACAGTTTTGCTTTTTACATTATAAGGGCAATTCCAAAAAATTTCGCCCGACTGTTCGGAATTATGCCATTGAAAATTTGGCCATATTTCTATAATATATGTTAAATATTTGGATTTTCAAAATTCGCCGTAGTTTTCGAATTATTGCGGGCCAAAGTTCGACTGTTTTAGCAAAAGTGAGAAAAATACTTACATTACGTATAACGTGCTCTAACTTTTAAACCAATTATCCGATTTTCACAATTCTTGGCTTTAGTCTTGTGTTTTTACCAAAAACTCAAAGTGGAATCACCATGAGATCAAAAATATTATAGTTTTAGTACGAGGTTCTCATATTTTTCCTTAGAAAATTAAAATTTTTATTTGTTTAATGTAAAAATTTGAAATTACAAAGAAAATTATACCTGCTAAATTTTAATAAACATTCCAAAATTTAAAAAAAAATTAATTTCTAAGGAAAAAATATGAGAACCTCGTACTTAAACCAGAATAGTTTTTGATTCAATGGAGATCCCACTCTGAATTATGGATATGTTATGCACATCATTATGGGTTATCACCAGGGACAAGAGCTTCATGCCTTAATTTTTTGGAATTGTCCAAAAGCAAACAAGATTATAAATTAAAAACTATTTAAGATTAAAAATTCAAATATTACTATAAACTTAAACATGATACTACTGATCGTGAGTCGTTTTACTTTCGACGATTTTTATGGAAAAGTTAGATTTTGTTGTAGCATAATTTCAGTCATTTACTAAATATATAATTCTTAAATTAAAAGCAATTAATGACATTTATGATTTTATTTTTAATTAATCCACTTAAGTTATAATAATTTGTTACATTTGTTTTTTAAATTTAAAAGAATATAGAGTTTTATTTAGTTTTAAAGTAAAAATCACATTTTTAGTGACTGCCTTAAAATATGCTTTAACAATATCTAACTTTTTCTTTTAAAATTATCAAAAGTAAAACGACGAATTGTCAGTGGTATAGTGTGTAAACAGCTTGAAGGCCCAGTGTCACGATAACACTATATGTGGGTTTACATCATACTACTGACAAGTGAGGTCTTTCAGAGGGACCCACCGATTGTCCTGAAATTTGCATATAGGAAAGAGGAGAGGAAAATAAGAGTCACCTGTTTTTCCTTATCTGCCCAATCTCACCTGTCACCTGTTTTTTCTTATCTGCCCAATCTCACAGTTATTGGGTCAAATTGGGAAACGAAAATTTTTTCGTTTTTTGAGGATTCTTCACATTTCCTCAAGAGAAACTACACGAAAGTTTTTTGGAGGCCTATCCAATGGTGTATCGGTCGTGTCCAAATTCGGCTTCCTTATTTCATGCGCGGGTACAAGAGGGGGAGGAGGGGGGGAGGTGAAATTCCCCACCAGACCAAATTTCAAAATGAAAAAAAAGAGGAAAAAAGGAAAAGAAAAAAGACAGAAAATGAAAGAAGGAAATTTTCTAAAAAAAATTTCCGAAGAGAAAAAACCCCGAAATCCGAAAATTTTTCATAAAAAAATTTTAAAAATTTTATAAGGAAAATTTTTAAAGGAAAAATGTCACTTAATCTGAAAATTTACTGTGAAAAAATATCTGTCAATCTTATTTTGAATTTTGGTATAAAAAAATGATGGAATATTTTTTTTTATGGAATACAGGATCTTGATTTTGTTTATGAGACTTTTTCTATACAAAAACGTACAAAAAACTCTAAAATTTTTCACATCCTCAAATATTATCTTATTCGGATTTTTGTAGAAGAATTCCCAACATCTAAAAGTCTCAGAACCTAAGACTTTTTCTAAAGGAAAAAGGTTTTGAATTTTTCTATAGGAAAAATTTCTCAGAATCGGAGACTATTTCTATAAGAAAAACGTCTCAGAATCTGAGACTTTTGCTTTAAGAAAACATTTTCCAGAATCTATAACTTTTTCTATAAGACAAATGTCTCAGAATCAGAGAATTTTCCTATAAGAAAAATTCGATCAAAATTCGATACATATTTATAGGAAAAAGATCACAGAATCTGAGTCTTGTTTCGATAGGAAAAAGGGCTAAGAATTTTTTATAGGACAACAACTTCAGAATATCTGAATTTGAGACTTATTTTATGGAAAAAGGTCTCAGAATCTGAGTATTTTTTGTTGAAAAAGTCTCAGATGTTGACACTTACTCCATTGGAAGAAGTTCGAAGAATCTGAGACATTTTGTATTGGAAAAATTTCTCAGAATGTAAGATTTTTTCTATAGGAATACGGTTTCAGAATCCCAGAATTTTAACCTTTTTCTTTATTAAAAATGTCTCAGAATCTGAGACTTTTCTGTAGGAAACAAGTCTCAGAATCCTTGACTTTTTCTATAGGAAATCTGAGACGTTTTCTCTAGAAAAAAAATGCCAGAATTTTAGACTTTTTTTATATAACAAAAAGGTATCAGAATCCGAGAATTTTTCTATAGGAAAAAGTTTTTGAATCTGAGACTTTTTCTTTAGGAAAGCGTCTCAGAATTTTTTGGACTTTTTTAGACTTTTTTATTAGGAAAATATGTCAATAATGTAAAAACTTTTAAGTAGTTTATTTCCATTAATATTAAGCTGACCCATATTTTCCTTGAAGACCATTTTTTTTTTTTGTTTGACCAACACTCAGGGAATGTCCCCTAAAAATGCAATGCATTGTGTTGGTGGAAGGAAAATAAGTTTAGGAGGGAAGAAAGAGGGAGTAGTGTCTATGGACGTTTGTCTTAAATTTATGAATATCAAAAGTAGCAGGAAATACTTTAGCTGGTAGTTTATAAGTTGAAGTTTTTTAAATTAAAGATTGGGTAGCTTAAAAAAAAAACAGGTAACTCTTATTTTGCTCAACTCATTCGCATATGCATGTTTTACCACAATCGGTGGGTGCCCTCTGAAAGACCTCCCTTGTAAGTCGTTTTATTTTCGAAGATTTTTATGAAAAGTTAGAATTAAGCATTTATTAAATATCTAATTCTTAAAAAAGATCAAATTAAATTGTAAATTTCGTCATTAAAAAAAAAACAAATATCACAAATTATTTGAGGAGTTCCATAACAAAACCCAACAATTCCACTTTTGAATTTTTTGTTTTTTTTACTGAATTCTATTCTACACATTACAAAAAAACATACCAAAACTCAATATTTACACTGTAATTCACTGCTGAGTTTAATTATGAAAAATTCCAAAGCTCATCAAATACACTGAAACTCACTACTGACTTTACTTACATTTACGTGTTTATCTAAGAAACTGTTAAAGTGGAATTGGTGCGTTTTGTTATGGACCTCCTCATTTATCGTTTTATACAAAAAAAATATAAAAATTTAATTAAAAATGTAAAAAAAATAAAAAATAAATAAATTGTACGGGGCGTTTTTTTTTTGGGGGGGAGAGGGTGTGGGGGGTTGGTGGGGGACATTAAAAGAAGACTTTCCCCATAGCGATAAAAGTTACCAAAGTCATTTTTATGATAACCATATTACCTTTAAATAGGCCGCGCCCACAAAAGAGGCGGGCAAAAAAATTTACATTTTTTAATCCACTGGGTCCAAATGCAGAACTTTGAACTTTTCTTGCACAAAAATGTTTCATTTATTTAACAAAAATACAAAAAAAAAAACGTGAAAAAAGTATTGATTTTCAGAGATTTAGTTCTTTAAGGGGAAACTTTTTCCCCCGGTCCGATATTGCCCATTTAGGAACTTAACTTAATGAAAAAAGTCCCAATGAAATAAGTTCCAAGAAAAATGAATTAACTCCACACTTAAAAAAATGAAATCACTCCCAAAGAAAAAATGAAATATGTCCCAATATTTGGGAGTTATTTAAAATCAAAATAATAACTCCCAAAAAAAAATTAAAGAACTCCCAATGAAATAAGTGCCAAAGAAAATTTCATAATGAAATAAATCCCAACAAAATTTGTGCAATAAGTCCCACTACACTAGGACTAATTTCATAATGAAATAAGTGCCAAATCGTACGTAAAATTTTTGGGAGTTGTTTCATTTTTTTTTTTGGGAGTTATTTCATTTGGGAGTTATTGCGCAGTACCTGACCATGAGACATATTTGTGCAAAACTTCAGGAGTCTATTTGTTTAATTTTGGACTGCGTCGTGTTATCTACAGACGGACGTACGGACGGACAGACAGACGGACATTCATAGAATGTCGATCATTGGTCAATAATATATATAGTTTATGAATGACAAAATGTAAAAACTAAAAAAAATGTCAGGGGCGTTTTTTTTTTGGGCGGGTTGATGGGGTCAGTGGGGGACGTTGAGAGCAACTTTCCATCGCGATAAATATATCATAAGTTTCATTTATTGGATCAGTTCTTCCAGGGGGAACTTTTTTCCCCCTGCCCGAATTTGCCCATTCACGAACTTAACCTGCCTATGAACATGAGACATATTGTGCCAAACGTCAAGAGTCTAGCGGTTTTATTTTGGACTGCATCGTCTTATCTGCAGACAGATGGACGGACGGACAGACGGACATTCATATAATGTCCCCGACCTATATTTTGATGCGTTACAAACGGAATGACAAAGTGAGTATACCCTCGTACTGTGGTTGGAGGGTATAAAAACCCACGGTTTTTATACCCTTAGCTACGGGTACTTAAATTTTAGTCCAAAAGAACCTAGTGAAGGAATTAGTAATAATCAATGCTTAAATTTGTTACTAATGTTTATAAAATGAGAAATACTAATAAAACAGTGAATATGCTTTTTAGTACAATTTCAGTAAATAAAAATACTAAATAGCCATAAATGTAGCAAATTTAAATACAATTTTAGTAATTAAAATTACTAAAAATTTAATTTTAATAAATGAAAAAACACTAAAAAAAACCGAAAATGTGGCAAAATTTTGAATCAATTTTAGTAATTAAAATTTCTAAAATTCAATTTAAGTAAATAAAAATACTAAAAATCAGATGGTTTCCTTGGTGGTAGCAGCAGCTCTGTTAGCTTCTTTTCGGCAGTTAGAGTAGCAGCAACTGGACTTTCAACAAGAGCAAAATCTTAAAAAATTGTTTTATTTCACTTGAACACTTTAAACACAATTATAATATACTTTAATAAATAACACTTCACTTGTTGATATTTTTTTGGCATTTAGTTTAGCTTAAGTAGAACAAATGAGGTTTGCATAGTAGTCTACACAAGAACTTGTTAAAAATTACCAATTTCTTTTTCGAACTTTAAATTATTTTCACAAGTACTTTAAAAAAATTAAAAAAAAAGTCTTGTGGATATAATAGATGAGTATGTGTTAAAATAAGAAAAACTTATTTTTTCATAATTGGAAACTTTTTATTGACATTTTAGTTGACAAATTTTTAAAAATTTTCTATAAAATATCAACAAAATGGAAAAATTCAAGAAATTTTTAAGAAATTTTTACTCAATTTTACTAGAATATCGAAATCTATGATATTTTTTAAGATTTTTTAAAAAATAATTAATAATAATTATGCATTAATATCATCGACGTATGCAGGGGGTGGGCACAGGGGGCACGTGCCCCCCCCCCCTTTCAATTACTTTTCAAGTACTTCTAGTTAAAACTAAATATAAATAGGCGATGGCAAACAATTTTTGGAGTTGTGCCCCCCCCCCCCCCCCCCTTTTCAAATTCCTGGATACATCGCTGATTAATATCATATAAATTCTTTTATTTTTGGCCTACTGTCACAAACTTTTTTCATAATTTTTTTCTTGGACTTCATTTTTTGTATTTTGCCAAAAAAAAATTCTGCCTTGAACAAATTTTTAAGAAGAGGACTTTTGAACTACAATTTTTTTTATATTTTTATGATTTACTTTAAATTACTGTAGTTTAGTACTTTTATTATAATAAAAATAGTAATACAATTAGTGACACAAACTACTAACAAAAAGTACCTACTAGGGTATTCAATCGATTAACCGTTAATCGGTTAACCGATTAATTTTGGTCGATTAACTGTTCGAATAATTTAAAATTGCCAATTTTCAAATAACAAATAAACCGATTAATTTGTGTCGATTAACCGATTAACCGAAATTTATTTTTTTTAGTACTTTTGGTTATTTTTTGCTGTTTAAGGTTCTGAAAATTTCGGTTCTGCTTAAAGAACTTGAAGAATTGAAGGGTATAAAAATATTAATCAAACTCTCTTTTATCAATGTGTAAAATTGTCGTCAAGAAAATAATTTATCGAGGCCCTAAAAATTTATTTCGGCTTAAAAAAAAATTAACTTTGTGACCCTAGCTAATTTGTTATACATTTCCAACACAATAGATTTTTCTAATAGTTTTTTATGCGCGTAATCTGAATCTGGCTTTAGAACTGACCTATCTCGTATTGAGATATTTAGGATTTCGATTTACAATACTGCATTGTGTAAATTTTCAATAATTTTATGTAAAATTACGCAATTTCTGTAAATTTACACAGTTTATAGTAGAAAACTAAAATCATTTTAATTAGAGTGTGAATAAAATCAGATTTTCGCAATGTTGGGGACCCCATAACACCGCGAAATATTTTTAGATGTGGAAATAGTTTAGCACATCTGAAAAAAAATACTTTTGGAATCCTTCAGATATCTTTTTTAATCACGTAGATATTGCCCGATGAAATTATTGTAATTTTAGCACTAAAAAATAAAAGAAAACAAATTTGGAAACCAAACTATTTTTTTAAATATTTCTAGGGCAATTTTTATTTTTTATAAAAATAGCTTCATTTTTTTTTCATGAAGGTGTCATTTTGGATCGGGGTCATTTATCAGGATGCCATACAAAAATTCCTTACTTGGACTGAGATTGTTGGGGGTATTTGAAGCTTTGGCATAGCGGATATAGATTTCTTTCTTGTTTATAATAAAATTTTTAAAAGTACATACAATCCGTGGTTTTATATTCAATTTAAATTTTAAATTAATATTATTCGGTTAATCGAATAATTCATATTTAACCGATTATTAACCGAATAAATCTCAACCCCGATTAATTATTTGCTCGATTAACCGATTAAAGAAGAACCTCGATTAATTGAATACCCTAGTACCTACTCATAAACAGTAAAAATTAATAATTTTAGTTCACTGAAGATACTAAAAAAAGTACTGTACAATTGGTAATTAGTAGGGATGAGATTTTCATGCATTAAAAAATCGAAGATATGCGCTTAAAATATGCGCTAAAAAATTCAAAATATGCACTAAAAAACCTAAAAATATGCACTAAAAAATAAAATGTGTACAATAAAAATCTTGTCTTCATAGGAAAAAGTTCTTAAAAAAGCAAAAAATAACGCCTGGTTTCAATAGTAACAATTAAGAGTTTATATAAGCAAGATATGTTTAGAAATTAAGAAAATTTAAAAAAAAGATTTTTTCTTATTTTCAAAATAAATTTTTAAAAATTAAAATTAGTTTTTGAAAAAAATAAATTTCAATTTGTGTTTTTGCTAATTTATGTCAAAATATGCAAAAATATGCACTTAAAAGTTGGAAATATGCACAATATATGCACTTAAAACCAAAATATGCAAAAATATGCATTTTCACCAAAATATGCAAAAATATGCAAAAACAAATCGATGCCATTTTAAAGCAAAGTTTTTGATTCGAAAAGATAATTGGTCGATATAAATTTTAGACTATCGACAAAAAACATGCATTTGCATGGAAATCTCATCCCTAGTAATTAGTAACTTATTAATATATTTGGGATACCAACGCACTTACTATTTTTTTCTGTAGAATTATTTTAATGTAAACAAGTTTGAAAAAATGTAATTGGAATAAAATTTAGAAAAAAATGTTTTTTTTTTTTAAAACCCCCTTTTAAAAACTCATCGTTACAGAAAGTTTCACGCCCTTTCAAAAAACTGCCTGGGCCAGAATTATCCGTTTTATCCCTACTTTACAAAAAACTTGCCCGTTTACACAAATGGAATTGAAATACCAAAAACTGAAAAAAAAATAATAACAAAAATTTTTTTTAACTCATCATTATCAAAAGTTCCACACTCTTTCAAAAAACCGCCTGGACTGCCTAACCGGGTACTTATTTTTATTTTTTTTCAATTTATTAAAAACAAATTTTAATACGATAAAAAAACAATTTTCCGTGTAACCGGGTTTTTCTCGTAACCGGTTTTTTTTGTGTATTCGGGTTTTTGGGTAACCGGGTTTCATTTTATCCCGTATTAATATAGAAAAACACTATGTATTTTACTTTAAAACTTGAAAATTGTTAATTCATAAAATTAATTTAATTCAATAAAAACGGCTCATTTTAACAACTTTAGATTTGTTCATCTCCTCTTCTATTGATATTTTATACGCAGATGAAAAAACGGGCAAAAGCGGGCAGGTCAGTCTGAAAGCTAGTAAGCCAACGAACATATTGGCATCCTAACTTTTGGATTATGTCGCGGAACATTTTGGAAAAACTATATCAAATGAAACAATTTTTCAAAATTTACATAAAAATATCAAAAAATCATCAAAAAAAAAAAAATAGGGAAAAGGAGCTGTTCATTCCCATTTACATGTTGCACTTCCCTTTGTCAAATAAATTAATCTCAAAAAAAAAACAACAAGGTCCCATCTTAATAATGTGTAAATTTGTTAGCTTTTTTGATTACGGTATAAGGAGATTTAAACATACATATTTTATCTTTGATGGATCATTCCAAGAGAATGGGTGTACCGATTTTTACAAAAATTACAGACAAGGTGCAGCAAGTCATACTTAATGCAATAGTGCATTCGCTTTTTTTTTAATTTAATAATTTTGTTTTTTTAGTTTTGGCCAAAAAAACTACCATCTCGGCCCAGTGTGCTGTAGTTGGAGGGTGAAAAAGGTCATAAAATGTTTTTTAAGCATAAAACAAAAATGTTGCTAAAAATGGTTTTAGCTGTAAGTGAGAATTGGGTAAGAGATGGGCGTGTGAGTGGATTTTTACACTCACTCACGCTCACGCAAACAATAATCAAATCACTCACTAATTACTACACGCAATTTGTTTTTTTACTCACGCTCACTCACTATTCACGTGAGAAATAAAAAATTACTCACGCGTGACTCACGCCAGACTAAATCACGCTTACGCGTGAGTCACGCAAAGTCTACTCACGCAATAAAATTTTCTTACAAAACTAAAACTCCAAAAAAATATTATTTTACAAGAAATAAAAAAAAAATGGGCAAATCAAAAAATTAAATCACTCAAAAAATAAATGACTCACTAACTAGTCACTCACTCAGATTTTTTTCAACTCACGCTCACTCACAGTCACGTGATTGAAATGAAAATCACTCACACTCACAATCACGTGGTCAGCGCACATCTCTAAATAGGGTATTACTCTTTACACCTGGTCAGTTTTGCTTTAAAAAAATTATTTGCATTGTTCTCTAGAATAGAAAAATAAAAAAACTAGCAGGTTAGGTTAGGGTGGCGGTGTTCGATTAACACCTCGCAGAGACCTCTTGGTCCATAGCGATACTACAAAACTTTTTTTGCTAGCGGCACAAGTTAAACATGTTAAAAGTCATTCTGTCTGGTGAGGCGCATCTTTCAGAACTGGCGTTTGAAATGAGTCTAATATTCTCGGTATGAATGCCGATAAGACACACGCAGAGAAGAGATATAATTGTGGACATAGTGACATAGTAATCCATCGACCGTTTTGTAGATCTGGCATCACCAAAGATAATTGCAAAATTCTGGCAATGCCAAACTAAAGTTCAAACGCAAAGCAAAGAGAGACAAAAAACAATCTGCATTCTCACTGTAAAACTGGTATCTTCCATCTCGCTCACATTTCGATTTGTGATAAAATTTCGTAAACAATATCATATGGTTTTTGTTTACTACTTTTTCAAACGCCATTTGTTGGACTACTCTATGACTCTGATTGTGGCAACTATAATTTCAGAGCGTCATATTACTTATTACTGAAAATATAACTTGTTTGCAGAAACCATTACGTTTTTGCAGTAATTATGTTATGATCCTTAATATTCGAAAAATTTTAATTTAGGACCATAATATGGTTGCAACAAACATTTTATGTTGGCTATATTATGATACAATCTTCAATCATAATATGACGCTCTTAAATAACAGTAGCCACAATCATATCTCTTCTGTTAGTGCAGTGACCAGTTATTATTGCAATCAGAGCTCAACATTCCTTTCTCGTAAGTGATAGTAGATATTTACTAGTTTTCCCTTGTTGCCAGTTCTCTGCACTTTCTGTTCGCTTCTTACAAGGAAGATCTTTCACAGGGCACCTACCGATTGTCCTGAAACTTTTATATGGGAATGAGGGGGAAAAATAAGAGTTACCTGTTTATTTTAGCTGCCCAATCTCAAATTTAAAAAAAAAGGTTGCCACCTTATGAAAAAATTAGGGTTTTCGGGAAAATCCGTATAAAAATCGAACTAGCAGGAATTTCGCCAAACGAAAAAATACAGGTCAGCTTAATTTTGATAGAGATTATTATATATGATTTTGGCGGTCATACGTATACACATTTCCATATAGACTACCAAAACGATTACACATTTTTTACAATAACGGACTTAACAAAGCCGAATTTGGACACGACTGATACACCATTGGATAGGTCTTCATATAGTTTCTTTTGAGGAAATGGGCAAAATCCTCAAAAAATTAAAAAAATCCAGTTTTCCCTCTTCCCTTTGACCCGCTAAATGTGAGATTGGGCAGCTATAAAAAAAACAGATAACTCTTATTTTGCTCCCATCTTTTCTATATGCAAGTTTCAGGACAATCGCTGGGTGCCCTATGAAAGACCTTCCTTGTTAGTTTGTAGTGTTGCAGGTGGTAAAACTAGCACCGTAGTACCTACACCATCAGTTGGTCTGCATTTTCGTTTCTTTGTATCCCGTTGTGCAAGTGTTGTAACATCTAATCGGATTTTTTAATTTTTTTTATGTAGCTCAAAGAGCACTTTCACTTACAACATTTTTCAAGAATTCGATATCTGATTTTTTGTTTTATCAATTACAGCCTTTAAAATTTATGGTGACGATATGTATCTTATTTGTCGGTGTTCATTGTTTAATTTTTTGTTTGTTTTTATAACTAATTAATATATATGTATGTACATAACTTTAACCCAATGTTTTCCTTAATAACTTATTCCTTTGCTGCATTCGTTGATAACTTCGGTCTATACGGTTCATATTGACATAAACTTATAATAACGAAATATAGGAGCTACAGCTGCATCTTGGTGTATTGCAGCAACATGCGGCATTGATTGGCGGTCCTAATGCCACATCCTGTCCCATATGCCACAAACTGTTTTTGGGCACTGACGCCCTCATGGAACACATGAAGCATGTGCATAAGGAGAAGAGCAGCTCTCAGTCAAACAATAGTAAGTATTATTTATACATTAACAATAAACTCTTATACCCACTTTACACTATTATACTTTTCCATTATACAAGCGTAATTTCACCATATTAGGGAAATATTTTATACAAATTTTTTGGCAGAAATTGTTCACTTATTAGATACATCCAGGTTTCAATCAAAAATTAATACAAAAATCTTCTAGAAGTTGGTAAATTTCTATGTGTATAATTGAAAAGTGTGATAGTGTAAAATAGGTATTAGGCTGGATTACTCAATGCTCCGTTATAAAATAACTCTCCGTTAAATTTAACTTTTTCATACCAATTTTGACATAAGGCTCCATTAAATCGGCAGTTAGCAGCTAACTTTTCATTGAGTAATCTGCGCTTAATAGGAAATTAAGTCAAGGAATTAGTTTGACTGAATTTGGTTTTACTTAACTAAAAAAACTTTTGAAATTGGAAAATTTAAATGTATCGAATCTATAATTTTTTAAACAAAAAAAAATAATTTGACGAGGAGGTTTTAAGAGGACTGGTGAATACATGAAAAATTACTTTTCTAATAACACAGTTATACAAAATCGTACTTTTTAAATCGAAGTAAGACGAAACCAAAAGCAAATGAATGTTGACATTTTACATCACAAAATCCTTAAGGCTTTTTTTAGTTCAGCGCTTGATTTTTTTTTTTACACGCATTTAAAGTTGGTGATTTTAAAGCATTTAAAGTTTTTGTATACACAATTTGTCCTACTCTAGGGGGCCCTTATTGGACAAGTGGGGTCCAGGGTCCAAACATAATCTCAAAATTACGTTAGCTATAACCGGTATGAATTTCGCTGTAATCGGTCCAGTACCTACTTACTAAATAACCAAGTTATTAAAAAGGACACTGTGCACCGTTGCGTATGATTGTTATTTAAAGGCAATTACAAAATTAAGTATACGCCACTTATACAGCTTTCAAGTAAATCTGTCTTCTATGTAATTAGTGTTTGTAAACCGGTTAACCGAAAAACCGGTTTTCCCAATATTTCGGGTTTTTTGCAAACCGGTTAACCGGGATTGAAAAATTCCGATTTGGCAAAAAAATGTCTGGCAACCCCGTAAGAAGACTTAAAGAAACCAACACATACTTAAAATCGATCAAGGATCATGATAATATGGGGCATTCCATGTCAAATCGTACACTTTGAATATTTTTTTTTTTTTAGATTTTCACAATTTGTTTACAGTTTTTAGTACCCTTCGAAAACTCCTTCAAGGTTAATTTTTAGATTTTTTTGATGACTTGTTCAAAAGATATCGAATTTTTAAATATTGGTAGTTTGTTCCTTTACTCAAACTACTTTTACTCAATAATGGTCCGAATTCCAAATTTTTTTTTCTCAAAATTTTTATTTTTTTATGTGCTTTTAAATAAAAATCCCCCAAAAAATCTTAAAAGTGCTGTAGTATGCGATTTTTAAGTTTTAAAATTTAAATCCCATTTTTGAAAATGTATATACTCTTTGATTTTTGAAATTTTTTTGTGTAAAACTTCCGTCGATTCTTCAAATTTTTTGCCCAGTAGGATCGTGACTATTTTTTTAAATTTTTTGAAAACATTTTATTGTTATTTTCCAATCTTATTTCCAAGATTAGCATCCATTAATTTTTACGTCTAAGCATTTCTTCGGAACAAACTAATATCTTATCTCCAATTACTAAGGGGGATCCCACACAAAATTACATTTTTTAAAATTTGCTCCAACAGCTCTAACTGCCCTAAGAGTGCCCTTAGAGCAATCAAATGTATAGCCGACCCAAAATATTTTTTTAGTCCAAACATTTTCTCTGAACACACCTACCCTTTATCTTTCAATCTTAAGGCGGTCTCCATACATTTTTTTTTTATTTTTTGTAAATTTGTTTTATTTAATCAGCTTTTACCGGTCCAATGGTGCTTCCGTGAGGGGTCATTTGTAAGACCGACCCCATTTATTTTTACCCTCCAACATTTTTTTAAAACATACCTACGCCCTAACTCCACTCCCTAAATGGCCTTCCATTCAAAATTAAATTTTTATAAAATTTGCTTCAACTGTAATTTGTATGGGAGCCTACTTAGGGAGTGGAAGTAGGGCGTAGTTTTACAAAAATATTGGAGGGTAAAAATAAATGGGGGTCGGTCCCACCAATGATCCCTCTCGGACGCACCATTGGACCGGTAGAAGCTGATTAAATAAAACAAATTTACAAAAAATAAAAAAATAAATTATGGGGACCACCTTAATCGTTAAAGATATAGGGTAGGTGTGTTCAAAGAAAATGTTTGGACTAAAAAAATATTGTGGGTCGGTCATATATTTTATTGCTCTAAGGGCACTCTTAGGGCAGTTAGAGCAGTTGGTGCAAATTTAAAAAAAATATCATTTTGTGTGGTAGCCCCTTAGAAATTAGAGATAGGGTATTAGTTTGTTCCGAAGAAATATTAAGACGTAAAAATTAATGGGGGTCGGTCTTGAAAATGAACCCTCTATGACGCACCATTGGAGCAGTAGAAATAATTTTAAGATTGAAAAATTATAAATAAAAATTATAATAAATTTTTTTTAAAAAATTTTACAAAATAGTAATAATCGTTATCCCACGATCCTACTGAGCAAAAATTTTGTAGAATCGATAGAAGTTTTACACAAAAAAATTTCAAAAAAATCAAAGAGCACATACATTTTCAAAAATGAGATTTTAATTTTAAAACTTAAAAATCGCATACTAGATCACTTTTAAGATTTTTTTTTATTTTAAAAAGAACGTAAACAAACTAAACAGAAATTTGAGTAAAGGAACAAACTGCCAATTTTTAAAAATTCGATATCTTTTGAACGGGTCATCAAAAAAATCTGAAAATTTACCATGAAGGAGTTTTCGATGGGTACTAAAAACTGTAAACAAATTTGAAAAATCTAAAAAAAAAAATTATTCAAACTGTCCGATTTGACTTGGAATGCCCCATATATACTTTATAGGGTCCTAGGCCAATATTTCGATGTGTTACATACGGAATGACAAACTTATATACATATACCCTCTATCACCAAAGTGGAGGGTATAA
The DNA here is from genome assembly GCA_963921195.1 of Pegoplata infirma. Lineage (NCBI taxonomy): Eukaryota > Metazoa > Arthropoda > Insecta > Diptera > Anthomyiidae > Pegoplata > Pegoplata infirma. The sequence continues at coordinate 2,307,850 of OY992541.1, forward strand.
AGGGCGTTGTGAATTTGGTTCGATCTGTATACGAGTATAAGAAGCTTTTTGAAGCACAGTAACGAGGTAGAACTAAAAAAAAAACTCCAGGGTTTTGTTATAGAATATGTCAACATTCATTTGCTTTTGGTTTCATTCTTTTAGGTTGTTGCACTGTGTAATTAAATGTGCTCTGAATTGCAACATAAAGTCTGACATTTCACACCTCTAGTGTGGTGGAACTAGGGTTGCCAGACGTCCAGCATTTGGCGGGATTTTCCCGCTTTGCGTTAACGTTTTCCGCGTCCGGCGCGGGACTTCAAATTCCGGCTTTTTCAGTCGTCAGAAAATTAGAAGTGGTAAATAAATTAAGATCAAATCTTATCAGTTTTGTATATTTTTAAGTAACCCGAGTAAAAATGTGTAGATATATTCTTATATATCAGATCTTATCCTAGATTTTAGCGTATCAAATTTTGAGTGTCCCACTGTGTATTAACAGAATTTTTTTTAGGCTAACCGATAATTCAGCCAAAAACTATATTTGAAAGCATAGTGAACACTTTAAGCAGGTAGCTGATTTTTGTGGGAAGCGATCGAAGACAACTACTCTGAATTTCGTAGAAGTCATGCACGAAGTTGAGCAACAATTGCAATGTTCGTTAAACAAACTTTTTTTCATGCTACTTACGACCTTATTTTCCAGTTTCTTTAAGATTTTTAGTTAAAGAAGATTACAAACAGTTAACCCGATTTTTTTTATTCCCTATTAGCCGGAAAAACCGGTTACCCGAAAAATCTCATTTTCGGTTATCCAAGAAACCGGGTTTCAAAAAGCGGTCTGATACAACATTTATTTTCCCCTTTCGTTTGGTTTCATTTAGATCCATTTATTGACAGCATTTGTGGTTCGGCTGGTAATAATTTAAGCAACGCTGGCAGCACAAGCTGCTTGCAATCATCAGGAGCATCATCCTCAAATGATCCATATTCGGCCAAACGTCGAACAGCTAATCATCCATGTCCAGTTTGTGGCAAACATTACGTCAACGAAGGTTCGCTGCGCAAACATTTAGCTTGTCACGCGGAAACGTCTCAACTCACCAACAGTTTAAGAATGTGGCCATGTTCTGTGTGCCAAGCTGTATTTACTCATGAAAACGGTAAGTTAATAAACACAGTTAGTCAGTTTAAAGTCACACGTCTAAAATAGTTTTTGGTTCTAAGAAACACCAAACAAACATTATTTCTCCCAATTGAATATACTCTTCACAGAAAAAAATAAAAAAAAATTTTGAGTAAATTTTTAATACTATTGAGTAAAAAATTACTCAATTTTCCACCAGTAAACGATTTAATAGTATTGAGTAAACTTTTAATAAAAAATTATTAAATGCTTAATAAAAAATTTGAGTAAATTATTAATTCACACAATTAAATCTTTACTCAAATTTTTTTAATATTTTTAAGTAACTTTTTAATTGTGTCAAGTAAAAATTTACTCAAAATGTATCAAATTATTTTTTTAAAAAGTTTAAAAAGTTTCTAATTTTTTTCCAAAAAAATTGCTTTTACAAACTTTACCAAATATACTTATGTCTTCAAGACAAAGTAAAATTTTATAAAGATGATTTCAAACTTTCATATACATATACAAAAAACAATAAACTAAATGAGAATTCAAAACACCAAGAGAAAAAAAAAATAAAAAAAATATTAAATTTGTATTAAATTATTTACTCAAATTTTATTTTCAATTTTTGAGTAAATTTTTAATTGCGTCAATTAAAAAATTACTCAATTTTTTTTTAAAAAATTAAACAAGTGATTACTCAAATTTGTTTCCTCCATATTTTTTTCTGTGTTATTAGCGTCACAAAATTTAAAAATTTTAATGATTACTGAATGTTTTTTTCTGAACTTAATCGAAAATTTTCTCGCGACGCGTCCGAGCTTAATTTTGAAGTTAAGCCTTTTTTTCGCTTACTTAATTGTTAAATAATTTTCATAAGATTTTTTTCTTCCTCCCCAAACAGCGCGTTATGTGAATTACTTCCATAAAACCCTTTACCGGCAAAACATGAAATTTTTATTAAAATCCGATCTTCCGGTCCAGCGTACACTCAAAAAAAAACGTGGGTATTTAATACTAAAAATTTAGCTACGAGTACTAATGTTTTAGTCCAAAATGATCTAGTGCAGGCGTTGCTAATCATTACTAAAATTTGTTACTAATATCTAGTACATGAGAAATACTAACAAAACAGTAAATATTACTGCAATTTACTACTAAAAAAATCATAAATATTTAAAATTTTTGTCCTATTTAGTAAATAAAACTACTAATTTTAGTAAATAAAATTACTAATTTTAGTGATTAAAATTACTACCTAAATCAATTTTAATTAATAAAAGTCAGAAAAATATTATATATAAATGATTTTATTTCACTTCGGTTTTTTATTTTATTATTTCACTTCGGTTATAAGATATACTTAATTACATGTCTTCTTAAGCTGTTTAAAAAAATGTAGCGTTCATTGTACCACGTAAACGATTGCTAAAAATATAAGAAAGAAATAATATATTCTCAATACATGTTCAAATGTATATACAAACATTTTACTACAGAGGGCGCTTTTTTATACCTACATTTTTTTTTGTATTCGTGTGTGTATCCATATTCTTCTTCAGCTTGAATTTTTTTCTTACACAATCATTGAAATAAAAAACGATTTAAAAAAAAAAACTGACGTAGTTTTATTATTAATGCATATTAATTTTATTATAAACACATTTAAATAAAAAACATTTATATATAATTACTTTAACACAATTTAATTAAATAAATGTAACATATATTTTTTTTATAAACACTCCGTGAGTGGGTATCGCGTTGTTACTTTTTCTAATTCTTTTTCGCACTAAACAAACAGAAAAAACAGTTGGTAGCACTGCAGTTAATGCGAGCAAACGTAGTGTTCGCACACACTGCAGCAGCAAGCAGCAGACGGCAAAAAATATAAAGTGCCTGTTTAATTATAAATTATAAATTTATAAAAGCTGTACTTATTGTATTTGGAACTTGATGTGTGCTTTTGCAATATTAAGAAATAAAAAATATGGCATTTTAGTGAAATTATAATTAAATAGTCTACTCTTAATTTTTGCTGTCTGCTGCTTGCTGCTGAATTGTGAAGGAGCAAATGATCGCTAATAAAAACAGTGTTGCCATTATCAATATGAAAAAAAAAACGCAAAAATCGTAGGAAAAGGGTAAAAATTTACCAAACAAAAATCAGCGCCAAGAAAAGAGAGAATATTAAAAAAAAATTTGAAAATGTGTTTTTAAGGTAAAAAGGATAAAAAGCAAAAAAAAAAATAAAAATATTTGTTTTTATTATAAATTCAATAAATTAGCTGATACAATCAAAAGTAAAAATAATATTACATTCATATTACTCAAGTAATATTAAGATAATGGTTACCATTAAATTTTAAACAAACTTTTTTTATTACATTCAATTATCAAGCCACAGAACTGCTTTAATGGAATGCACAGAGGGCCAGACAGATCGATTTCCGGCCAAAAGTCCTTATTTGTAAATTCTCAAAAAAATGTTTACCAGTTTGTTGGGCATATAAAAAAAATATAAAAAATAAAAAAATATAAAAAGGGTCAAAAATGCCCTTTTTCGGCACTTTAACCGCGAATTACTCAAAATCCTGACGTGATAGACAAATTTGGTCGCCGGATTTGGATTTTGACAGTAAACAAAATTGTTTAAAAAAACAACAGTCATTAAACATTTAAAAAAATACGTAGTTGTAAAAAAAAAATTAGAAAATATGTACCAAAAAGTTTTTACACAAATACAAGTAGGAAAGTCCAAACATGGACCGATTGGATATTTTTTTAAAATCTTTAATTACTGGAAAAAACACATATAAAACAATTTTGAGAGAAATATGCTTCTTTTAACTGAATATCGGCGACTAAATCTACAGGGAGTAACAGTATGCATTACCATGTAATGCATAGCCACAAAAAATGGAAAAATATGTATTAGTTGTTCCCTACCGCTTCCCATAGGCCATATTTTTTTTTTTTTTTCATGCATTACGAAGGTTCATGCATTATTTTTAGTCTTATCCCAAAAAAATCATTAATCCTGTATAGAGTAAGGTCACGTTCACATTACATGAACTTATACCTAATTCACACCTAAGATGAAATCACATTCCATCACAACGCATAGCGTTGTTCAAAATTCTGTGTAAATTGGTTTTGTAAAAACAATAAATTGTATTGAAATTTTTACGAAAATAAACCCCAATTTTCTTTATTTAACTTTATCAAAAATACATATTTTGATTGCGTCATTACAAAAATACAACTCCATAACCAAAAATTTAAATAAGCCGACGATTGAGACCAAACGCCGCCGTCTGTAAGCAAATGGGGCGAGTCGCCCCCACCGTAAGTTCCTCTTCGGCACAATTTAAATTAATTGTTAGAGTCACTTAATTCAAATTTAAAGGGGTTGTTTGTATGAGGCCAAGGTCCAAACATGGATAAAATTTTCCAAATTTCATTAGGTCTGGGCTTAACTTTCAAATTTCAGCAAAATCTATTGATAATATAAAAATCACAAATTAAAAAAAAATAGAAAAAAACACCATAAATACCTTATCTTTAAAAACGCGTATTTAAAAAACGGCAAAACCAAAAAAGCACCAGCACTTACCCAAAATGTAGCATAATGGCAACACTGAATTCAAATTTAACGATTTTGCAGCAAAAACAGTTGGTAGCTCTGCTTGTAAACAAGCGCCCCCTTACGGAATTATTACTAACAAAAAAAAAATTAAAAACCTAATAAATTACTGTATATTAGTACTTTTATGAACTAAAAATAGTAAAAAAATTAGTACAACCGACTACCAACAAAAATTACTCATAAACAGTAAGAAATACTAATTTTAGCACTTTAAAGATACTAAAAAAACTACTGTAATACTGGTAATTGTTAACTTATTAGTAGATTTGGATTACCAACGCACTTACTAATTTTTTTACTGTAGAATTATTTTGAGTGTAGTTTTAGCAGGGCTGGTAGTCTTATGCAGGTTACACTAATGAGGCTAAAAAATAATGTCCAAATCCGGTCCAAAAACATATTTTTTATAAGTTCACAACTTTTATTAACATGATTTCAATTAACCCGGATGCAACCTATTTTGGTTGCATTCAACAGTCAATCGGGGGTTGTCTGTTTAAACATCAGTTCTACCCTGTTTCTATATGTTTTCTACAGTATGTCAATTGTTTTTTTCCCCTCCCGTTAAGGTTTGCTTACGCATATGGAGCACATGCGCATGGACCCGAAACATCAATTTGCTGCTCAATATGTTCTATCGCGTGCTGCAGCCGAAAGACGTGACCGGGATAATATTTTAGCAGCTACCCTGGCTGTGTCGGCTGGTTCAGGAGGAACTGGTTTAATGCCAATTTTAGGAGAGGGAGGCGGTGGTGGTTCCAATTCATTGTGTCCATCGCCATCAGCTAATTCTGAATGTTCGTCGACAGGTCGCTTATCATCGTCTGCAGCATCGGATCCGGGTAGTGGTATAAATTTATTAAACAACAATAATAATAACAACAATAGCACAAATAACAACAATAATTGCAACAATAGCAATAGTAATTTGAGCTTGAGCAATAAACTGAACGACATTTTGCGAACAAGCAACAATACCAATCCGACTTTGGGAGGACCGCTTACACATCCTCATCACAACCACCCACATAATTTACCAGGTCATAGTTATGGGGGAGTGGCCGGAGTAGACGCTGATTTACAAAATCGCATGAGTTTAATGGCAGCCGCATCTGCTGCTGCGGCTGCTGTGGCAGCCAGTGCTAATAGTAGTGGCGTAGCTAGTTTATCCTCACCTCAAAGATTTGGGGTAGACTCCACTCATACCTCAGCTGGTAATGCAGCCGTTCAAGCCGCCGTAGTTAATCTTGCCGCCGCGATGAGATTAAATCAAACTTCCGGGGGTAGTTCAACAACGCCAGGGACTAATAACGCAAATAGTGCCACCATGCAGCAGCAACAACAACAGCAGCAGCATCTGAGTCAAAACCAGCCACAAAGTACAGGATCTCAAAGTCACACAAATGGCAGGCCTCTTACTCCCACACATCAGGTTTTAGCAACAGATTCCTCCACAGCCGTTATGAATGCTATGCGCGATACAATGATGCGAAGTTCTATGATGGAGTCCACGTCCCAAGAAACAAATCATCACCAGCAGCAGCAGCAGCAATCTCATCAGCAGCAACAACAACAGCATCCTCCGGGAAGCTCCGCATACTCCCATACTAACAATTCCAATATGAATCAACAAAATGTTAGTCAAAGTCATCATCTGCCAAATCAACAACAACAACAACAGCAGCAGCAGCAACAACGACATCAACCACAAACTCCACAACATTTGCAACATTTGCATCAGCAACACCCCTCTACTGCCAGTGGTGCTTTACAACATTTACATCAACACAACCACACACCGAATAATCCCCTGCAAGCACCACCACCCCACTCACCGGAAGCAGCTTTACATATGCAACAGCAAGCTGAAGCCATTTTGCGATCCCACACGGAAGCCGCCTTTCGTTTGGCCGCCTCTGTCGTCCAACAACAAACACCAGAACTAAGCAGCAACAACAATAACAACAATGAAAAATATGAACAACATCAGCCACAGCCAATAAAACATCCAGCCAACGAAGATCCCGGACAACAACAACAACAAAAGCTAAATCCAAATTCGCAAGATATCAGCGAGGCCATACGTCTTCAAGAACATCGCTTGGAACAAGCTTTACGTTTGCACAATGACGTTAGAACTTTTAATTTCCTAAATACATCAACAACACAACAACAGCAGCAGCAACAACAACCTAACAATGCAACAAATCATACCACCACAAACACAACGAATACGGAAGCAGCACAGCAGCAACATCACCATACAACGTGAAGACATTTGCAAGTATTTTAAGTTTATGTTTTAGTAATAAAAATATGAGTGAGTTGTAACAAATTACATTTACAAATCCAACAACAACAGAAAACCTTTTGTTGTGAGAGGGAATGAGGGTTAATGATTTTTTTTTTGTTTATTATAAAGCACTTTTTTTTTTGAGGAAAGCATTTGCCAACCATGTATAAAGTATGTACATAACATTAGCACGTCTATATTAAAAAGAAAAAACTAAGAAAGCTTTTCGGTTTATTGAAATTTAAGCTTTTCTGTTGTCATATTTGCAGACTAGACTTTTTGTTCACGAATGTTAATAAAACACTATGTACATAGCAGTACTGAAAAGCTTTGATTATGTGAATAACATACCTGTGTACGATAACATTAAAAAGCCATAGAAAGCTTTTGTTTATTCTGTGACAAAAGAAGAGAGAGAGAGCGACTAGTTGTTTCCCAATGTAAATATAACAGTAATGGAAAATTATGTGAAGTGTTGCCTGATAAGGAGATTTTTCCCCAAAGGCGAAAACTTGAGTTAAATAAAGGATGTAACATATACAGTGCGACCTCGATTATCCGTGATTTGATTAACCATCAATCTCAAATAACCAGGAATGAAATTTATTTTTTTTTCTTGGATTACCTCTATTATCCGTGAAAGAAATAGAAATTTTTTTTTGCATCGATTTAAATTTTTTTCCATCGACTAACCGTGGCAACCTCTATTATCCGGGATTACAAGTGTTTATAACTAAAAGAAACATTTTACCCTTGAAAATCGATTATCCGCAATGTTTCTGGTCCCGACCAACACGGATAATCGAGGTTGCATGTGTATGAATATTTATTTATATAATATTTATGTAGTGAGAGATTTCACAAAACTTTGCAGATCTTTTGTATTTTTGGAAGTTCTGTTTTAAGACCACAAACGAAGAAGTGGGGTCACTCATGAACAGGAAACAAAAAATTTACTTAATTTTTTACATATACATAATTAAAAAATAATATTTTATAATTATGCTAAAATTATTACAATAATCTGCTACATTCATCACAAAAAGTTTTTAAAATTCAGCAACCAAAATTAGTAAAAGTACTGCTAAATTTTAAAGTTTAGTTAAATTAAATTACATAAAATTAAACTTTTTTTTAAAGAGTCTAAATTGTTTTTTAATACAAAACAAGAGATTAAATTCGACTCCGGCGAATCTATGAATACCCTTCACGATACCTAAAACACCATTTTAACGATTTTAATTGTTTTAACAAAAAAAATAAAAAGTTCAAAAATTCTGACTAGAAAATGTTTATTTTAAGCAAAAAACTTTTTTCGTTATTTTTTACAAACAAAAAAAATTGAGGGTAAAACTTTTTTCGATTTTATTTTTTTTTTTCGAATGTAAAAATTTATCTTTCAAAATTAAGCTTATATAAAACAGACGTATGGACGGGCATAGCAACCTTGATTGATGTCCAGACCGATATTTCGAGGAATTATAAATAGAATAACAAATTTATATTTATCCTCAATCATAAGAATAGAGGGTATAAAAAGAGTTCGCAGCTCAAGTCAATATTTTTAACTGAGTCAACTGAAATCCTCAAATTTCTAATATATCTCAAATTCCATAAATTTTTAGCAAATTTTCCTGTAATTCAACCAAGATTGCTAAATACTGTCATAGAAATCAAAGGATTTTTAACACATATCAGCAGAGATTTACCTTAAATATGCAGAACAGATATTTCTGCCGCTTGGAAAAACAAAGGAAGAGTTCAGGACATTTCAACCATTTTTTGCTATTTCATCAAGAAAAATCATTCAATACATTTACATAAGTAATCAAGACATCCTTGTTTTAACATCGCAAGATCGACTTTAAATCCATTAGCTTAAATGCCCTTACTAACAAAATAGCTTAAAGCATAGTACTCTGTTCGATTTCATGGGAAAAAATCTGTCAAACTCCATAAAAAACAAATAACTTTTGGCAACGCGAGGAATTAATGGGAAATTGTTAAAAAAAAAAGTGTTCACGCATTTTAATTATACACGACAATTTAAATTGCCGTGTTAAAGTGGCATTTTAGTTTTGTTATGATCGTTTCTTTCTTATAATTCTCAAAAGTTATTGATTTTTAAATGGTTTATTACGATTTAAGGCGTTTAAAGTTTAAGTGATATTTTCACCTTACTTAGCTTAAAGGGTAGGAGAGGGAAAGAGGAAAAATGTATTTTTTCGATTATTTCATTTTTTAAAGTCCTATACAATTATGGTTGTGCTAGCAGAAATTCAGCTCTGTTAAGTTGTTATTGCAACTACAGTAGAGGCCGCCGCGCTTATAAGGATACCAAAAAGTTGTGGAAGGTGGCCAAATTCAGGCTGCCAAATTTGGCTTCCAAATTTCGTGGAGAGCAATTCAACGTTTACTACGTAAAATTTTGGGCAGAATGGTACAAAATACCCGCTACTACTTAAAAAAGGAATTTTTTATAAAAAAATTTTATTTTATTTTTGAAAAAAAAAATTGATTTCAAATATAATAAATACAACAAAATTCTGGTTTTATTGTTTATATTATTTTTTCATAATAAAGGTATTTTTTATATAAAAAACAAAAAAAAATGAAAAAATACTTATAAATGTACTAAATATTAAAAAAATGTACTTAATGTTCACCCGGTAGGGTCCAACATTTTACGAAGTAAACGTTGAATTGCTCTCCACGAAATTTGGAAGCCAAATTTGGCAGCCTGAATTTGGCCACCTTCCACAACTTTTTGGTATCCTTATAAGCGCGGCGGCCTCTACTGTAGTTACAAAAACAACTAACTTTAAAAGCTTTCAGTTTCTGATGTTATAAGTTTTTTTTATTAAAGCAGCTTTTTCTGTTAAAATCCTGATGCAGTGTTTTATACGTTAACATTTTGAACAACTAGCAACCACGTTAATAAGCACAGTAGATATATAGTACAGTTACATGGATTAGAATGCACATGTAATTGTAACATATAACGTTCCATACTGTATAGTAGTACAGATAGTACAGCCACCTCTGTACTGTGCTATTAAATTAGAACAGAATAACGAAGGAATTCATTCTATATTCTTTAAATTACAAATAATTTTGTTTTCCAAACGGGGCATAGGCACAGACTATAAACAGACTCGACAGTAGAGTTTTATGAGAAAAAATGGGGAAAAACTAAGTGATTTTAGGAGAAAAGAGAGCGGTTTTTAGTCCGTTTTGCGCTAGCACGGCAACACTTTCTACGACTTAGGAGTGAGTGAAACAACAAAAACCGATCTGGCATCTATTTTTCTTATGGCGCGTTATATAAGTTTTCTCTTTCTAACCTAGTTCGTAGAATAATTTGAAAATATTAACCATATGGTTCAGAACTACTTTTTTGACACCTGTCACTTATGTCGAGTCTGTATTAGTCTGTGGCATAGGTTTGAAATTGGCTTCCAAGCCAGAAAATTAAAACTCCTTTATAAATTATTGTTAGTGATACCACTAACTTATTGTTAGTGATTACTCTATGGTGATACAAAAAAAAAAATTTCAAAGGATTCCAGCATGAAATGAAAGTTGACCGTCAGACAAACAAATTCCCCAAGGGATTTAACAAATCTAGCTTGTTTTTAGAGTTTTAAGTGTCTTTTAATATTTATAAAACTTTTATAAAATATTAAAAAAATATTAAACAATAATGCTGTTTTTTTGTTTTTTTACTTGCGAAAATTTATTTATTTTTTTTAAAAAAAAAACGTGCAAGATTATCCCAATAAAAAAATATTTGTGGAATGGATTTAATGGTAGATAATGGCAATATGCAATATAATTTTAAGAATATTTTTATTTTTTTTTTGTTTATTAAAATGATTTAAGTCAAATTAAAATGTTAAAATAAAGACCACCAACGAGTTATACATATGTATTTTTAATATATAATTTTATTAATTTATGTGCAATCTTTTTTTATTTAAAGTTTAAATTTATATTTAAAAAAAAAACAAAATAAAAATACTTCAAAAAAATATAAAATATTTATTGATGGTTTTGTATTTCAAAATTGTACATTAGAAATAAATCTAAATTGATATAAACAATTTTAGCGAATTTTAATAAAAAAAAAAAAAACTGGTACTTAATAATAAATTAAACTTATATTATAAAATAAAACAAAGAATATTTAATTTTTTATATAAATGTTAAAATAAAGGAAAAAGTATATATATATAATAAAAGAAAACTATAACTGAACTTTGTAAGAATTAACTAAAGAAAAAATCATAATAAATTTAATTAATTTAAGAAAAGATGCAACAAAAATTTTCCTAAAAATTTTTTCAACAAAGCCATGATTTTAATAAAACAAAAAAAAATAAATAAAATAAAACGATATTTTAGGAATAGCTGTAGTTCGTAGAATTGGTTCTTGTAAAGGGCTTATATATAATAGGCAACACATCAAGTAAGTCATTTTTGTAATATCTAAAAAAAAAAAATATTAGCAGAAGAAAGAAGAATTTTGCTAACGATTTTTTTGTGTTACCGTTTGTTTAATTTTCTTTGTATTTTGGTTTTTATCAGTGTATATAGCTTTATACTCGCACAAAATTAAGGTGAAGTAAGCTCTACGTATGTACATGCATTAAATTTGTGTATATAGAGCTAAAGGAGTCAAAAATATAGAGCATAAGCATTAAAGTGGGCTAAAACAAGGATTTTGTCAAATTTGGAATCGAATGAGTATTTAAATGGTTTCAAAAAAATTATAATCCAAACTTTCCATAATTATAATTGCATTTTTGTTCCTGTTCCTAATATAAATAAAGTAAGTAAACTTTGAAATTTAGATTTTGTGATATCATTGCTTTTGGCTTTTGCAGCAATAAAAATAATGGCGAAGTTTTCTTGTTAATTCCAACTCCTTTTCGTGCCTATATATTTCTGCGGAGGAAAAATGGATGAACTTAATGCGAATTATATTTCACCATTCGATTCTATAGCAAAAATTAGTGTTATGACTTTTTTTACAAGCTTTTAAAAAGTGGAGATAAAGCGCGGAAAAATCCGATGATTTAAAAAAAAATTTAAAGCGTTTATTATTATGGCCTTCCATTATTCACATAATGGAAGGGCATTAAAAACTAAGAAAAATGGTACAGAAATCACACTTTTGTCACAATCCGTTTAAAAGTTATACAGCTTCAAAGATTTATTTTTTAAAAATAACCAGTGTTTTCTAGGAAATTAGCTTTTGCTAAAAGACGAAATTTTAAAGATTTGTAGCATTTTAATAGGTTGCGATAAAATTGAGATTTTTGTACCATTTTTTCAGTGCCTATTACGCGTGTTAAAAAATCCTTTAAAATTTTTTTTTTTACAACTCATCGATTTTTTCGCGCTTTATCGCCATTTTTTTGGAAGCTTGCGAAAAATGTCGTATCACTAATGTTTGCTGTAGAATCGAATTGAGAAATTAAATTTGCTCCGCAGAATAATGGGGTCGAAAACCAGGTTTTTAACCGAGTATACCCACGAGAAAAACCTAAAGTGAGGATGAAAAAAAAAAAACAAATAAAAGAGACGTATTTTAAAACGAACTCTAATAAGCGGACTTAGTTCGCGGTTTTTGGAAAAAAAACAATGTTTTGTCTTAACAAAAATATTTTTTTTTAATTTTGTTAAATATAGTTCATTATGAAAAAAATTAAAAACTAAGTTTTCTTAGCAGAAAAATGGTGTCAAATCCAGGTTTTTAACCACGTATCCCCACGAGATGAAGTTGGAATTTTTCAAAAACAGCTACACCATTATTTTTATTGATGCAAAAACCTTCTAAAAAATTATGATATCAAAAACTAATCAAGGATTTTGTCAAATTTGGACATTTAGTTCGTTTTGAAATTAGTGGTTTTCGAAAAAAAAATTAATTAAAAAATAGAAAAAAAATCTTTCATTTACATAAGAAAATACCAATTTCGAAGTTATTAATTTCAAAGAAGTCCGTATAATTTTTCCAGAAATTTTATCAACCCATTATTTAATATCTGGTAAATTAGTGTTGTTGTTATTCGGCTTAAGGTCATATAATTAAAATAAATCTAAAGTTTTTTTAATTTTTAATTTTATTATTTATTTTGTGGTCCAATATTTCGGCCAGACTTTCTGGTAAATTAATTTTCTCCTAAATGAATCGGTTGGATAATTTGTAGCACGCTAGAAAGCTGACCATAACTATAAAAAAAGGATAATGCCTCCAAATCATTGGCAGACATAAAAAAATGTTTATGATATTTGTGCTAGTTAGGCTTCTATTTTCTTAAAATATTACGTTTTTCGAAGCACAATTTCCCCCACTCAAACCTCATCCAATTTGACAAAAAAAAATATTTTCAGCTCACTCTAATGAGCATATACGAAAGGGTAGGAAACAATCGATATAAAGAGAAAGAATAAGAAAACATTCTATATAATAAAATAAAAAAAATGCACTCTTTGTACTTGATAAGTATGTATTTTATGCTATAAAATTAAACATATAATCGTAATTATAATTAATGTGGTACATTCAAATAATTTAAAACAAAACTTCCTCCCCCTGTTCAATGGGAGCAATCAATAAAATTCTTAATATAACATTGAAATGTGCGTTTTTATTTAATGTAGAAAAAAAAGGACACAGAAAATTGTGTAATAATTTCAATCATATTTTCCCAGCCCGTTCCCCCTATTTTTCCCCTTCTACCGCCCCCCCCCCCCCGAGGGTAAAATCACATTCCTCTCTAAGAGAGAATAAGAGAATTTTCTCTTTAAAAGGAACAAACTGGAATAAACTTTTGGAGTTAACTACATACTGTTACAGGCGACATCTATGTGTCAAAATTACTACCAAAGTGTTTCAAATAATGATATCCAGTGGTGACATACACATAGCCCTTCCAGACCCGTACCATTAAGATACACTTTGTAAATATAGATGGCGTATACTTATTTCTCCAGTAAATCCCGGAAACGGAAAGGACAAAAAAAATTATTATTAATTGAAAAATAACATAGAGTAAATAGATATAGAGTTTCCATGAGGTGAGTTATGTCTGCTTAATTAAATTTGAAAACACGCAAGTAGTGTCCAGTTTCTGTAACTATACGAAAACTTTTCGCATCGAGAAAAATAAAACAATATTGTAGTCATTAAGTTTTTTACAGGGTGAGTACAATGTTGCTAATGTAAAAAACATCGAATACGAAAAAAATGCAAAGCTATGTTTTTAAATCACTCTGTTAAGTATAAGATGACTATAATGTTCATTTATTTTTTCGATGCGGAAACTTCTCGCATAGTTACAGAAATTGGGTACAGGTTTCGGGAAATTTTTTGGGAAGTTTTTATTTATTGGAAGTTTTTATTTTTCGCTCTCCCCACACTGCTGAAAAATGAATTTCCCTTACCTGCTTGCATGTTTTCATCCATACAACAAGAAGAAGTATGATATTTCAAAATGGCGTTCTTGGATAGCCCCTCGTCAGGTGATTATTGTTTTAGCCTATACGCCATTTTTGGAAAAAATGAGTTAGGAATGGATTATCTATGGCATTAATATTCTCTTTCATATTCCAAAATCCATTTTTTATTATCTCGTATAGAATCTGAGATATTAACCATCGACTTTGCTCTACATCCACATTTTTTAGGGTCATTGAACGTTGTTGTGCTGCATACGACATTTTTTTGCACATGGAGCAAATTTTGCATGCAAACATAACAAAATTGTTCTATGCTATTGTTTTGCTCCATAGGCCAATTTTTGACATATTTTGAGGAAGCGCTCCCTAGGTGTCAGAAGCAGAACATAATTTGGTTTATGCCTATGATTACAGGGTGTCAATTTTTGGCGCCTTTTATTAGGTGTCAGAAGCAGAACTAAATTTAGTTTATTTCTAATAATACAGGGTGTCTTTATTCCATGCACTTACTTTGCTCCACTTCAAAGAAAACATCATATTTTTAAAATAAAATTTGATATGGAGCACAAAACGACGAAATGTTATTTTAGTAAGACCATTAAAACTTTTGATTTATTGCATGTAAAGGTATAAAAATGCGTAGTTTTGTTAAAAACATATAAAGCATTCAATTAGGAGTATTAAAAACAAATCTATCGAGTATTTTTAGAGTAAATTGATTATAAACCTATTTTATCGTTTTTCTCAAAACCGAGTATAGGCTAAAACAATAATAACCTGACGCCCTGTTATTAAGTACATTTTCTAATATTACCCCAAAAGTGTGCTTTAAAAATGCTAAAAAATTCAAATAAAAAAAAATTCAAATAAATCATAGCAAAAGAGCTTTTACTTCCTGCATGATTTGATGGGGATATTTATTGTAAACCCTTAAAGTACACTTTAAAAATATTACAAAAGCATGGTATAAAATACATTCCACAAGAGGGAGTGTCAAAGGTTTGCTAATCCTAAATAATAATAATATATATTAAGTCCACATATTGTATGGTAAATCCTAATCCAAATGATTGCAAAACACAAGCTGTGTTTTGCAATCATTTGGATTAGGATTTACCATACAAAATGTGTACTTAATAAATATTATTATTATAAAAGATTAGCACACATTTGACTCTCCCTGTTGTGGAATGTATTTTATACAGAGCTTTTGTAATATTATTATAGCATACTTTAAGGGCGCACAATAAATATTCCCATCAAATCATGCAGGAAGTAAAAGCTCTTTTGTTTAAAACTTTCATTATTTGAACTTTTTAGCATTTTTAAAGCACACTTTTGGGGTAATATTAGAAAATGTACTTAATAAGTACATATAATTGAAAAACACAACAACAGCTTATATTTCCGAGCTTTTTTTCCTTGATTTAGTGATTTTAGCAGAGTATTGTGTTTCACAACCATATATGTTAAAAAATACCTATTTTAATTTAACATTATGCTAAACCAAAATTTCCATTGTTAATCCCAAATTTCCCATGTTAACGCGGTTCACCACACTGTTGACAACAGATTTTTGCACTCCTGAAGCTTGTGAAAAATGTGGGGAAGCGGGTAAACATGGGAAATTTGGGATTAACATGGGAAATTTTGGTTTAGCATAATGTAAAGTTAAAATTGGTAAAAATAAGCATACGCCCTCTATATTTACAACGCGCATACAAGCTCTAGCAGTCTGGATAAGACAAAGCCATATATAATAAAGATACAGCAAATTCTTCTTCTTTTTACTGTTCACTAGATGGCGCTTTTTATAACTGTTTCCGGCAGTTTATTAAAAGTTCTTAATTTCATTTGTTAATGACTGAAATCTTGATTACCACATTGAAATCAATAAAGCAAATAAAAACAAATCGTTTTTGCACTTCTTTGGTTTTTATTTGTTTATTTTTCTAAAAATAATTATTTTTTTCTTCTCTTCTCTTCCGTTTCCGGAATTTAGTGGAAAAAATAAGCATACGCCCTCTATATTTACATTGCGCATACAACCTCTAGGGGTCTGTTTTTTACAAAGACATATCGTCAGGTGATTATTGTTTTAGCCTATACGCCATTTTTGAAAAAAATGAGTTAGGAATGGATTATAAATGGCATTAATATTCTCTTTTATATTCCAAAATCCATTTTTTAATATCTTGTACAGAATCTTAGATATTTAGCATCGACTTTGCTCTTTATCCACATTTTTTAGATTCATTGTACATTGTTGTGCTGCATATCATAATTTTTTGCACATGGAGCTAATTTTGCATACAAACACAACAAAATTATACTTTAACTATTGTTTTGCTGCTTAGACCAATTTGTTACATATTTTGAGCAAGCGCTCCCTAGGTGTCAGAAGGAGAACTAAATTTGGTTTATTTCTTTGCTAACAGGAAGTCAATTTTTTGGCGTGTTTTATTAGGTGTCAAAAGCAGAACAAAATTTAGTTCATTTTTATGCTTTCGGGGTGTCTCTGTTCCATGCACTTACTGTGCTCCACATCAAACAAAAAGTCATATTTTTAAAATAAAATTTGATATGGAGCACAAAACGACAAAATGTTATTTAAGTAAAACCATTAAAACTTTTTATTTATTGCATGTATAGGTATGAAAATGTATAGTTTTGTTAAAAACATATAAAGCAATCGATTAGGAACATTAAAACAAATCTATCGAGTATTTTTTGCGAAAAGTTATTGTAAACCTATTTTATCGTTTTTCTCAAAACCGAGTTGATGGCGTATAGGCTAAAACAATAATAACCTGACGATATATAATAAAGATGCAGCAAATGCTTCTTCTTTTTACTGTTCACTAGATGGCGTTTTTTATAACTGTTTCCGGCAGTTTATTAAAAGTTCTTAATTTCATTTGTTAATGACTGAAATCTTCATTATCACATAAAAATCAATAAAGCAAATGCACACAAAAAAATAAAAAATGAGTTTTGATTAAAAATTGCTCATATCGATTAAAATGTTAATTAGATTTGCTCTAATTAAAAAAATGATAATAGTAATTAAAAAATTTAATAAAAATTTAAAACTGAAAATAATTAAAAAAGTAATTAATAGTATTAAACAAATTAATAAAAATTATTGCTCAAAATCAGTACAAAATTACGCCCACTTAAAAAAAAACAAATATGAATTAAAAACAAAAATGTGTTTATTATTAACAAAATAAAAACTTATTAAATATAATAAATAAATATTTAAAGCATTAAAAATGTGTTTGATTAGATTTTTGTGTCATTTTCCTCCGTTGTTGTTTGCCGTTTACCAAGATCTTCTTGTGGAGCTTCTTTGTTTTATTTTTATACTAATATTCACTTTTTTCATTTATTTATTCAATTTCAATTGTTCTCGTTCTTTTTAAATAACAAAATTAATTAATTAATTCAGATATAAATTTGATAAAAACGCATTTTCATTAATTTAATCTTATAAAAATATATTTTCACTTTTTCTGTTTTGTATTGCATGTGTAAGAAGAAGCATGTAAAAAAATCAGAGATGTTTACATACAAAGCAATTAAACATTTTAATTATATCAAATTTTGAATTCTATTAAAACTTTTAATTAAAAAATGTTCCTTGTTATTTTTTTCTGTGTGAAAACAAATCGTTTTTGCACTTCTTTGGTTATTATTTGTTTATTGTTCTAAAAATAATTATTTTTTTCTTCTCTTCCGTTTCCGGAATTTACTGGAAAACAAAGACATATATAATAAAGATGCAGCAAATGCTTCTTCTTTTTCTGTTCACTAGATGGCGTTTTTTATAACTGTTTCCGGCAGTTTATTAAAAGTTCTTAATTTCATTTTTAATGACTGAAATCTTGATTACCACATAAAAATCAATAAAGCAAATAAAAACAAATCGTTTTTGCACTTCTTTGTTTTTTATTTGTTTATTTTTCCTATAATAATTATTTTTTTCTTCTCTTCCGTTTCCGGAGTTTACTGGAAAAAATAAGCACACTCAAAAAAAAAAACTGTAATGTTAGCAAAAAAAGCTTGTAAACCTACAAGAAAATTTGCTGATTTTGAACCCACAATTTTTTTGCTAAAGTTAGCAAAAATGTTTTGCCAATAATTAGTTAACTAAATATTTTTTTTTTTGAACTTACAAGGGAAGTATCTCAACCCTTATGAACCGATTTGCCTGAAACTTAAAATATATATCAAAGAGACAATTCTAAGGTTGGGGTGTCTCGGCTTATCGGCCATATCGGGGATTTAGGGGTTCAAAACATGGGTCAAAAAATGGCGAAAAAATCGTTTTTTGGATTTTTCAGCCACTTCTTTTTAAGAAACTATATGATGTTTTCATATGAGAAGAAAGGTTTTTTTAATGCCTATCCAACGGTGGCAAAACCTTGTAAAAATTCGGCTTCTTTAAATTTTTTTTTCAGGAAAATATGTAAATTTTGGGGGGTACTTATGTGAAGACATAGACCTACGATATCCATATGGATAAGAAATAATCTTTATTAAATTTAAGTCGACCCGTATTTTTGCCCTAGATGATATTCCTGTTAGTTCGGAAGTTATCAAAATTTTCCCGAAGGTCCACATGGTTTCATAAGGGGACAACGAAATTTTGAAACACCGAAGAAAGGTTTTTTTAATGCCTATCCAACGGTGGCAAAACCTTGTAAAAATTCGGCTTCTTTAAATTTTTTTTTCAGGAAAATATGTAAATTTTGGGGGGTACTTATGTGAAGACATAGACCTACGATATCCATATGGATAAGAAATAATCTTTATTAAATTTAAGTCGACCCGTATTTTTGCCCTAGATGATATTCCTGTTAGTTCGGAAGTTATCAAAATTTTCCCGAAGGTCCACATGGTTTCATAAGGGGACAACGAAATTTTGAAACACCGATATGGCCGATAAGCCGAGACACCCCAACCTTAAAATCGTCTCTTTAATATATATTTTAAGTTTCAGGCAAATCGGTTCATATGGGTTGAGATACTTTCCTTGTTAGTTTATACACATCTGAGGACCCCATTGGGTTCGGACCCGATAGGTCCAGACCCGGATGGGCCTAGACCTAGTTGGGTTCCTTAAAAATCGTCATAGTTTTTGATCCAAAATTTGTGTCCGTTTCGCTCTACCTTGCTTAGTTTTTGAGATACGTGATTATAGGGGACCACTGGGGTCTTGAGAATTAAAAAACTCGATAACTTCAAAAATATTACTCGGAGAGCTTTTTTTGCGGTCTTGTTCTACGTGTTGAGAGCTACAAAAACGCTTTTGGACTTTTTGTTGTGTCGGCAATATTTACCGTGATATGAGCATTTTAAAATTTTCGGGAATGCTAACTTTTTTGGATCCAAAGTTAGGGCCCATTAGGGTCCACACATGTGAAGAGGACCGGCGATACTATGGAGATTCTAAGAACCAAAAATGGTCTCCATTTCGCTCTATCTGGCTTAATTTCCGAGATAGCGCCATTTTAAGTTTTCTGAAAATAAAAAAAAATTTACCATTTATTTTGCTAATATTAGCAAAAAATCTTGTAAAAATGTAGTCAACTCAATTTCAAATTTAGCAAAAGAAATTAGTTCAAAGTTTGTTTAAAATTGCTAATGTGCTAAATGAAGTTTACAAGAATTTTTTGCTAACATGCTAATCTCAACTAAAAATTTGCTAAAAGTTAGCTAACTAGCGTTAGCAAAAAAAAATTAGTAAATCTACTAACGTATTTTTTTGAGTGCATACGCCATCTATATTTACAATGCGCATACAAGCTCTAGGGGTCTGCTGGAAAAAATAAGCATACGCCCTCTATATTTGCAATGCGCATACAAGCTCAAGGGGTCTGTTTTTTCAAAGACATATATAATAAAGATGCAGCAAATGCTTCTTCTTTTTACTGTTCACTAGATGGCGTTTCTTATAACTGTTTCCGGCAGTTTATTAAAAGTTCTAAATTTCATTTGTTAATGACTGAAATCTTGATTATCACATAAAAATCAATAAAGCAAATAAAAACAAATCGTTTTTGCACTTCTTTGGTTTTTATTTGTTTATTTTTCCAATAATAATTATTTTTTTCTTTTCTTCCGTTTCCGGAATTTACTGGAAAAAATAAGCATACGCCCTCTATATTTACAATGCGCATACAAGCTCTAGCGGTCTGGTTTTTTAGAGATAATTGCGACATCTCTGTGTGAAAATCTAATGTTGTGTTATTCAATGAACAGTGTTACCAGCATAAGTCTTGCCAAAAACGTTTTCTCAATTTAAAAATGAAATTCCCAAATAATAATTGCGACATCTATGTGTTAAAATCCCAAGTTGTACTTGTTTTGAATGAACAGTGTTACCACGAGTCTTGTCAAAAACTTTTTCTCAATTGTGAAATTATAATTTTTAAATTTGTCCCATAGCTGGTTCGCAACAAACATTTAAATAAAAACTTTTTTTTTTCAAATAGGCTAATGAAATTCGAGAAGAACAACTATGAAAACGTTGAACTCTCTACAACATTAAATAAATAGCGTTTTGCTTTTATTTTACTTTATTTTGGAAATTATTGATTGTATTCCAAAGCTAGACAATTGAGTATTCAAATTATAAACGTATTTAAGAGTTCTCAATTCGTTAAGTTATTATTGTGTTACTCAGAGCTTCGAAGAATGAAATCCTTTTCGAATGAATTCTCCAAAAAAATCCATTCAACTTTCATAGTCAGTGAATGCATTCGATTTTATAAATCAACATTGAATGCAGTCCTTGGAATGCATTCGATTTTATAAATCAACATTGAATGCAGTCCTTGGAATGCATTCGATTGAATGGAAAAAATGAATTCGATTTCTTTTTCATTCGATTTAGAAAGATCGAATGCATTCGATTTTTTATCATTCCACTGCGAATGCAATCGATTTTTTAAATAGATAGAGCAAAACGGAGCCAAATTTTGATCCATAGCACACTGGGTAATTTGAGCCAATTTTTAGGCCAAAAATAATTACAGCCAAAGTTTTGGACCGATATGGCTGAAATTTTGATCCATAGCACACTGGGTAATTTGAGCCAATTTTTAGGCCAAAAATAATTACAGCCAAAGTTTTGGACCGATATGGCTGAAATTTTAAATTTAAGAGTTTTTTGTGAACAAGCACAGCTGGTTGCCACCATACGAAAAAAAGTGAAAAGACTGAATATCTCGAAAACGAATAGGCTAATTTTTTTGAAACTCGGCACGAAGAAAATACACAAGGAGGCTACCAAAATGGCACAAAAACATTTTGTTTGATTTTGCTCGAAAAAGTAGTTATTTTTTGAGCGGGCCTTGTACCACCTTAACGAAAAATTTTCACAAAAAATTTCGTACTATTTCCTTCAAGGAAGCCAAATTTTGGTTTAAAACATTATTTTAATCAATTTTACTGATAATAAAATTATAAACAAACTGCAACAGGGTTTTTTCTCTTAGTTCTTTTCCCAATCCAAACGTTAGAAAGTTCAACATATTGCAAGCTGAGGCTGTCTGAAAGAAAATTATATATCTCAAAAAGTGCAAAAAAACGCACGTAAAATAAAATAAATGAATTCAGAATTATTTTCTTAACACTTTTCATCAATCAAAAACACGGCATACCACGGCTAACATTATTAAAAGCTTATGCGAAGTTTATATTTATTGAAAAAGTCATTTATTTGAGGTTAGGTTACAATGACACGTTTTGTTAACAATAACAATAACGTTTACCAAAATATTTTGTAATTTTTTTGTTACTTAATATCCTCTCTCTTCTCCATATTATACACGATATCCTTCTTTATGGTTACACTCAAAAAAATACGTTAGTAGATTTACTAATTTTTTTTGCTAATGCTAGTTAGCTAACTTTTAGCAAATTTTTAGTTGAGATTAGCATGTTAGCAAAAAATTCTTGTAAACTTCATATAGCACATTAGCAATTTTAAACAAACTTTGAACAAATTTCTTTTGCTAAATTTGAAATTGAGTTGACAACATTTTTACAAGATTTTTTGCTAACATTAGCAAAAATAAATGGTAAATTTTTTTTTATTTTCAGAAAACTTAAAATGGTGCTATCTCGGAAACTAAGCCAGATAGAGCAAAATGGAGGGTATTTTTGGTTCTTAGAATCTCCATACTTTCGAGGGTCCTCTTCACATGTATGGACCCTAATGGGACCTAACTTTGGATCCAAAAAAGTTAGCATTCCCGAAAATTTTAAAATGCTCATATCTCGGTAAATATTGCCGACACAACAAAAAGTCCAAAATAATTTTTGTAGCTCTCAACACGTAGAACAAGACCGCCAAACCAAAAGCTCTCCGAGTAATATTTTTGAAGTTATCGAGTATTTTAATTCTCAAGACCCCAGTGATCCCCTAAAATCACGTATCTCAAAAATTAAGCAAGGTAGAGAGAAACGAACACAAATTTTGGATGAAAAATTATGACGAGTTTTAAGGAACCCAACTAGGTCTAGGCCCATCGGGGTCTGGACCTATTGGGTCCAAACCCAATGGGGTCCTCAAATGTGTATGAACTAAGTTGAAATAAAAATTATTTCAGTTAACTAATTTTTAGCAAAACGTTTTTGCTAACTTTAGCAAAAAAAATTGTGGGTTCTAAATCAGCAAATTTTCTTGTAGGTTTACAAGCTTTTTTTGCTAACTTTACAGTTTTTTTTTTTGAGTGTAGTAGCTGAAAAAATCGATTGAATTTATATCAAAATTAGGCGTTTTATGTTGCACTGAGCACGATGCACAGTGGGAAAAATTGCCAATCTAGCGGGAAATTATTAATCCGTTAAGAACTTAAAGTTTAGTTAACCCATTAGGGAATTACACACTTTCAAATGTTGACAATTTATTGGGCTCTCACAGTTAGTTGTTTATAATAGTAAACTTGTCATCGCCGTGTATCGGAAGGGGTAAGCCGTTACCTACCAAGTGTTTGATTTCTTTTAAAGGGTGCTATTAGGTATATTATGTATAAATTTCCACACGTTATCTGTTTTGCGAAGGTTCCCCCGTAACGAATTACATAAACAACGTTTTTTTTAACTTGTTTAAATTCTTATGGAGCTACAAAAAAAAAACGCTGTCAGATGCTGCTTATTCTTTAATTATAGATTATTCTACATATAATGAAGTATTACTATTCAAAAAATTAGCTGCGTAGGCCTGCGTAGCGATTTTTTAAAATTATTTTTGTAATTTTGGTCTTTCAATAATTATAATTCTAAACCTAGGCAGCGATGAACGCGACTCACGTATATGTTGAGAATCGCGAAATATTGTTAGTAATTTGTTTTTAACATAGTAGAGCATCGAAATCTTGAAAAAAGTTCGTGCTGAATTAAAATTATTTTTGATTTTATGATTTTTAAATAACCGATTTAAGTCGCATTCACTTGGTGAAAAAATTCTTAATAAAAATATTGTTATAAATAATAATAAATTTAATACTATCATTTGAATTGGTTAATAAACTCTTTGGTTTTTTTTTAAATTTGTTTGACATATCATTTCAACGGAGAGAGATATTTGAAGTTTGGCGTAAATGCGACAGTGCTTCTGATCGGAACTCAACAGTTATCAATTATATCTTGTCCAAACTTGGAAATAACATCTGCAACGAGAATGATAGTCAAAAAAAAAAAAATAACTGTTAGTGTGCGAGATTTATGTAGTAAATTTAAATGTAGATGGGCCAGTGTTTCTCGCAATTTATATAGTTTTGAAAATCATTACAATATATTAGAGTGTCAATTATTTTGGAAATGTTGGAAATGTTGAGACGGTACCCCCTCATTTTTTTCCTTTTGACTAAAAAATAACTCAGGAAAAATTTTACGCCCCTACGGCCACGCCTTCCCTACGCGACGGGGCCTTAAAAATAATTTTTCCATACAAACCAAAAATTTTTTTTTTTATTTTTAATTTTTTTGTTATTAATTATAATATTACTTGGTTAGCTTATTCATGACAAAAAATTTGATTTTGGTGGGATGAGGCTTTCAGTTCTAAAAAATTTTTCGAAAAAAAAAATTTAGAGCTTTTGGGGTCCTACAGTAAAAATTTTTTAAAAATTTTTTTTTTTTTAGTTTTGACAAGCAACGGTTTTAGTTGTAATGTTGCTTTTAATGGTATATATTCATAAAAAAATATTATTCATATCTGTGACATCTTGATCGTGTATCGAAAAACATCAAAAATGCATTTTTTCCATACAAACCAAAAATTTTTTTTTTATTTTTCATTTTTTTGTTATTAATTATAATATTACTTGGTTAGCTTATTTATGACAAAAAATTTGATTTTGGTGGGATGAGGCTTTCAGTTCTAAAAAATTTTTCGAAAAAAAAATTTAGAGCTTTTGGGGTTCTACAGTAAAAATTTTTTAAAATTTTTTTTTTTAGTTTTGACAAGCAACGGTTTTAGTTGTAATGTTGCTTTTAATGGTATATATTCATAAAAAAATATTATTCATATCTGTGACATCTTGATCGTGTATCGAAAAACATCAAAAATGCATTTTTGACCCTTTTTTAGATCACGATAAAGATGTCACAGATAGGAATAATATTTTTTTATGAAAATATATCATTAAAAGCAACAATTCAACTAAAACGGTTGCTTGTCAAAACTAAAAAAAAATATTTTTTAAAAAATTTTTACTGTAGGACCCCAAAAGCTCTAAATTTTTTTTTGAAAATTTTTTTAGAACTGAAAGCCTCATCCCACCAAAATCAAATTTTTTGTCGTGAATAAGCTAATCAAGTAATATTATAATTAATAACAAAAAAATTAAAAATCCAAAAAAAAATTTTTTGCTTTGTATGGAAAAATGATTTTTAAGGCCCCGCTCTTTACGGCCCCGTCGCGTAGGGAAGGCGTGGTCGTAGGGGCGTAAAATTTTTCCTGAGTTATTTTTTAGTCAAAAGGAAAAAAATGAGGGGGTACCGTCTCAACATTTCCAACATTTCCAAAATAAGGGACACTCTACAATATATGGTTGAATGAAAATATAGATTTTCTAGTAGAAGACGAAGAACCAGGACCGTCACAACCTCGAGGTCGTCCTTTGAAGACTTTCTTGGAAACGACAAAAAAATCCAAGAGGAGTCGTGTTTCGGATCTTGTACAAAATAACATCAAGGAATAATTACACTGTGCAACAAGAAAAATGAGCCTCAATGGCTTCAACGCCATATGAAAGTATACCATCAAATGGACAAAATCACCAAAGGGTTTTGCAAAGTCAGTTCGGATTTCTTTTTTATAGCCCACTGAAGTTTTTATTTTTTTATCAAAGGCGTTTGGAAAACTTCAAAAATACTATAATAAGAACACATCTGAGCTTCAAAATATGATTTGATATCTGCAGTGAAATTTTATGGCGGTTCTTTCTTAGAGCATTTTAACCCTCTAACTGCCATTTTAAGGGGTCATTTTGGTCCTTTTTCAAAAACTGAACACAGAAGTCTAATAAAACGTCCATTTAGAGGATTAAAATGTTCTACAAATATTTTCCTCATAAAATTTCACTAGGGGTTGTCGAATGTTCAAAGTTTGTGCGACATGCGCAAAGTGCTTAAAAAGGGTCAAGTATAAATAATCAATGTCTGTTATTTATTTTTACCAAAGCAGTGTTAAAAAATATGGACAAAAAACAGTGCAAATATACTTTTGAGCTAAAAATGATGTTCTGATGTGTTCTAAAAATTTTATGATGATTCTTTTCTTTGACCAAATTAACCCTCTAGCTCCCGTTTTAAAGGGTCATTTTTGTCCTTTTTTAAAAGAAATACAAAAAATTCTTTAAAAAGAGGCAGTTAAAGGGCTAAAATATTTTACAAATGTTTTCTGCATCAAATTTTACTAGGGGACGTCTAAGACAGATAGTTCGTCCAGCATATAGAAAATGCTTAAAAATTTTAAAGTACTCAAATTTTTTTTTATATTTTTTTTTGGGCCGAACAAAAAAAATACAAGTTACAAAGTTAAATTCGACTTTGTCGAATGTATTAATACCCTCCACGATGTAAAAAAGTTTATATGCAAAAAAAAAATAATAAAAAAAAAGGCGCGAAAGAAAATTTTTGGTAAAAAAAAATTCGACGGAAATGTTTTTTTTTTTTTTTTAATATGTTTGTACTTGTTTAAATACCATTCAGTGATCGATTCTGTTCACATGTGTCAACCAGCCGCCGAATCAAAACGTTTTGTGTTTTTAGGTTATGTTGAATGTACCGTCTCAAATATATTTTTGCTCCTCCAACAAATTTCCGCTAGAACGGCATCACGCGACTTTTACCCAAGATATCTGAAATGGTGATCACGGCCAAAGTATTAAACAGATATAACAAAGACTTAGCATATTTACTTGTTGTTGCCCTAAGCAGTTTGGTATTGCATTTGATCGAAATCGGTTCAGCGGTTCAAAAGTTATGAACGAAAATGTAAGAACACCTCGAAAATTGTTGTACATTCAACATAACCTAAAAACACAAAATGCTTTAATTCGGCGGCTGGTTTCTTTTAAAAAAGGACAAAAATGACCCTTTAAAACGGGAGCTAGAGGGTTAATTTGGTCAGTGAAAAGAATCATCATAAAATTTTATAAAACACATCAGAACATCATTTTTAGCTCAAAAGTATATTTGCATTGTTTTTGTCGATATTTTTTAACACTGCTTAGGTAAAAATAAATAACAGACATTTATTATTTATACTTGACCCTTTTTAAGCACTTTGAACATTCGACAACCCCTAGTGAAATTTTATGAGGAAAATATTTGTAGAACATTTTAACCCACTAAATGGACGTTTTATTAGACTTCGGTGTTTAGTTTTTGAAAAAGGACTAAAATGACCCCTTAAAATGGCAGTTAGAGGGTTAAAATGTTCTAAAAAAAGAAACGCCATAAAATTTCACTGAAGACATCAAATCATATTTTGAAGCTCAGATGTGTTCTTATTATAGTATTTTTGACGTTTTCCAAACGCCTTTAATAAAAAAATAAAAACTTTAGTGGGCTATAAAAAAGAAATCCGAACTGACTTTGCAAAACCCTTTGGTGATTTTGTCCATTTGATGGTCTACTTTCATATGGCGTTGAAGGCATTGAGGCTCAATGCGATGACCCAAAATTTGTTGCACAGTGTTATTGGTCGATACGAAAGTAAGTATGTACCATAGGGGTGAAACGAATAAGTTTCGCACATGTGTATGTATTAGTGACGGCACGCGCGTGTAACTTTTGACGTTTCATACAAAACGTAAACAAACAACGAAAATACAGATGCAAAAGCTCACACGTACAGGCACACGTATTCTAGGCAGAGAAGTAAATTTAGTAGTATTTTGTATGCGTCCATATTGAAAGTACCAAAATAAGCACTCGTGTTGCATGTCTATATGGTCTGTGGTCTGTACAAATCTGGAAAGAGAGATGCAGCCCAATTATTAGATGAAATTAAAAAAAACACCCAAAAGGGCTACAAAGATGAAAAAAGCCGTATTTTACCCCTCTGAAGCACCGACATATTACACACCAGAAGAGGCAATGGCACTATACATTGACAAAAGGTTAACTAAAAATTCGTATATGCTTATGCAATCAGGTGCTAAGACTCCTATTTTAGTTATATGCTGGATGTAGGGTATATGTCCAAATGTTATCAGATTTCACTTACAATATTTGATAACCCCATTTACTTTTCAAAAAGTATAAAATTCTTATTTTAAACATAATTTTCCACAGCTAACAGGTACAAAAAAAAAATACTCATGAGGTAATCGTATATAACACCTTTTGGGGTGTTATATTGAAAAACAGTTTCTTATTATTCATTATACAAAAAGCTCATATCCTTAGCTATAAAATCTCCAAGTATTGTTATCGGATCAGACCAATAATTTTGAAGATATGATTTTTTCCTGCCAGATTGGTGTTTTTTCCCACTGTGCGATGCTTGTAAATGCCAAATTCGACTGCCCGTCAATCAGCTTATATTTGTTTTTTTTGAAAAACCAAATATGCAGTTATTTGCTTTAATATTTTCTTAATCGAACGTAATTAACACAAACGTTATTATTGTTAGTTCGAAAAATGATTTTTGGCCAAGATTTCGGTCCAAATTACCTACTGTGCATAGTATCGCCGAACCTCTTTACATATGATGATCCTAATCGACCCCAATTTTTAATCCTAAAAAATTGATATTCCCGAAAATTTTAAAAATGCACATATCAGAAACGGTTAATGTTAACATATATACGCTTATGCGAAAACAGGGCTATTGTTTTAGCCTATACGCCATCAACTCGGTTTTGTGAAAACTATAGAATAGGGTGCCCATACACTTTCATTATCGTTGATCAACTTGTTGGATGTACATGTTGTAATGATCATCAAACACGATCAAAATCGCACTTTCATCCGTCAAAAGTTTATAAATTTAACAATATTTAAAGTTTTTTGTCGGTTTTAAGTAACAATCCTATATATATTACATGCCTAAAATTATGCTATAAAAAATCTTGCTTTTTCATGAAAATCATACGACTCAGTGGTATGATGTAAACATAGCTTTATTATTGATTGCTTCATACGTTTTTAACACAATTGTACATTTTTTAATACCTTTACATGCAATAAAATAAGATATTTAATGATTTTTCTAATATAACCATTTTGTCGTTTTGTACTTCATATCAATTTTTAATTTAAAAATATGACGTTTTCTTTGACGTGGAGCAAAGTAGTATGTGTATAGAACAGAGACACCCTGTAAGCATAGAAATTACCTAAATTTTTACCTCTGACATCAAATATGCCAAATATTAACACCCTGTAAGCATATAAATAAACCAAATTTAGTTCTGCTTAAGACACCTAAGGGCGCTTCTTAAAAGTATGAAAAAATGGCATATGAACTATGGTTGGAAACCCATCCTTTTGGATTGAAAAATTTTAAAAAATTGTTTCACTTTAACAAATAATGCAAGTAACAAGCATAAGTTTTTAGAGTTGCAAATATTTTGTTTTTTTTTAAGAAAAGTTTTTAATATTTTTTAAAAAAACTTTTGATTTTGATTTATATTGAAATATCTGTAAAATATGTATCGAAAACACATTATATTGGTTTTAATTATTGAAAATTATAAATCAGGCTCATGAAAACAGTTTTCTATACAACATTTTACACTTTTAGGTTCGAAGAGACTTTTTCTATATTAAAAGTCTCAAAAAAAAAAAATTGATTATTTTTTATTGAATAAAAATAGATACATTTTCAAAAACGAATTTACGAAGCACCATATAAAAATTAATAACGTATTTGGGATCTAGAGATCCATCTTAATTAGTGTCGGTCAAAATTAAAGCACGGGTCCAGCTAGTAACCTTTGGTTTCACCCTCGGTTAGCACAATCTATAGAGAAATCTCAACAAAATCTGTTTAGCCGTTTTTGCGTGATTTCGAAACAGACAGACATAACGTTAAGTATAGTACAAAGGGGCGTATCATTTAACGCATTTTCATCGAATCGTGACAGTCTAAAGTTCCATGCTGAATCCTCGATTAGTACTACCTGTGATGCAAATTCCATTGACATCACTTTTGACGTTTTTGTGTGATTGCGAAAGATGAAGTAAAATTTTTTTTTATTTATGAAAAACGGGAGTGACATTTTATACCCTTTTGCCGAATCGCGCTCTACATATGACCTACAGTTCCCGCTCGGTTAGTTCTATCAGTAGTGACAGATTTGGCTTATCCGTTTTTGCGTGATTTCAAAACAGGCAGATATAACGTTCAGTATAAAACAAAAGGGCGTGGCAATATACGCCTCTTTGTTCAATCATGGTTAGTATAGTACAAAGGGCGTTGCAGTTTTGATCCCTTTATCCAAAACGATCTTATATGGCCTACATATACACTTGGTTAGCACTGTTTGTAGTGAAAATGTTAAGAGAATTGGTTTAGCTGTTTTTGCGTGATTGCGAAACAGGCAGACAACGTCCAGTATAGTACAAATCGTAGTATAACATGTCCTAACCGCACTCGGTTAACACTATCAGTGCTGAAAATTTAATTAAAATAGTTTTGTCGTTATTGCGGAGCATGCAGGAATAATTCAAAGGGGCAAGGCATTTTACGCCCATTTGTCCGACCACGCTCTAATTTGGCACATAGTTAGTACTTGGTAAGTACTATTGTTTGTTTAAATTTCACCAAATCGGTCCATCCGTTTTTTATATATAGATGTCATTAGTGGTGCAATGTAAAAATTCGATGTTGCCCACCCCTGCGCCCCTGCGCCGAACACGCTCTAATTTGGCATATAGTTAGTACTTGGTTAGTACTATCTTTGGTTTAAATTTCATCAAAATCGGTCCATCCGTTTTGTTTAATTAAAGATGTCATTAGTGGTAGAATGTAAAAATTTGATTTTGCCACGCCCCTCCGCCCACAATCAGAAAATCAAAAATCTGACCGCACAGTGTTACTCCCCAGGATATTCTGAATATTCCCTAAAAATTTCATCAAGATCGGGACAAACTCAAAAATATTACGAAAATTGCGGGATTTTAAAAATTTTGGCGGGACAAAAATAATGCATATATTGCAGATTGAAAATTCAGGAGAGTTTTTTGAGTATTTTTGAGAAAAAAACATTAATTTTTATTTTTTTCTTTAAAGCAGCAACATATTTTTACATATTATCTGATATCAGATCTTGGTCACTATTTTCTGGAAATATTATTTACGGAAGTAACAAATTTTAAAATTTTCGGGACTTTAAAATAAACCCTATCTAGTTTCCGGAAAGGCCTTAATTTATTCTACATTTTTCCCGAAATGGATAAGTTTTTGAGATATTGGCATAATTTCTAATATTTTACTTTATCAACATGTTTTGCCAACCCGCCGCATTATTTCGTAAATCGCCAGACATATAAGCCTTTATTATTTAGTCCACTTTACTTTTTCCCAATAGATGTATTTGCCTTTTTGGTTAACGTACGAAAAGATTGAACTCTACTCCACTCGCTTCAGATGCGCGAAACAATCAAACATATGATTGTCAAATTTTCGCTACAAATTATTTAATGTTTCGGAACATTTTTTTTTTCACTGGTGAACAGTAAATTGCTACTTCTAATTTTCTGACTCTTAAAAAAAGCGGGAATTTGGAATCCCGCGCGGGACGCGGGAAACGTTCACACAAAGCGGGACAATCCCGCCAAATGCGGGACGTCTGGCAACCCTACTACGATATATAAAACAAACTCTTCTAAATACTTACGATTTTGTTACTACATTACTATAATTATTTCCCTTAGTGTTATACTCGCAATGGTTTGGGTATTAGATAAATGCAATCGTTGCCACAGTAATGGCCATCAAGAAAGGACATAGACAAATTATTTCATACCTTTTTGTATCAAGGTGAAAAACCAAAAGGATTTATCGATAACAGTATTAAACAATATTAGCGGTAATCGTATTTTCGAAAATAACACTGCGGAACAAATTTTGGGTCATCGCTTTTAGCCTCAATGCCTTCAAAGCCATATGAAAGTAGACCAACAAATGGACAAAATCACCAAACGGTTTTGCAAAATCAGTTCGGATTTTTTTTTTTAGAGCCCACTGAAGTTTTAATTTTTTTTATCAAAGGCGTTTGGAAAAAGTCAAAAATGCTATAATAAAAACACATCTGAGTTTCAAAATATGGTTTGATGTCTTCAGTGAAATCGTATGGCGGTTCTTTTCTTAGAACATTTTAATTTTAATCCTTTTCCAAAAACTAAACTCAGAAGTCTAATAAAACGTCCATTTAGAGGGTTAAAATGTTCAACAAATATTTTCCTTATGAAATTTCACTAGGGGTTGTCAAGTGTTCAAAGTTTGTGCGATATGCGAAAACTGCTTAAAAAGGGTCAAGTATAAACAATCAATGTTTGTTATTTTTTTTACCAAAGCAGTGTTAAAAAATGTTGACAAAAAACAGTGCAAATATACTTCAGAGCTAAAAACTATGTTCCGATGTGTTTTTTAAAATTTTATTATGATTCTTTTCTTTAACAAAATTAACCCTCTAGCTCACGTTTTGAGGGGTCATTTGTGTCCTTTGTTTAAAAGAAATACAAAAAAGTCTATAAAAAATGGCAGTTAGAGGGTTAAAATGCACCACAACTATTTTCTGTATCGAATTTTACTGGGGTCATCAAAGCCAAAAAAAATATATTTGGACTATGTTAAATGCTAAAAAAAGTAAAGTTGTAAAATTTGCACACATATTTTTTTTTATGTTTTATACAAATTTTAATACTTTACAATTTTACTTTTTTTACATTTTCTATAGCTGGGTGTTTTATGTATATTTTTAATTTTAATTAAATAAAATTGAATAATTAAGTTGTCTCACGTCCTTGTTAAAATAATTAGTGTTGCATTCAATAAGTAACTACTTATTAACAGTTCTTTCGGATTACAAAACCCATTACAAGTAATGCCAAATTTTTTATGTGTAATAGCGGTGCTTATAACTTCTTCAAAGAAAAAATAAAACAATTATCATTGGATATAAATAATTAAAATTTTTATATAAATTTTTTTTTTTATTAAATCTTGTTTTTTTTAAATGTTTTCTATTAATTTTTAACAAAACCACAATAAATAGCTATTTTTTTATATTTAAACGGCCGTATTCAAAATTAAAAACGAGGGCCTAACAGGGAGCATTTATCTTCTTTTCTAGCAGGGTACTTTATTCTTTATCATAATAATAAATTGAGTGACTTACATAGTTGGCCCCACTTTCCTTTAAAGAAAATTGGGAATTTAAAATATATACACTCACTGCTAAGACTGTCTTTTTGCATTTGGAATACGGCCTATGATATTTAATTAAAAATATTAAGACAATATACATAATCCATAAAAATTTAATAAAAGCAACATGAACAAAAAGGGGGTTTTAGGTCCTCCTCTTTCCACAATCTACGTTAGACGAGTTATCCTGTACACGTTTGACAATGAGTGGTAAATAACTTAAATTAATTGGTAGAATTAAATGCAAATGGTTTTAATATTATTTTTTTTTTTAATTTGTTTACACAATTTTTTTTGTTTTTAACTTAGTCTGTCAGGATTTTGTTTTATCCAAAGACTTATACCATATTTCTACTAGACGTCCAACAAACGATTGTCATCTTAATGAAAACGTATTAAAAGTCGTTGCCTTTATAACATAGGCCAAACATTTTTAATTCTGAGACCAGAGTATACTTTTGTAAAAGATTAAGCTGCGATGAATCTGACCTTAGAATTTAACCATGACTTTTGGTTACCAGATATCTTAGCCTTAAGTTTTAAAAAACTCCTAAAGTATTAAGTATGAGAATACAGTATTTGTCTGCGCGTAAAGTTTGAAGAAACCCGATTTAAGCTAAATTGTTCGAATTTTACGCGAAAATCTGTTAAGCTCCACAAAAAAACTGGCCTTACAAAAGCGTAAGGATGTCACTTAAGAGGTATTCTGTTCACTGCACAGAAAATAATATTGAAAAAAACAATTTGAGTAGTCACTTGTTTAAATTTTTGAAAAAAAAATTGAGTAATTTTTTAATTGACGCAATTAAAAATTTACTCAAAGGTTAAAAAAAATTGAGTAAATAATTAAATACAAATTTAATAATTTTTTTTTTTTGCTTTTTTTTATTCTCTTGTTTTGAATTCTCATTTAGTTTATTATATTTTGTATATGAAAGTTTGAAATCATCTTTATGAAATTTTCCTTTGTCTTTAAGACATAAAAATATTTGGTAAAGTTTGAAAAAACATTTTTTTTTTCGAAAAAAATGTGAAACTTTTTTAAACTTTTACAAAAAATAAATTGAAAAATTTTGACTAAAGTTTTAATTGTGTCAATTAAAAATTTACTCAAATTTTTTATTAAGCATTTAATAATTTTTTATCAAAAGTTTACTCAATACTATTAAATCGTTTACTGGTGCAAAATTGAGTAAGCTTTTACTCAATAGTATTAAAAATTTCCTCAATTTTTTTTTTTTATTTTTTTCTGTGTTGTGAAGAACCCGAAAATTAACTCGGTATTTGTTGCATCAACACTAGTGTTTGGGAATTCCCGGACTTTTTAATTTTAACCTTATGAGTTAGAAATATTACTAAATACTAAAAATATTACTAAATTGTATTTAAAATTTTAAAAATTTATTTTGAAAATAAGAAAAATTATTTTTTTCTTTTTATTTATTTTTTTATAGATTGTCTTAATTTCTAAAAAAATCTTATTTTCATAAAGTTTTAAATGTTAATATTTAAACCCGGCGTTAGTTTTTGCTTCTTAAGAAGTTTTTTGTAGGAAAACAAGATTTCTATTGCACAAATTTCATTTTTTAGTGCATATTTTTAGGTTTTTTGGTGCATATTTTGAATTTTTTAGCGCATATTTTAAGCGCATATTTTTGATTTTTTAGTGCATGAAAATCTCATTCCTAGTCATATGTTTGTTAAATTTGCAATTTTTTGTATATTTATTTGAAATAATTAATGTTTGAAGTGCCAAAACCTAAAAATTGATTCTTTTTATTTCTAAATGTCAAATTTCACTGCGTTTAAAATGGTCTGTACAATTAAAAAAAAATGTTGCTTCTAGTGTAGATGTGTATTGATGCAATATATACCGGGTTATTTTACCTGTTTTTCACCAATGAATTTCAGTTAATTTAACTAAAAATATTTAGCTAACTTTTCGTAGAATAAATGTACCAACAAAAAACCGTAACTTTAACAAAAAATTCAGCTGAAAATTTAGTAATATTTTTATCTACATAGAGTTAAAACACCTCAATTCAACCGAAAAAAGTAGCATTTTTGACCTTACCCCTTTCCAATTTGATGAAATTTGGAATATAGTTGGGTCCTTACAAAAAAATCGTGGTGCCAAAATTTTGGACTTCTGGTAGTTTTTCTTCCCGAGATATGGGGTCTTGAAAATTGGCAAAATCGTATATATTTAACAAAAGTGTTCTGAGATAAATAAAGATAACTCGAAAAGTAATAATAATACAGGCCTCAGTCAGGTTGAAAATAATAGGTAATGAGACAACCTTTAAAATGGCATTCCCCAAGATTTTTTTTAAAAAGGTCAAAGGTCATTGGTTTTAACCTTAATTTTTGGAGAGCTATATCTCAAAAAACGATATTTTTAAAATTTTGGGAAAAATATATGTTATTAAGGGTCACCTATAGTACTTAAGTTTAAATTTTCAGGATGGAGACTTCATTGGAACTTTTAATATTAAGAGAAACATAATGACAGGAAAGAAAAAGCGGTGTTTTTTTCCTTACAGAAAAATTTTTTTTTTTGTCTTTGAGATTCTGGTACCAAAGTTCACTTTTCTGAATGTTTTTTGACGTGCTGAGTCCATAAATGATCTTTGAATTGGCCTATCGCTATTAGTTTTCGAGTTATCTGCACATAAATGTGTGAAAATTGCTGAAATGCTATTTCTGTGTTATTTTAAACATTTAGGTGCATATATCTTGAAAAGTAATAGCGATAGGCCAGTTCAAAGGTCATATTTGGACTCAGCACGTCAAAAACATTCTGAAAAATTAATTTTTGTACCAGAATTTCAAAGACAAAAAAAATATTTTTTTTTTCTAAGGGAAATTAAACCGCTTTTTCTTTCCTGTCGCAATGTTTCTTATAATATAAATAGTTCCAATGAAGTCTCCATCCTGAAAATTTAAACTTAAGTAGCATGGGTGATTCTTAACAACATATATTTTTTCCAAAATTTTAAAAATATCGTTTTTTGAGATATAGCTCTCCAAAAATGAGGGTAAAAACCAATGACCTTTGACCTTTTTCAAAAAAAATCTTGGTGAATGCCATTTTAAAGGCTCTCTTTTTACCTATTATTTGAAATGTGAATGAGACCTGTATTGTTATTACTTTTCGAGATATCTTTATTTATGTCAGAACACTTTTGTCAAATATATACGATTTTGTTAATTTTCAAGACCTCATATCTCGAAGACTGGAATGGCCAGAATGCTGAAAAATTGGCAAAATCTCTTTTTTGTTAAAGTAAACCCCAGTACTTAATTTCATTAAATTTGGAGGGGGTGCGGTCAACTCGTCGGTTGAATTGAGGTGTTTTAGCTCCATATTAACAAAAAAATTAGTTGAATTCAGCTAAACTTTTTGTTACTTTTCGTAAACTAAAATTAACAAAATATTTTGTAAGAAATTGTAAGTTTGTTTTGGTTAAACGTAAATAAAAGTAACAACTGTTTTTTGTACTCTCCAACTACATTATGGGGGTAATACTAGTTATTTGACTTCTAGTATCTGGCAACCCTAGCCCCAACTGATATCATCCCTCTCGCTCAGATTTGTGATACCATTTTTAAAACAATATCATACGGTATTTGTTTTATTCTTTTTAAAACGCCGATATATGTCATATATCTCCGTACCTCTGGGCCTTCTTGAAGGCCAGTCAACGAATTATTTTATTTTACTATGAATTTTTAAATTTGTTAATTTTGAACCATTACGGCTTAAAAGAACTTTGAAAATTGGCTTTAAAAATAAAAAATCTGGCATTTATAATATTTAATACGTTCGTTTACATTAAGAGCGACGATTTGTATTTACATTGACTTTTTGTAAAATATAAAATGTTCAAATAAATAACTTACTTCACAATAAAAAATAAAAGAATTATAATAATAATAATAAAATAACAAATAAATAAATAAAATAATTAATAAATAATAAATAAATATTTCTGTATATATAAATAAATAAATGCAACAATTTTTGTTAAAAATACTTTAACACATTCTAAATAAATTGGCTAGATTTGTTTAAAAACATTATCGTAAAAACATTATCGTATTTGTAAAAAATATATTAAAAATTAGACAATAAATGTTTGTTAATAAATTTTTTTTATTTTTTTTTTTTTAAAAATTGGTTCTAAATCCCATTTTGTATTTACATTGCGAAGAAGATCGCAAAATAAGGCAAAGCCAAATTAATAGCATTTACTGGTCATATTGTAATTTTATAAAACGTTTGCTCCATACACTAATTGTTTGGTTTATACAAAACATGGTTGGAATTGATTATGCATTGTGCAATTTTACTCCATCTTATTTATAAATTCAATTTCTCAGACTGTTTCCAAAGTTTAGATAAGGCATTTCTCTGCCCTTTACTTACAAGAAAGGTATCCCATAACTTACTCCGATTGTTCTGCAATTTACATGTCTTTTAGTGGACCAAAATCTTAGAGTTCCTGCTTTTTTAAGGGGCTTTTTCGGTTGTCAGAGGGGTAATCGGGAGGACGAAAATGGTAATTATTTGTTTTGTTTGTAATTTTTTCATAATTTTTCTAAAGGAACTATATGAACATTTTGTGTTTAATAGTAAATCGGACTTATCGAAATTCGGCTTTAGTTAGGATTTTATGGGGATTTTCACGAAATATATTTTTTTTAAACCCCTTTTGAAATCTTTGAGAGACAGGTTGAACTTAGATTTCGATATTTTTTAACATACATATGGGGCATTCCATGTGAAATCGGACACTTTGAAAAAAATTTTTTTTTAGATTTTCCCAATTTATTTACAGTTTTTAGTACCCTTCGAAGACTCCAGACTCCTTCGTGTTAAATTTTCAGATTTTTTTGATGACCCGTTCAAAAGAAATCGAATTTTTAAAAATTGGTAGTTTGTTCCTTTATTCAAACTTCTTTTACTCATAACTTCTTCAATAATGGTCCAAATTTAATTTTTTTTTTTTTTTCAAAAATTTTGTTTTTTTACGTACTTTAAAAAAAAAATGCCAAAAAATTCTTAAAAGCACTCTAGTATGCGATTTTTAAGTTTTTAAGTTTAAATCTCATATTTGAAAATGTTTGTACTCTTCGATTTTTTTGAAATTTTTTTTGTGTAAAACTTCTATCGATTCTACAAATTTTTTGCCCAGGAGGATCGTGGGATAACGATTATTACTATTTTTTAAAATTTTTTGAAAAAAATTTATTGTAATTTTCCAATCATAAAATCATTTCTACTGCTCCAATGGTGCGTCATAGAGGGGTCCTTTATAAGACCGACCCCCCCTTAACTTTTACGTCTTAACATTTCTTTGGAACAATCTAATACCCTATCTCCAATTTTTAAGGGGGCTCCCACACAAAACGACATTTTTTAAAATTTGCTCCAACCGCTCTAACTGCCCTAATAATGCCCTTAGAGCAACAAAATGTATAACCGACCCACAATATTTTTTTATCCCAAACAATTTCTCTGAACAAACCTGCCCTCTATCTCTAATTGTTAAGGCGGTCCCCATAAAATTTTTTTTATTTTTTGTAAATTTGTTTTATTTAATCAGCTTTTACCGGTCCAATGGTGCGTCAGAGAGGGGTCATTAGTGAGATCGACCCCCATTAATTTTTACCCTCCAACATTTTTATAAAACATGCCTACGCCCTATCTCCACTCCCTAAGTAGGCTCCCATACAAATAGCAGTTGGAGCAAATTTTATAAAAATTTAATTTTGAATGGAAGCCTACTTAGCGAGTGTAGATAGGGCTGTGGTATGTTTTACAAAAATGTTTGAGGGTAAAAATAAATGGGGGTCGGTCTCACTAATGACACCTCTCGGACGCACCATTTGACCGGTAGAAAAAAAAAATTTTTTTTTTCAAAGTGTCCGATTTGACATGGAATGCCCCATATATAATCTGCAGTACAATCGGAGTGTAAGTCTTAGGATACCTTTCGTTTCAAACTCATGGAAATATTGGTCTGGCATCCCATATTCCATGCCAAGTTAGACACTTTGAAAAATCTTAATTTTAGATTTTTTAAGATTTTTTTTTACAAAAAAATCTAGTAAATTCACGAGAATTCCTTGTAAGTTTTATTGTGTCAAAAAAAGTTGTAAATTTACAATTTTATTGGTAAAAAGCTTGTAAAATTACAAAAAGCTCGTAATTTTTACTAGGAGTTCTTGTAAAAAATATAGTAAAGTCACGAAACCTTCTTGTAAGTTTTATCGCGTCAAAAAAATCATAAATTTAGAATTTTATTGGTAAAAAGCTTGTAAAATTACAAAATTATTGCTACAAAGCTTGTAAAATTACAAGAAATTCTTGTCAAACAGAAGGTAGCAAAAAAAAGTTACAAACTTTTATTATTTTACAAGGTTTTTTTTTGGGTGTTGATTTTGACCTAACCTGGCGAAACAAAAAATGCCACTGGATTCTACTACCCAAAATTAAGTTACCGTGTCTCGACGTTTTAATGTATCATTTCAATAGTTAAAATTGTTGTGTAGTTTTATTACAAGTAGTTTTAGATATAAAATTTAAAAAATTACCTACACAGAAAAAAATTTGAGTGGAAAAATTTTGAGTATTCACTTGTTTTAATTTAAAAAAAAAGTTATAGTTATTTTAAGTTGACGCAATTAAAAATTTACTTAAAGGCCTATTCACACCTGAGGTGAAATCTCGTTTGAACGAGGTTTCGATCATATGGTCTGTATCATTTTATACACAACCATATGATCGAAATCAGGTGTGAATTGGGTATTAAAAGTTCAAAAAAATAATTGAATAAATAACTTAATAAAAATATAAAAGTTTTTTTTTCTCTTAATTTTTTGAATTCCCATTTAGCTTATAGATTACACTGAAAGTATATTTTTAACTTTTGAAATGACACATGCAAACGCCGAGAAACGTAAACTTAATTTTGGGTCGTAGAATTCCGTGGCATACTCCGTTTTGCCAGGTCAGGTCAAAATCACGAGATATTTCGTTTTAAAGTTTTGCGATTTTCAACGAGTTTTCATTATATTTTTCTAGGAAAATCCTTTAAAAACCCATTTAAAATAACTTTATTTAAAAGTCACAACTTTACTCTAACAATGATATCTAATACGGCGTTCACACTTGCTGTTTTGAAGTGTTCAAGAATGAGATGTTTAAAAAAGTCTTTGTTCTGTGTCCATTTCGTTTTTATTCTGTTACTGGTGTTTTGTTGAACAATTTGTTTAAGGTCGCAAGTGTGAACGCCATATAATCAATTAATGCTAGTAAAAATAAAATCTTTTTCCTCATTTTTTCAATTTTCTTAAAAAAACAATAAAAAATTGCTGGAAAATCACAAACTTAAAAATTTAATATCTCTTTATATTGACCTGATCTGTGAAAACGGTGAATGCCACTGTGTTCTACGACCCAAAATTAAGTTTGGGTGTCTCGGAGTTTTGTTGTGTCAATTTCACGTACTAACAGTGTTATTGTATACAAAAGTTTGTAATCATCTTTATGGAATTTTTCTATGGAAATTAAAAAAAAAATTATTTGTGGATTTAAAAAAAAAAAAAAATGATAAATTTTAAGTAAATTTTTACTTGCCACAATTAAAAAAATACTTAAAAAAAAAACAAAAATTTTGAGTACAGATTAAATTGTGTCAATTAAAAATTTACTCAAAACTTTTTGCAAAACATCCCAGCAAAAAATAAACGAAGTGGTTCAAAATGAATTAGTGGTTTCATTACATACAAAGTAGCAATAGGTGCCGAACTTCATATTCCGTAGGAAGTACTTTTAAAATCACTTCCAAAAATGCTACAAAATAACAATAAAAACATCTTTCACCAGTTCTTTACTTAATGTTTTTGAAGCACCTCTTTCATATATTCTTAGAAATTAAATCAAATCACCACAACATATGAACTTCTTTTTCAACTGAAACTTAGAATGGGGGTGATACACGAAGTATGCAATTTTTTCTACGTCCAGTTTCGAATAGATTTAGGTTTTGCAAAAATGGTGACAAAATTTGGTAATGCCATTGCATTTTTCTTTACTTAGAGCTTAAAAATTGAAAAGACGAAAATCGATTATTGATAAAATGTTCAAATTGCATACAAGGAATTTGACGTTTAACTACCATTTTATATCTTATATCGGTTGGTTAATTGGTCCTAAATTAAATAAATACATTTACGAACTAAAGCGGATGTTGCTGCATCACATTATTAAAGATCGTTTAAGCTTTTTAGAAAATTAAGATTTATGCTTTTGGTCAGAATAAACTGGTGAATCGATTCGTCGTGATTTTTTATATTATTGTGATCTTTATAATTACTCCTTTTTTTAATTCGAAGTATATACGTTTGATTATCAAAGAAATTATTTTTTCTATCACGTAAGATATTCGCGTTTGAATATTGAAATATTTGGGTCTCTGTAAAGCATTCTTAAGTTGCTCAAACACAATAGTACTCGATTTAGTAAAAATAAGACATCTTTATTCCAAATATCCAAATATGGTATCCAAATTTATCTATCGCGTGCTGTTTTTGAAATATTGGCTTTTGAAAGACCTAAACTCCACTGTTGCAACGCGAATATCTCAAAAACAGAACATGCTTGAAACATTTTTATTGCAGTTTTGGAATCAGGAGGCCCATTTTATATGAAACCGAGTCTTATTTGGTGGAAGCAACGTAAGAATACGCAACAGTGGACCCCTAAAAGTGCTAAAAGAGTGTTTTTTTTTTTAATTTTTAACAGCAAATATATCAAAAACGGTACGTGCTAGAAAAATTTGGATGGTTGATTTGGAAGCAGGATACTAAAATCTATAAGGACCAGTTAGAG
This sequence comes from Pegoplata infirma, assembly GCA_963921195.1. Lineage (NCBI taxonomy): Eukaryota > Metazoa > Arthropoda > Insecta > Diptera > Anthomyiidae > Pegoplata > Pegoplata infirma. The sequence continues at coordinate 2,350,173 of OY992541.1, forward strand.
ATTTCGCTTGGAGGTTTTTGCTGTCGAACAGTGTTTTTTGTGTAAATATTACAAAAAAATACTCTTTCAATTAATCTTACAAAAGAAGTGAAAAAATCAATTCTAATTTAGAAGTTCTAAATCACCAAATAAAAATGACATAATCACAACCAAAATGCCACTAAAAAGTGGCGAAAAAAAGAACATACTTTGTGTGTCACGCCCATATTAAATTCATCAATGTTTCAGTTGAAGAAGAAGTACATCTGGTTCATAAGTTGTGGTGAATTTTGTAGTGAATGGTAAGCTCTTTTTTTGCTGGGATATAATACATTTTTATTAAAAGTTTACTCAATATTATTAAATTGTTTAAGCATTTATGACAACAACATCAAAATTCTTTCGCTTACACAAGGGCATTCTTGTATGCACTGCTTTCAAAATCTCGATTATTTTTTGCTGGGTAATAATATATAATTGAGCAGCAGACGGCAAACTTTTGATGTTTTATAGAAATTAGACGACGAAAATATTTTTTATATGTACTATTCACATAAATTTGATATTTATATGTACTATTCACATAAATTTCATCAATACAAAAAAAGCTAGTGTCATGGTGGCTTTACTGATACAAAATTGAGCAAGTTTTTACTCAAAGCTATTAAAAATTAACTCAATTTTTTTTTCTGTGCACTTAATATGTATAATATGTACGTATTATTTCTTTTTATGTTGGCAGCACTACATATAAAATTTATATAACTCAATATGGCAGCTCTACAGTCGAAATGCATTTGTAGTAAAGTACATTAATATATACATGAATGTTCCTTTATGAGATAGTGTAGGGTGTAAGATGGTCGGTATTGTCCGACCACAATTATAATTATAATATATAAATATATACTTTTTAAATGCAATAAAAGCTCCTATATACACAAATTAATTTTTAAAATAATTTTTGGGCCTAAAATGAATCAAATCCAGACAATTCACTCTCTTGCTACAAGGAATAAAATAATAAAAAAAAATATACATATATAAATATTTGAATATAATTGGAAATAAAATATTTCAAATAACAGAACTTACTCTTTCGGGCTTATAAAGATGAGTATGAGGCAATAAAAATGTGGAACCTATATCTCGTTCAGCCATCGTATTGGCTTCCTGAAATATTAAGAACTTGAAAATTTTTGTCGAGTTATTTATGCAAACGTACCACGAAAACCCCTTAATACCTAAATTATTTATATTTAAAAGATCGGGTTTACTTTATCAAAAATAGATGATAAGTTTCCGAGTAATCCTAACTCTTTCCAAAAAATTCAGTCCTTAAAAAACTTTATTAAAATTTAAGCCAGTAAAATTTATAATTAAAATTAAGCAAACATTTGTCAGTATTACAACGTAGTTGATTACGAAGTAAATAGAGTGCTTTTCTTTAAAGTTAAAGAATTAATAAAGTTTTTCCCTGATTTAAATAAAATTAAGAAAACATTCGTTAGTATTACAATAGGGCGTGTCGATTTTTATGTCTGCATAGTTTTTCGTGGTAAGTTTATATAAAGAATCTTTAAATTGCTTCTGCAAAATTAACACTTACATCATTTATTTGTTGGGTTTGTGTTTCATCAATACATATTCTTAAGGGTTTTGTAGACGCTCTAACTGTAGTTTCATCAAACGAACGGGCTTCAGCAGATCTGAAAAGTAAATTAATAAAAAAATTTATTAAATAATGTATTTACGAAAAATAGGGATGTAAGTATATGTCTTTTACTTCTCAGAACTTAATACTAGAGATGGGCGCGTGAGTGATTTTTGACTCACACTCACTCACGCTCACGACAGGAATTTTTGAATCACGCACACTCACTCACTAGCATATTTTTTTCTACTCACACTCACTCACAATGACGTGAGTAAATTTAATACAACTCACACTCACGTGCACTCACGCAAGCTTCACTCACACTCACGTTGACTCATACTCACGAAACTCTCATTTATACAAAAAAAAATTTCAAAAAAATTTAAAGTTCAGCATAATTTTACACTTTTCTTTGCTTTTTCGGGACGAAATCTTAAGTTAAGCCAAATTTTAAAATTTTTTTGATGCTTTTTTTGGTACGAAGGGAAATATGAAGAGTAAATAAATCACGTAAACTCACGCAAAAAAATCTACTCACGCACACTCACTCACGCAAAAATCTTACTCACGCACACTCACTCACGCAATTTTTTTCTCCACTCACACTCACTAACAATCAAGTGAGTAAAATTGAATTCGGTCACACTCACGCGTGATCACGCGTGAATCACGTGAATCACGCTCTAATCTGCTCATGTGCCCATCTCTACTTAATACTTTTTCAATTGAGTGCTTGATAGTTTCGTTTTGAGTTTATGACACTTGCTTTTTTCAAGTAACTAGTTGTCAACTTAATTTGGGGTTTTCAACGGGAATGACGATAAATTCAATACTTTTGGTTGAAGTTATCGAAATTTTCATAAAAAAACCTTAAAAAGTTGACAACTAGTTACTTGAAAAAAGCAAGTATCATATACCCATTAGGTATGTTTTAAAAATTAAAAATTCAAAAATATTTAAAACAAAGTTTTTCTTTTGGTTTTACTTTATAAAAAGATAATATCAAATGGATATTGTTTTACTGAGGATATTTTTACTTACAGTTCATTTAGTTTAACATTTCCCAACCATTCGTCCATGGTTTCGATGAGACTGGAAATATAAAATTAAAGTGTAATTAAAAATTAAACAACAAACTGTAAGAAGAAACTAGTTGGTCAAGTCCAAATACGTGGTCACTCTACAGCATATTACTCATTTACTACAAAAGTGACATTACTAAAAGAAAAGTGGTTTTTGAGTTAATGATGCAGAATTATTCGTTATATCATGCTATATATTGTGTAAAATTTCGTATTAATATCTTTTAAGCTCAGCGCCTGAGAAATCCTCTGCCATTATTACGGTTTACATGAAAGTATCGCCCATTTTTAATGGAACAATATTTTTAATTGAGAACTTTAAGCACGATTTTTGAAAATCACGTTTTTTGAGTTATGTCATTATTGAAGCCAATGAGTAATGCAATTTATGTGATATACAGTTGAACCTCGATTATCCGGCCCTCTATTAACCGGTGCCTCTATTAACTGGCATGCTGTGTGTTTGTTTTTTACTTCTATTATCCGTGCTTTACCTCTACTATCCGTGCAATTCATACATGTACGTACATATTGTATTTTTTGTTATTGTTTTTACCTCTATTAACCGTGCTTTACCTCTATTATCCGTGCAATATATTCACGAACATATACAAATGTAGAAAAATATATAACCTCTTTCAACCGTGTTTTTCGATTATCCGTGCTTAGTCCGGTCCCGTGCAACCCGGATAATCGAGGTTCAACTGTAATTTAATAAACTCCCTTTTTGAAATCACTTTGTGGTGAAGAATTGTTTAATAACTATCTGAACCGGCCGACAGACGTTATCCTGTCCAATTTTCAATACTAACGACTGGACCGATTTCGATAACACTGTGTGACGGTGAGAAAGTAACCTGGGTTTTGATCATCAATTTTACATAATTCGGGCATGCTGATTCCTAGCCATGTTGAAATCTAAGGTACAGTTTTTTTTCGCAAAACGTCTTCACAGTTTTTCACGTCCCCGTGAAGCTTTTTGAATAGCGTCATGAATAGGCGTTTTGAATAAAAAATATTTTGTATGCAAAAAAAGTCGCTCTTTTATAGTTAAAATTAAAAGACTATAGCTGCAGCTACATTTTTTACACAAATTCCGCTACTAAAAGTTTAACTTTTTAATAGTGTTTCGCGTTTTATCCCATTTATTAAAATTTTTAAGCATTTTTGTGACTTTAAATGCTTAAATAAATACCGACCTATACAACCGTTTCAGCTTAGTATATTTGCACAAATGGGAATATATTCCCATTAAAACATTTTTCAATTATCAATCACATGGCACTAAAATTGCGCGACTTGTCAAAATATCTCTATGATAGCATCACTTTCAAACAGGACCACAAGGTCCAGGCACAGACTAATACAGACTCGACATAAGTGACAGGTGTCAAAAAAGTACTCCTTAAGGTGTTATGATACTTGCTAGCTTTTGTCTTTTTTTATATTTTGGAGAACAGTGGAAATATATTTTCATAGGAAAACTGACCAAGTGTAAAGAGTATGACAATATCATGAAAAAACTTAAAACGTCACAAAATATACGTGTGTTATCGATAATTTTGCAGGGACTGTCAAAAAAATACAAAAATTTTAAACTTAAAATTGACATTTCCAGAATAAAATGTTAACAGTGTTGCCAATTTTATTAGTTTTTAATTGGTTTTTATAGAAATTATTTCTAAAAACGGGCTTTTAAGGTCAGTTTTCTTCCTAAATGTAAATAAAAAACTTTATTTATTCATTTTCTATCCGACGTTTCGTTGGCATTTTTCCAATGAATTTTTATTGAATCTGGCAACATTTACAAAAGAACAATATTTTAATAACAACAACAAGACCCATAATATTATTTCAACAATTAGACTTACATATATTCTTTTAGTCAGATTTACATTTAGTTTTAAATAAAAGATGTTTTTCACGACACAAATGGCACGACATATAACACATAATTTTAAATAAATGCAAAAATAATTAATAAAAATATCACAGTAAAATTGTTTCTTAATGCTAGGTATCACAGTTGGAATTATACTAAAAGTTAAGCAAGTGCAATATTGTAATTTGCATTAGAGTTGTCTTTATCTGTCTTATTGTTGACTGCTATGTTTGTTTTTGTTGTATGCTTAAGCTTTCCAATGTAAATCGTTTGTTATATTTTCGTTCTTTATGTAGTATTCTTGTTCCTTCAATATCAGCTGTGTGTGAATTTTCGAAACAGTGTTGGGCAAGCGCAGTAGATGGTCGGTACTTTTTGTTTTTGTTCAAATAAAGCGGTTTTACATTTGTTTTGGGCGTTTTTTTTAGCCATTTTGGGCGTGTTATTTGAAAATAAAAGTTGGCAATATTGTTTTTTTGTTTGTTTTTATTTTATTGTATTTCTTGTTCTTTCTCGCCTTTGATTGTTTCATTTGATCAATTCTAAAAAAAAAAAATGCAGAAACTAGCAAGTATCATACCACCTTTAACCATATGGTTAATTTTTTCAAATTATTCTACGAATTAGGTTAGAAAGAGAAAGCTAATGTAACGCGCCGTAAGAAAAATAGATGCCAGATCGGTTTTTATTGTTTCACTCACTCCTAAGTCGTAGAAAGTGTTGCCATGTTAGCTACAAACTAGCTAAAAACCGCTCTGTTTTCTCCGAAAATCGCTTAGTTTTTCCCCATTTTTTGTTATAAAACTCTACTGTCAGAGCCTGTATATAGTCTGTTATCCAGGTTTTGATATATTGTGTAAAAACTAGGGATGTCGCGAATATTCGTTACTATTCGGTATTCGGCATATTCGGCATGTTTTTTGAATATTCGGTTAAATAAATATTCGTCAACAGTCTGTTGAATACTCGGCAAAATTTAAATTTGTTAAAATAATGCTTTATTAATCTTTGGATTTTTGTTCGGCAGTCTGATCATTTTGTTTTTTCCACAAAAAAAACTTGGGCAAAATAGGCGTGGTTAAATATTGGAAAAATGGCAAAATTTGTGTTGAGTTCCCTTGATTAAATATTTACCAAATTATAACGGAATGCAGCGCAATTTCAAAATTTTACATTCTTGAATATTTTTTTGTGGGCTATAGATTTAAAAATTAAAAAAAAAACGGCCACATTTGTTTTTTAAGTTTAGATGTTTGTCTAACCACTAGTGTTTGGGAATTCCCGCACTTATCAATTTCCCGGGAAACGGGAAAAAAATAATTTATTTCCCGGGATTCCCGGGAAATATTCATTATTAATATAAATCATAAAAAACATTAAAATTTTACCAACTTTCTACTAAAAACAGTTTTATTAGAGATAAACAATTAATTAAAACATAAAAAATCAAAAAATAAAAGTTAACAATCGTGAAATACAATAAAACAAAACAAAAAAAATAATGCAACTTTTTTCCCCACAAAAAAACGCAAAAAATAGCTAAAAATCGTAAAAAAAATTAAAACTGCGTTATTCGAGCAAAAACTAATAAAGTTGACAGCACTTTTAATATTTGTTCTGGAAATGTAAATTCTAGGTTAAAAATTTTTATATTTTTTTGACAGTCTTAGCAAAATTATCATTAATGGATGTAAATTTTTTGAATTTTTGAAGTTTTTTCATGATATTGTCTTACTTTTTACACTTGGTCAGTTTTCCTATCAATATATATTAGCACTGTTCTTCCAAATAGAAAAAATACAAAAAATAGCAAATGTTATTATACATGTATGTAAAAAAGATATTAAAAATTAAATTAAAATAAACCTTTTTTATGTAAAATGGTCTATTTTATAAAATTTCCGGATTTCCCGGGAAAAATTAAAAAAAATCCCGGGAATTCCCGTCAGTCTTTTCCCGGGAATTCCCGGGAAATACGACCCGGGAATTCCCGGACCCCAAACACTACTAACCACACAAAAAAATTCAGGTGGTCATTTTTTGTATTGTTCAAGAAAATCGCATTTGAACATTGGATTTTATAAAAATTCTGTAATTCTCTTGTATTTTATTAGGTCAACACCGCGTATGAGTAACGAATATTTGCGAAACCAACGAATTTTCGTTACTCATACGCGGTGTTGACCCAATAAAATACAAGAGAATTACAGAATTTTTATAAAATCCAATGTTCAAATGCGATTTTCTTGAACAATACAAAAAATGACCACCTGAATTTTTTTGTGTGGTTAGTAGTGTTTGGGGTCCGGGAATTCCCGGGTCGTATTTTCAAATGCAATTTTCTCGAAATATACGAGAAATATACGAAAAATTCACTCTAAACTATAGTTGTCAGCCGATTAAGAATAATTCGATTAATCGATCAAACAAAACAAAACTCTTGTTCGATTAATTTAAAAATTACGATTTTCAAATAATGAATAAATCGATTAATTTATGTCAATTAATCGAACAAAAATTTTTTTACACCCTCCAACTACAGTATCGAAATATCGGTCTAGACCCCCATAAAGTAAATATATTTTTGATCAGTGATCGATTATATGACATTCTAGCGATGCCCGTTTGTCCGTCCGTCTTTAAAGGGCACGATACAGTCCAAAATAAAAGAGCTATACTCCTGAAGTAAAGCACATTTATGTTTTCTGGTCATAGGCTGGTGAAGTTCCGAGACAAAATCGGACGAGGGGAAAAATGTTCCCCCTTAAAGAACAAAAACACCAACAAAAAAACAATATTTTTTTAATTTAATTTTTATATTTGTTCAACAAATGAAATATTTTTATGCAAGTTCTTTGACCTACATTTGGACCAAACTGATTAGGAAATGATATTTTTCGGCCCGCCCATTTTTAAGGGCGTGGTTATAGAACAAAAGTGTGTTTTTTAGGCGTAAATATCGCAATAAATTTATGTGAAGAGGGAAAATGTGCCCTCGAACGTCCCCCGCCGAATCCCCCCAACTAAAGAAACGTTAAACTTAAAAAAAATATTTTTTTATAGCCACTTTTTTTATTCGTTATTCTCATCGATTAATCGAATAATTTTTTAGATTTAATCGTTTGATCGAACGAACAAAAACAATTATTTGAATTATTCGAACAAAGTTAAAAGTCGAATAATTGACAACTCTACTCTAAACTTAAAATTTTTTAAAAAAAAATTTTTAAATTTTCATTTTTAAAAAATGAAAATTTTCAGAACGGTTTCTAAAAATTTCCCAAAATAAAAAATAGCCCATAAAAAATATGGGGCATTCCATGTCAAATCGGACACTTTGAATAATATTTTTTTTAGATTTTCCCAATTTGATGACAGTTTTTAGTATCCTTCGAAAACTCCTTCGTGGTAAATTTCCAGATTTTTTTTCTCCAACTTCTTTTACTCATAACTTCTTCAATAATGGTCCAAATTGCATTTTTTTTTTTTAATTTTTTTTTTTTACGTACTTTTGAAAAAAAAAATCCAACAAATTTCTTAAAAGTGCTCTAGTATGCGATTTTTAAGTTTTTAAATTTAAATTTCATTTTTGAAAATGTATGTACTCTTGATTTTTTTTTTAAATTTTTTTGTGTATCGATTCTACAAATTTTATGCCCAGTGAGATCGTGGGATAACAATTATAGCTATTTTTTAAAATTTTTTGAAAAAATTTTAAGGGGGCTACCTCACAAAATGATTTTTTTTTTAATTTGCTCCAACCGCTATAACTGCCCTAAGAGCAATCAAATGTATGACGGACCCACAATATTTTTTTATTCCAAACATTTTCTCTGAACACACCTACCCCCTATCTTTAACTATTAAGGCGGTCCCCATAATTTTATTTTTATTTTTTGTAAATTTGTTTTATTTAATCAGCTTCTAGCGGTCCAATGGTGCTTCCGAGAGGGGTCATTAGTGAGACCGACCCCCATTTTTTTACCCTCCAACATTTTTTTAAAACATACCTACGCCCTATCTTCACACCCTAAGTAGGCTCCCATACAAATTACAGTTGGAGCAAATTTTATAAAAATGAAAATGAGCTCATAATCTGTCGAAAATTGCAAAAAAAGGCCAAATCTTTATTGCAAACTTAAGAAGCATCGATGGTAACGTAAGGAACAGTGAAGATGTCACAGTAGAATATCTATGATCTGCCTGCTACGCAAAAACTGTTTTTACTGTCTCAAATCACCGAAAACAATTGTATCCGTCAAATGCAACGTTATTAATTTTTTTTGTTGGAATAAATTACTTTAAAAAATTTCTCAGACCGTGTCATTGTATTCCTGGCGAATTTCAGGAGCTGCACTGTGGCCGAAATCACTAATCTAGCGGCGCTTAAGTCAAAATTTAAAAATTAAGATCGATAAATGTTTTTGCACTGCATCGTTTACCTATACTTTACTGGAAAAATTTACGTTTTTACTTTTGTTTTGCTTTCAATATTGTAATGTCCACATCTCACATTTTTTACGAATTTCTAAAGATTTAATTTTTTTTCCGCTTATATCTTTGCGATTTGATTTTTTTTTGATTCTTATAGATGCTTAAATATTTTTAAATATTTTCTATTAATGTCACATTAAATTTAACGGATTTTTCTTGTTACCACTATCAGTGAAACGATATGGAAAAAGGGAAATAAAACCAATGTATCTCAGCTGATTTAGATATTTTGTTGACAATTTAATTAACGAAAGCCTACTAGATTTATTCGAAAATTTTCAACAATATTAGCTATTTCGAACGAGGCAAAATGTCCGTCTTTCCGTTTTAACTCTGATCCAGCAAATACGCTATTGTGAAGCTGTAAAAATCTTTAAATTATTTTTGCAAAATCATCTTCAACAAACTGGTAATTAACCTAAATTTTTTTTAGAAAAAATTGTGACTTGGTCTCATTAAAATTAAACCATTTTTATAGGTGCTGATTTATAATTAAAAAATTAAATTTTTTACTTGGAATCCTGACTGTAAAAATTACCAAAATTTAGAACATTTTTAATTCTATTCGGATTTTTAATTTTGTCTTACGAAAAATTACTTTAAATCCTAAAAGGTAAATATATATAGAAAAAAAAATGAAATTATTCTTTTACGTAATGGCAATCTTAAAAATCCTCAACAACTTTTATAGATTAATTTCCAAATCTATTTTTGTACATCAAAACTAATCTGTGGGAGTAGAAACCCCTTGGCAACAGCTAAATTTATTTCCTTTACAGAGGTTGGATTTTTTTTGGAAGGTAATTTCGAAAAAAGAAATCTCATTAACTATATTTGTCCCTTTTGTGCTTATACAATCTTTTTAAAATTTTATTATAGTGTATGTAAATTCCAGCGAGCTAATCCCTTCTCCGAAAGAGTTTAGATGAAAGAAGAAATCTGAAAATATAGTTGGTCACTTTCCCTGCTTAATTGTTCGATCAGTCACACTATTACTGGCAAAGTGGAAAGATAAATTAAAAACGCGGAATTCGATTTTTAGTTTTTGTCACAAACCACGTTTAAGGTTTATAAAAAATTAAAATTAAAGTTTTGTTTAATTGAAATTAATAATTAGCGGGTGGAAAGAAATATATACTTAAAAGTAAGGTAAATAGTGAGCGTGAGGCAGAAAAATCATTTTTTAATAGTCAAATACAAAAAAAAACAAAAAAAAACATATTGCACAGTGGAATTTTTGTGTCGTGATTTAACATTTACTCAAAAGTTATTATCCGGTAAAAACATCGCGTTTTGTAAAAATAAAGTTTAAAGTTTAAATAAATTTTGAAAAAAAAGAGTTAAAAAAAAAAAAATAGCATTAAAATATCTCGGAAGTTTTCTTAAAATTATATCACAGAGTTAGTATTTTCTAAAATTAATTATCACAGACGGGTTTGCAAAAGTTATCACAGTGAGAAATTTGTGTTATAAATAAAGAAAAAAAAGTATAAATTTCAAAAATGTTAAACTTAAAGTAATTTTTGTTAACTTAATATCGTGAGTCGTTCTACTGTGGTATAAGTAAAAGCTAATTTCATCGAGTCACCAAAATAAGAATTTGTGCCAACAGAGAGAAAAAAAAGAAGAAAAAAAATCTTCATAACAGTGAAGAGGAAGAAGATAAAAATCCAAAAATTTAATTGTCAAGGAGAGACATTTCCTCCCAAAATTGCAACAACAAGATCCAGAGCATATCATCGTTGGAAGGCCTTTCACCGTTTATGTGCATGTAAGTCTCTTTCTTTATTTTTTCTTAAGCCAGTCTCTGCTAATTTAGCATACCTCTGTTAACTTTGGATAACAGTAATAATGTCAAATTCATGGAATTAGCAAAGGCTGGTATATATTTTTTTTAATGTAAACATAATTGCTTCTTCTTGGTGTTCCTGTTTTTTTATACCCTCCAACTACAGTATGGGGGTATACTCACTTTGTCATTCCGTGTGTAACGCATCGAAATATCGATGTAGGACCCCATAAAATATATATATTATTGATCAGTGATCGATTCTAAGACATTCTAGCGATGTCCGTCTGTCCGTCCGTCCGTCCGTCCGTCCGTCCGTCTGTCCGTCCGTCCGTCTGTGGAAGACACGATACAGTCCAAAATAAAAGTGGTAGACTCCTGAAATTTGGCACATATATGTCTTATGTTCATAGGCTGGTTAAGTTCGGAGATGGGCAAAATCGGACCAGGGGGAAAAAAGTTCCCCCTTGAAGAACTAAACAAACCTCTGAAAAATACCATATTTTACATGATTTTTTGTGTTTTTGTTTAACAAATCCAACATTTTAATGCTACAAGAAGTTCAAGGTCCTGCATTTGGACCCACAGAATTAGAAAAAAATCGTTTTACGGTCCGCCCCCCTTTTATGTGCGTAGAATATTTTTTTTTTATATAATGATAAATTTGTATTTCTTTAGTGCAAAAAGCATAAGAATTATTATTTTTTAACACTTATTCGAGAGGAATTGTGCCCCCCAATTACCACTACCGACCCCCCCCAAAAAAAAAGACGCCCCTGCATTTTTTTTTATTTATTTGCATGTTGGAGGGTATAAAAGATTCGGCACAGCCGAATTTAACACTCTTACTTGTTTTTCTTCGCAACTTCTTTTAAATTATTTTTCTTTAAAATCTAAAATATTTTTATTTTTTGATTCTGATAAAAAGGTTACACTCAAGAAAAATATTAAGGGAATGTTGCAAGCGTTCTTTGAAAAAAAAAAAGAAAACAAATATGACCATCTAAAGATTTAAAATTGTCTTTTTATAAAACTAGAAAAAAATATAAAAAAAAAAAACAATGATAAAACCACAAATTTCTCAGTAAAAATTTTAATTAAATAATTAATATACAATGTGTTAATTTAAAAAGAGGAAAGAAAAGTCAAAATCAAAATTAATAATTTTAGTCAAATTCATTATTTTATTTTTAATGAGCGATTATGGTTACATTAAATAAAAGATTTTCTACATTTTTTTATTTTGGTGATACGAACATTTTTCGTAAAATTTAATCGGGGTAATATAGAATCTATAAGGTTCAATGAACCCAATAAAAAAAAAATACCAATAGAGAAAGTGATAAAATTTTAAGAATCATTCAAAAACCATGTATGAAAACGAGATAGCTATATAATCGCGAACTTCAAAATCAAAACAAAGTACTAATTTTTTTATACGATTCTATTACAATTTCTTTAATACCCTACAAGAGGTAATTACGGTTTACGTCGGGTATGCTACTGTGTAATATTTTTTTTTTCTCAAATACATTTGTTTTTTTTTGTGAAATTATTTTGAAAATACCTAATGTATTTTAATTTTGTTGTTGATATTTTCTGTTAAAGTTAAATGCGGTTACTTAAAAATAATATTGTTAAAATTTTTGAAAATTTATAATAGTTAGTGCAGTAAATAACATAAAATTAGGATATTTTTTTTTTATTATGAATTTGTAATTAAGCGGTGATATCTACTTTAATGATTTAGTGAAATTGTTAAACGAAATTTTAGATTGTTCGAAAACATGAATTTAAATAAATGAACTGAATTTCAAGCATAAACATAATGTTGTGGTAAATTAATTTTTTTTTAGACTTTTCTTTCGGGCTTGGTTAGGGTAATGTCGACTATGGGTTCTCTAATTATTTTTCGCTTTTTAATGCTAAAGAGAACACGGATGGGCGGGTTACAAGGCATGGGTATCTAAAATCTACTACCCCCCTTTAGATCGCACATAGACTGCATTCTGTAGAGTTCAAACATTCAATAGAAATTTTTCACTCATGGGGAACATAGTTTCAATAGCTAATTTTTCATACCTTTTACCCTTTCATAGCAACTTTATTTTCTCAATCTGGGACTCTTTAATAAAAACCCGTAATGTATGTTTTGGTCAGGCTAGAGTCAAGAACCTCCCCACCCACTGAAGCTAGCGGCAGAGACGGGTCCCACCGACTTTAGTGGTCCAAACCGGTAGCGTATATGGAAGATAGTGTGAAAAATCAAAATATCAACGTAATCTTTTTCTTTTTGGCTTGCTGTTGTTGGTACTTTTTGTACTCACCCATTTTTTTATATTTTTTTAATACTATCGACTGTATTACACCCTTTGTCAACATCGTTGACTATACAGCATATATTTGTACATTACAATATTCGCACAGCTGTAGGCTATCAAATATAGATTTTCTGCAGCAAGTGTATTAAAGGAATTTGGGGCCTAATTACTCAGTGAGTTTTTCTTGACACTTTTAAGTCAATTGTTTACACATTTTGAGCCAAAAAGATTTAATGGAAAGTAAAAGGTATGTTTTAACTAAAAAATAAATGTTTGTGGCCTGTGTGTATCTAGTTTATTATTAGTTCATTATAATAGTTTACATTTGTGATATAAACTATAGTTTCATGGACTGCAACTTTTGAAATTCGATCGTATTCGATCCAATTCCTGTTTTGATTATTATTTTTGGTTATTTTTGTTGTGACGTTTCAGTATGGCGTGCTAGTTCGCGCAAGTTGTTCGGTTTTTTAGGGTCCATCTGCCTATCCAAATAAACAGTATAAACGCGATACAGACTACAATTTTCAATCGATTTGGCTAAAATTCGAAATTTAAAATTTTTTATCGAAAGAACAAAACCTATTTTTTTGACAACATCGGTGCATGTTATCCCATATCCCCCATGTTAATTTCCCTTCCAGTTTTACTTAAAAAGCCCTAACAATAATATTTTAACAAATATCCTCTTGAAATTCGAATATTAAATGTTTTTTGTAGCCATAAATAATCACTCTAAATTTTAACGGAATCGAAACATTTTAAATTCTAGTCCTCATACAGACCACCCTCCCGATATTCACATAAATTTCCAAAAATACATAAAAACACTGAAATAAATAAATATGGTTAAAAATTAAATTCTTTATAAGTTTTATAATCACAAACATGCATTGGGCTTTATTATTTTACATTTCCGAATTAAGAGCCGCTTGATTGGGTGTTTCGGCCACTGTGCGCTGCTAACTACGTTTGGCATTCAGCGATTAATTTTTGCATAATTTTCGAAGAGCTATGAACTCACTTGACTTTTAAACGCAACAGATTGTACAAATACTTGCATTAAAGCCACTTTCTTTGAGAATTTTGAAAGGTATCGGCTTAGAAATTGGGGGAACTCTTAAAATTTTTGTCGATCTCGTTCTGTTGTTGACATTTTAGTTCGCCCATTCATGTTTTTTCCATAGTTCTGGATGTTATTTAGATAATTGCATACAACAGTTTTTCCCCTCTCTATTATTTCCGCGATTTTAACGGCCTATAACACTTTGGACTTCAAAGTCAGTGCTTTTTTCTTTTCAGAAGAGCTAAGAGCTTTGTGAGTCCCATTTTTATTGAAATTCGAAACAAATCTGTTTTCTTTTTTTTGAGGGATTGCTATTCATTACAAATTGGATTCAGGTCCTACTTGGTCTGTATTCCAAAATTCCTTATTCAAGTGATTAAAAAAAATGATTTTTTAACAAGTTGCGGAAAAATATTTTTTTAAAGTACTTTTTTCAGTCTTTTAATTATTGTTATTATTTGACATTATTAGCTAGATAATGGTCTTGATTAGTGCTTTTTTTTATATTTTGCCGATTTTTTATTCGATAAAAAAGTGAAAAACTCGATTACTTATTGATGTGATTCGCAGTGTAAGAATAAGAAAAAATAAAAAAATTAAAAAAAAATTGGATAGTCTGTCGGGTCAGCTAGTATTTTCAATAAAAATCATCACTAAAAGAGAGTGTACAATATTCGGCGTAGTTAAATTAATTTTAAACTTACTCTTTTTCACATTTGTAAATATTGTATTCTGACTCGGTTTCAAAATTTTCTGTTTGACATTTTTTACTAGATCTAAAATGTTGTCTACCATCAATAACAACATGTTTTTGGCCTCTATTTGTCCCCACTGAAGTTTCTGGATCCGAAGTTGTGATTGAGGTATGTGTGGCAGTTGGCTCCAAACACACTAAATTGTGGTGCTGCTTTTCAGTCGAGCTAATGGCATTTGTATGATCACTTACTATGGCTGATACCTCGAAACCAGCTGATATTAAAGCGCCCGGATTCGTAGGAATTTGAGAGTGTACATCACCACCAGTAAAACTTGAGGTTAATGAAACCTTCTATGAAAATAAATTACACAATTATTAAAATTAGATAAGAGCTTAAAAACAATTAATTTTTTTTTAATCAATTCCTTAAGACTTTGTCATTGGGGGCGTAACGCATCTAAAAATCGGTCAAGCACCCCATAAAGTACTTAGGTATATATATTAGGGTTGCCAGACGTCCCGCTTTGTGTGAACGTTTCCCGCGTCCCGCGCGGGATTCCAAATTCCCGCTTTTTTTAAGAGTCAGAAAATTAGAAGTAGCAATTTACTGTTCACCAGTGAAAAAAAAAATGTTCCGAAACATCAAATAATTTGTAGCGAAAATTTGACAATCATATGTTTGATTGTTTCGCGCATCTGAAGCGAGTGGACTGGAGTTCAATCTTTTCGTACGTTAACCAAAAAGGCAAATACATCTATTGGGAAAAAGTAAAGTGGAATAAATAATAAAGGCTTACATGTCTGGCGATTTACGAAATAATGCCGCGGGTTGGCAAAACATGTTGATAAAGTAAAATATTAGAAATTATACCAATATCTCAAAAACTTATCCATTTTGGGAAAAATGTAGAATAAATTAAAGCCTTTCCGAAAACTAGATAGGGTTCATTTTAAAGTCCCGAAAATTTTAAAATTTGTTACTTCCGTAAATAATATTTCCAGATAATTGTGACCAAATTTTTGATCTGATATCAGATAATATGTAAAAATATGTTACTGCTTTAAAGAAAATAATAAAAATCAATGTTTTTTTTTTTAAACACTCGAAAAATTCTTCTGAATTTTCAATCTGCAATATATGCATTATTTTTGTCCCGCCAACATTTTTAAAATCCCGCAATTTTCGTAATATTTTTGAGTTTGTCCCGCATTTTGCAAATAAATTTCTGGCAACCCTAGCCAATAGTGTGATTACAAAAATTTCCAAACTCATTGAATATTGCGTGAGAATTAAGGAATTATTACATTAAAAGTTCTGCGTATGAAATGTGGAATTTATTTTACCTGTTGTTTAATATCTGAATTTTTATCGACAAACATCACCTCGTGGTCGGCCTTTGTCGATTTGTATGTTCTTTCCATGGTCAACTGATGATGCATCAATTGAGTTTGTGGTAATACGGACGAATGGTATTTCGCTCTCGGTATCATAACGGTCAAACTGCGATCGGATTGTTCACAATAATGGCCTTCAGTTTCTGCACTGTTGTTCGCTGTTTGGCTGTCATTTTGTTGATTAACTGTCGTAAAGGTAGATGGCAAATTGTTTTGGCTTCCTAAATGATTATTCGATGTCGCACCATATTGATCGTTTGCATTGATATGAGCACGATAGTTACTGTACTTTTGGCTATAACTCAAATGTGGAGACTTGCTCTGATTACAACTGCCTGCAAAAGATTCCCTCTAAAAATGAAAAGAGTTTATCAAATAAATGGCAGAAACAATGAATGGTAAGTCAGTGATAAAATTTATGTTACTATCAGGGAAAGTCTTCTTGATGGCACCTATCGATTTCGATAGAATCTGAAGTCTGATCAACAGAGTCTGGGGATGTGAATGCTTAGGCTTTCATATCAAGACTTGACTTATACCTTTGGGGTTTTCACAGTTACGATTTAATTTACTTTTATACCCCCAGTTTCTGTAATACGAACGCCGTTCGTCTGCGACGAATTTGCATGTATTTTGTTTTTGTAACAATAACAAAATACACATAAATTCGTCTCGAACGAATGGCGTTCGTATTACAGAAACTGGGGGTTAGTGTGGAGTCTGGCATATTTTTCCTTAAAATGCCTAACTCAAACCTTGAGTAAAAAAAATACCAGAGTGCAAATAAAAAAAAAAAAAATAATAAAACAGCTGTGGTTGTTTATGCTGAAATTTCGAATGCGGCAACAAAAACAAAAATTCAAATTGCACTGTAAGTACGTGAAATTGAAACACCAAAAGGCCGAGACACGTAAACTTTATTTTGGATTCGACTAAATTGATTTGCTTTCGTTGTCGGTGTTAAGTTTCGACTAATAAATACATACTAAATGAAGGAATTTCCCAGAAAATACAATAAAAACTAGCTGTTTTGCACCCGGCGTTGCCTGGGTTGAAAACAAAAATATATAATGAATGAGTACTTTTATTAGTCAGTTGATCTACTGCTTCGTGACTTTTCAATGGTTAATATAAACCTATTCATATATGAGGTTTGGTTTCTTTTCGATTAGCAAATCATATCGCCCAATTTAAAAAAGTCATTCCACCAAAAAAAATGTGCGTTAGTTGTTGTTGCAAAATTTGTTGGACGATGTGACCATTATTTTTGGGTATTTTAACAATTTTCTTTGAATTAATATAAATTATCAAAAATGTCATATTACCCAAAGGGTATGCAGCAGCTAAAAGTTATAAAGTTGTTCACTTGGCTTTTTTGTGGGCTCAAAAATTGGACCAACATTTTCTATTTGTATACAAAAATTTTACTAATACTATCACATATTTAAATTGGAATAATAAGAAAATCTAATATGAATCACTAATACTGTCGCATTTTAGAACATTTTGTGACAAAAAATGTTGGTCCGAGATTTGAGATTTCTCCAAAAATTGAATAAGTCTCCACTGCCATCTCTTTCTTTATACTCTTTGATATTACCCAAATATCAAAATGTTGAATTTATAACATGTCATAGCACCCAAAAAATTAATAACACTCACCAATATTTTCTCTTTTTATACAATATTTAAAAGTTTTTATGTGTAGCCCGGCCGAACTCCACCCTCTCCGCAAAATTAAGATTTCTAGGGTAGCAGGCCTTTACGCGATCAATTTCTTTATGCCTCAAAAAGGTCTGCTAACCAAAATAGCTTTGGTGTTCAGAGAGGGTGGGTTTAATGCATGGAGTATGTACCCCCTAAGCTCGGCCGAAGGCCTGCTACGCACAAAATCTTTATCTTTTAGCACAAACAAATTATTTTGGATTTTTTGACAATTTTGTTTTGGGAGAAATAACATTTTTAGACATATCTTTTTGGGCTATATGTCGCAGCTTGGGCGCTATGTCCGTACGCCGCGGCGTCGTCCTAGATTGTCCAAATGTGGCACTGTGCGCCGTCGGGAACATGGTGTGTACGCCCAGCAAAATCTTCTCTTACCATGTAATTAACTAAAGGGGTTAGAAAAAATATGAGTAACTAGTTATCTCCCAATTTCAATGTTAATTACTTTAACACGGTGATGTCAATGGAGGTAACGACATTTTTGCATTTTAGGTGTAAAGTAATGTTAATGGTAATTTGTAGTATTCACAGCCGTTACCACGTAATCGAGGTGGGAAGGGGTACCCATTACCAAGTTTTTGCTGGGCGTGTTCCTCCGTCATGGGAACAATCCTAATATTAATGCACATATTTCTTTAATATTAATTAATGTATTTCTTTAATGGCTGTTAAATGGAACCTATAGTTCCCTCCTTGGCTAGCACTTTATGTGGTGAAAACTGCAATAACCCAGCAACAACTTCCATTACCAAGTAATCAACTTGAGGGCTTATAACGAAAATTAGTAACTAGTTACGTCCAAATTTCATTGTTAATGACTTAAACAAGAAATAGTTAACAGTAAAATGGGTTTTAAACATGTTATATATGGTTTGAATTAAGAAAGGTGTGAAAGAAAAATTAATTTTTCTAAAAATTTAAGACATCCTGGTTCAGTAATCATCATTCTTACATTCTTTACATTCTTAGCTTACACTCCGATTGCTCTGCAATTTATATATGTTAATAAGTACCGGAAACTAAGATTAGCCTGCTATTTTTTTATCGGCTATCGCGGTGGTTTAAAAATGGGTTGCCACCTTATGAAAAATGATGGCCTTTCGGGAAAATCTAAATAAAAGCCGAAGTTCAACAGGAAAAACAAAACATCAAAAATTCAAAACTAACTGATTTTTCAAGACTTGAAAAGTCCTACTAAGGGTTAACAATGGGAAAAATACAACTCTGTTAAAAAGTTAAGATTCATTTAGTTTCTGCCAAATGAATACAACACGAATGATGGTGAATACGGGTTATTCAACACAAAGAGGAGTAATTCCGATATTTAATTTGTTCAAAAGTTTCATTTAAATGACTAATTTTAATCTGACACACATTAAGTGTGTGGCAATCGAAGGAGTGCTGATGATGGAAGGGTGGCATCTTCCGAAAGCTGTCGACATCTTCACTTATACCCAAATCACACCTGAGCTGAAATCTCGTTCGAACTAGATTTCGATCATATGGTTGTGTATAAAATGATACAGACCATATTATCGAAATCTCGTTTGAACGAGATTTCACCTCAGGTGTGAATAGGCCTTTAGCCTGTGTTGTCACATTATTTTTTTGAAATTTTCCCATTGTACAACAATTATTATTTCTCAGAAATAATTAATATGGATTTAAAATTTGAAATTCTGAACAAAAATTTTAAATTCTAAAAAAAAATTTGAGTGCGTGTTTTTTGAGGTTAAAAACCATTACCCTAAAGTGTTATAATATCGAATCATAGGAACCGAACCATTTACTGGAAATAGCAGCATGTTTAACAAAGATTCATTAAATTCTGAGCGAACCAGTTGGTATACGTGTCAACTTTCAAACTTAATTTTTCCCCTTAACACCACCAAGGAAACCTTCCGCGTAAAACATGTACCCTTATTCTAATTAAACTTACATTTTTTAATACATAGGGCAATGAATTTTGGCTAGTTTCACTGCTGGAATCTTTAATCATAGAGCGTTTATCAATTTTAATTGATTTTTGGCGTTTATTACTCATGCCGCATCCATTATCAGTGGAACCGCGTAGTCCTACGCCAACACTTGTAATTAGTAGATTGGTGGAAAATCGTGAGTTCTTTTGTAAACCACCACCGCCGCCTGAACCACTAACACTGGTCGAGGTCATAGTGGATGTGGCCAATGCCGTATGCTGGTGCTTTCGTCGTTTTGTGCACGTTATCAAAATGCAAAACAAGAGCAAAATAAATAATAATGTGCCAATGCCAAGTAAAACAATCAATAGTATCTTTAAATTAACCTGGCATTTTGCTCCCGTATACCAGGGGAAGCATTCACAAACAGTTCGATCTGATGTTTTTGAAGTAGAACTGGTCGGAGATGAAGATAAAGAGGAACATTTTCCATGATAGTGGCACTGTTCGCACCCAATTTGTTCGGAAGAACACAAACGACCCGGGTAAATGGTGTTTTCTGATAAATCGGCAAAACCCTCACGGCAACTACAAGTATAAGTACCTTGTAAATTAAAACAACGGGCGTCCTTTGAGCAATCGTGGAACATCCTACTCAGACACTCGTTGAAATCTTTAAAATAAAATGTACAACGATTTTAATTTTAAGATTTTTTCAATGCGCTTGCATACATACCGTTTATTGCTAAAGCATCTACACCGTCTTTATTAGTATAGAGATCTGTTCCTCCGATGCTGTAATTACTCAAACGTAAATGTTTTTTGAATACATCCTCCAAACGTTTTTCATCACTATTGTCCGATAACTGAAAAATAAACAAAAAATAAAAAACTGAAAATCAAAAAATAACAAGTATAAAAGTTAAATTCGACCTGGCCGAATCTACACTCAAAATAAATTCTCTGTCCAATCAGCAGAAAAAATCTGCTGAAAATACACCCATTTTGAGCCATATGAGAAATCTGCTGATTTTAGCAGACACGGTTTGCTAAATATCTGTCATAAGACGTGAATAAATATAACAAGAAAAAAAAAAAAAAACATACGCCGCCAGCCAGCATCGAACTCGTCACCTTCCGATTTGAAATTACACTTCTTAACCACTACGCTACGGAAGCTTATACTTTTATCTGGCGTTTTAGCTATTAAACATGTGTGTTGTTCGACAGCAGAGAAATCTGATTTTAGCAGAAATATCTGCTGATTTTAGCAGAAAATCTGCTGATTTTAGCAGAACAATCTGCTGATTTCAGCAGAATAATCTGCTGATTTCAGCAGAACAATCTGCTGATTTCAGCAGAGCAATCTGCTGATTTCAGCAGAGCAATCTGCTGACAATCTGTTCTGTTTTTTTTTTATATAAAAAAAATTCTTGAAAAAACAATGAAATTCAGCAAACAAAATCAGTATAAACATAGTAAAATGTCTGTTATTTTCTTAAACTGAATGACAGAGATTTTACTAAAAATATCCTTCTCAGCAGAACAATCTGCTAAAAGATTGCTAATTCAAATTGAAAGTCGTTTTACAGATTTTTTGACAGAGTTTTTCTTTTGAGTGTATGAATACCCTCCACAATGCCCTTTGTAATTGTGTTTTTTTTTTGAGTGTAGAATTTTTTCGAGTGTATTTTTTTTTTTAGTTTAAAAATGTACAAAAATACTCTGTAAAGTAATTTTGTGGCTTATCATTGTTTTTAAAGCTTGCTTTTTTAAACTCGGGTTTTCAACACGTGAATTTAAGGTTAAACCAATCCGAAATTCAGGGTTATGCTTATAATTTTTGAACCATTAGCCCGATTTGGCTGAGATTTAAATCGAACAGGGCAAGAGCAACGAAAAATATATATGCCGCACCCTCAGAATTGTCGTTCGAAAGTTACCGTGTGTTTTATCTCGTAAATTCGCGAAAAACTCTTGCCGAAATTCACTCTTTTGCTTATAACTTTTGAACCACTGGACTGATTTTGCTGGGTTGAATTAATAGGAATACAAACTTAAAATTAATGTGAACTTTTATGTTTTTTTGGCAGTTAAACCCTAAAATGACAAGAAAAAAATTATTCGAGCCTTCCCTCAACCCCTAGCACGCTCTTACAACCCCCTGAAAGGGAATGAATTTTGAGTGTTTACAAAAAATCAAGATGTATATGGATTTCTATATTTTTTGGACCTCTAAAACTGAATATGACTACAAAAAATTTATAATACCTTTTTTTAGAAATTAAGAAAATCTTGAGAAAAAATTTAAAGGAAAATTTTTTTTTTCTTATTATCAAAATAAATTTTTAAAATAGTTTTTGGAAAAAATAAATTTCAATTTGTTTTTTTTTTTGCTAATTTATGCCAAAATATGCAACAATATGCACTTAAAAGTTTGAAATAAAAATATGCATTTAAAATCAAAATATGCAAAAATATGCATTTTCATCAAAATATGCAAAAATATTAGTGTTTCTAATTATTCGACCCTGCCGGTTAACCGGTTAGGGCATTATTCGAAAATTGACGAAAATTTGTTAATCGGTTATTCGGGTCGATTAATCTGAAAAATTGGCGATTAATCGTCAAAAACAATGAAAATTTAATTTTAAACGATTTTTTAAAAGTAATGTAACAAAAAATAAAAGTATTTTAAGTAAAATTTAATTTTCAGTCTTTATATACACACACAAAAAATTAAAATGAGTTTCAATTACTATTTTAATTGATTTTGCACCTATCACGAAAGTAATAGTATTAATTACTAAAATTTTTAAAAGTTTAATATGGCAAAGGTGCATTTATTCTCAATTTACGGAAATTTTCGAAATTTATTAAAAAATTTATCATATCAATTAAAAAAATTATTAAAAACAAAATCGAACTTTTTAAAATTTTTAATTAAATTTTTTTTTCTTTAAAATTTTTTGTGTGCAGTTTTTAAAGGGGAAAACCAAAACGCAACTAATTGAAATTTAGATAAAATAAAAACTCCTAAATTTTATTTGGAATTTTATAAATTTCAATCGGGATTTCTGAGTTTCAATTGGCCATTTCCGTTTTTCAATTGGGATTTCACAATTTCAATTTACTTATAACTGTAATTTTTAAATTTAAATTTTGATTTTCTAAACTATGAATATCAATTCAGATTTCTGAATTTCAGTTGGCTTTTATAAATTTCAATTGGTATTTCTTAATTTCAGTTGGGATTTTTGAATTTTAATTGTGCTTTTCAGAATTTTAATTGATATCTTCTAAATATTAATTTTGATTTATATAATTTGATTTCACTTTTCTAAATTTCAATTGGGATTTCAATTGAGATTTCTGAATTTTATTAGCTCTTCAGAAACTGAATTATCTTTTCTGAATTTCATTTAGAATTTTTAAAATTTAATCTCATAAAAATATGATTTTAGCATATTTAAGATAAATGATTTTATAATATAACAAAATTTGTTTTTACCTGTAACAGAAATTCCGACATTATGCCTTGATGACTTTTATGGTCATCTAAAATTTGTGTCAATTGAACACCATGATAGGCATCCCGAAAATCAGATTGCATAATCATACGATCTAGTGCATTATGCAAGAGCTGTGATAGTTGTTTGTAATGCTCCGTCGTATTATCTCTTAATTCTTGAACATATTGCAAAGGATAATTTCCAACACGTTCAGCATGCATAAGCAAGGCATACGTATAAGTAGCTGTAAATAGTTTAAAATAGAATATTAGAACCGTCTTGATTTGACTTTTTAACTTTTTTTAAAACTTAAAAACTTATAGTCTATGTGTAAAAATATATATCGTCACCTAAAATGCAAAAGGCCCTAACTGACATTTTATTAATTTTACAGGAGAAGCAAAAAACAGTATTGAAACAAATTTTTAATTTGTTAATAACTTTGTTCGTTTTGATTAAATTGGGCTAAAATTTTGTGCGGACAGAAGTTTTGTTAACATGTATCAAAATTAATCACATAATGATTTTAAAATGTATTTCTAGTTACGTTCATTGGCGATTTCGTAATTCACATGTTTTTAATTGTTGGCTATAAAATCGCTAATTTTTCTTAGGTGACCCTAATGCTTGGTAAGGTCGCGTAGGTTAATAAAATAAACCAGAATCAATCAAAATACCGATTTTGAATTTTTTTAAGTTAGGGCCTTTTGCATTTTAGGTGACGATATGTATGTATGCAAAAATGTAACTTTTTTATGTGGGTTTATATTAGAGCAGTTATGGGGGTTTTTTTAAGGTTAAGTAACTATTTTAATAGTTCCAAGAAATGATACATACTCATTATTCCCTTTTCACAGACCCAGAAAAACCTTGGTAATGGATAATTCTTCCCGTCTGGTAATGGCTTTGAGTACTACTAATTACCATTAGCATTACTTTACGCCCATAAAGGCAAAATGTGGTTACCTCCAATGACATAGTTGACAACTTTATTTTTTACCACATTTTAGTGAGAAATCACCATACATTAACTAAAATTTTGACGCCCTATGCTCCAATAGGAGTTAAAGGAAATCATATATATATATAACTAAAATTCGTTGAGCACTCTAATTCTTTGTTTTTGCTTTTTTGTAAAGTCGGCATAAAAGTCCTTCACTTATTGTTAGAATATTCTTAACGACATTATGGGATATTTTTCAAATCCAGGAGCGATGGCTTTTCAAAATGGACGGCTACCTGGCGGAACGATAAATCACGATGGGGTGATTCAAATTGAAGTTAACGGTGATTCAAATTGAAGTTAACATTTGGAAAACAAAGTGGTACGCCGAACCGTCGGTGAAGAAACTGCGGAAAACGGCAGGCACGTGGAGATTTTATATCTACTCTGCTTGTCACCAGCGGTCAAAGAACCTCAATCAAATGCATCAAACGTAAGAAACGGATATGGGTGTTAATGTCAAATCAGACTCGGACAATGACAGCATGAACACCTTTAGCACAGACTAATACAGACTCGACATAAGTGACAGGTGTCAAAAAAGTATTCTTTAACCATATGGTTAATATTTTCAAATTATTCTACGAATTAGGTTAGAAAGAGAAGACTGATATAACGCGCCATAAGAAAAATGGATGCCAGATCGGTTTTTGCTGTTTCACTCACTCCTAAGTCGTAGAAAGTGTTGCTATGTTAGCGTAAAACGGACTAAAAACCGCTGTGTTGTCTCCTAAAATCGCTTAGTTTTTTCCCATTTTTTCTTATAAAACTCTACTGTCGAGTCTGTATATAGTCTGTGCCTTTTTTTTGGGTTTCTTCTCCTAAAAAAAGAGACTGAAAACTATAAAATACTTGAGAGTCCTTTCCGAATACAAGGCTGCGATATATACGATAGAATTTAAATAAATAGACTTTTGACATTGCCTTTAAGGTAATTTGCCGGAAGTAAAACCCTAAACTAACATTTTACTTATTTTCTTACATAAAAAAATCAATTGAAAAAACAGCACAGTAAAAAAATAATTTAAATGTTATTCGATTTCTAGAAACTAGAACGGGTTGGATAAAGGTAATATATTGAATCAATTATCAAAACTAATGCTATGTACTTCAATGTAACGATTATATACTTACGTTTACAGGGGCGGTCAGGAAACATACGGGCAAAACCTGGCCTACAGATACATGCCCAATGTTTATCTACCAATGCGCAAATTTCATTGCGTGTTGACTTACACTCGGGACGACAACTGAAGGTTTCATTCAAGTTTAGGTCTATAACATGTTTTTTCGGACTTTTTGGTGGTGTAGCTATCAAAACTCCACCTAGTAGTATATGATTATCAGAGCTACCATCAACAATTCCATTTTTACCATTTGAGGAAACCGATTTTACATTCACAGTTTGAGTGGGCTCCTCATCTCTTGTTGGCAGTGCATCAAAAGAAATACTATCGTCGTAATCAATCATGACCTCATTACTTTCAGCCATATCTCCGTTGGTTACTTCCAAATCCAATGGTATATTCCCAATTTGAGTGGAAGATGGAGATTTAAGAACCGAATTCTTTTTATTGTTGGTCATTACTATGAAAATACTATTGTCTTCAGGATTAATGGCCAAATCGGGTGAGGTAACAGTCTGTGCTTTTTCTTTGGTAATATTGGTAGATACAATTTCTACTGAAGGATAGGGTAGTTGGCCAGCATTATTGTTTGTCTTTTCTAGGGTTTGTGTCTTAGTGGAAGATAAAGTTGCCAACTGACTGTTGACGATTGAGCTCACCGTAGTAGATGCTGTCAAATTGGGTTTTAATGTTGTGGTCGCTGTTACAGTGGCCGGCTTAAGAGTTTTTGTTTTCACCGAAGTCACTGTATCAACTACAGTGGTAATTTCTGTCTGAGTGACTAAAAGTGTTGCCGTCGCTGTGGTAGTTTCTGTCGTAGTAGTTTTCAATGTACTTGTTGGTGGTAAAAAGCTCGTTGTTAGTTTATACTGCAACGGTGGTGTGGCGGTGGTTGTTGCTGTGGTAGTTACCGTATAGATGTGCTTGTTGGTTATGTACTTAGTGGGCAAAACGATTCTATTTAATGTTGTCGTAGTAGTTGTTGTCGTTGTAGTCAGTATTGTAAGGCGCGGTGGCGCTAGAGATGTTGACGACGAAAGTTCATCGTAAGTTTCGGAGGGCTGTAAACTGAATTTATACCTTTCCCTAGTTGTCTGATCCTTAAGTTCCTGGTATGATAATGTCTCATTTTCCAGGTCGTGCGTAGCTATAACTTTTTTGGATTCCGACGCAATCTTTGTAGTCGTTGGTGTTGGTGTGGGTGTTGGGCTTGGTCTTTCAAATGTCTCGTATTTGGTCTTAGAATGTGGTAAATAGTTTTCGGCTCGTTGCAATGGCGGTCTTTGAGGCGGCATAAATTCCAATTGACTTTGTGTACCCTGTTGTTGCCTAAATGGATAACGTTTTCGGGCCTCAAAAAGCTTTTTGCCATTTGATGCCAATGATTGTTCGGCAACTACTTTGCGTGTAGTTGTTACGGTAGAAGTTGGTAAAGGAGGGGGATTCAGACCTACCACAGTTTCAGTTGATGCAGTTTTCACCAAAGGTGGCGGTTGAATATCTAGCGCTAATGGTCTCAGTGTGATTTCCGGTACGTCAGTGGTTGCCAATTTTGCCAACGATTTAAGACTTTGCACACTGGATTGCTTGGCATGCTGAGTTTCATGAGTAATAAAAATTTCTTTGGATTGAAAATCCTGTTCAGCCGGACTAGACCTTAAAATATCTGGATTTTCGGTGTTTGGAATTTTGAAAGCCTCACCCGTAGCCACAAAAATGGCTGACTTATTTTTAATATTTCCGACATACTTTTCCTGACTGCTTAGATTATTTAAAGGTTTACTAAATGGCTGACCATGAGCAACAGTTTGTAAATTGGATTCTGAGGACGAGTTTTTGGCAAAAATATCATTGTCGGTGTTAATTATTTCGTTTATGTTTTCAGCCGTCGCTGCAATGATGGGAGTAGACTTTGTGGAAGATGTCGCTGGATTAGTTGATTTTTCCTTAAATCTTTCGAGCGGTACATTTAAAGTTTTTGTTGCTATTCGATCCTGGTGTTTTATATGATGACGTTCTTTCAAAGATTGTGGTTGCTTGCTTCTCCAAGCATTAGTTGGGTTATGATTTTGAATAGATGCTTGATTTTGTGAATTTATAATGTTTTGACTACTTGAATTCTGATTGGTGGAATTGAGATTCTCATCTTTAGTAATTTCAGAATCATTTTTCAGTCGTTCTAAATAAACTTTCTCCGTTTTTGACTCATTCAACTTTGTTAACTCTAAACTATCCCATTCACCTCGATTTTTATTAGGTGTGTGAGAATGAGGTGTGGTCTGAATATTCGGTTGATAGTTGTGATATTCTTTCGTATCATAATTGTGACTTTCTAACCAATCGGTATTTGTTTTTACATTAAAATGAGGAATAGGCTTTGTGATAAATGGGGGTGGGGATGGTCTTCTTTCCACTTCATTGCTAACTGGTTTATGGTGACCATGGGAGTTTAAACCAAATATAGAGCTGGCCTGGTTGGATGTACTTTGTTGTGACTTGTTAGCGGACATTTTATTGCTGGTAAATTTCGGATATTGAATCCAATTACCATTTGTTTTAGATGCGGATAGCAACTGTTGATCTGCAATGCCAGTGGATGCTGCATCCTTAACTGATTCCTTGACATTCAAGCCTTGACGCTGCAACAGGCCGTCGTTTGCAGTTGACGAGGTTAACTGTACTGGGAAATGCGACTTGTTTTCGTAATAACTGTTAGCATTATGCGGAGGTAATTGATGTCTCACATGGTGATTCCAACTTTTTTGTAGCTCATTTCCTGGTTTCGAAACAAAAACATTGCTAGTGGCAACCGGCTTCTGATCTTGTATTCCTACAAAAATATTTAAATTGGCATTCTGTGGAGAAATTTTTCCGGTTTGTGTTGCAATAGAGTCATCGATATTTTCTCCGTTCACTGACTGTGTTGTCACACTGTTGTGTGCATCATTATCATCATACGCCTCACCAGCAGAATACGATTGTTGATTTGGTAGAACAATGGGCGCGGCTATGGTACCAATTACATTTAGTGGTGTCAAATTAACCTGGACTTGTTGCTCATTTGCTGGTATTTTTATTAATGGCATATAATTGGCCTGATCTGATGTCTTTGAGGGTACTGAAGAGGGTATTTGACCCCGTATGGCAGTGGCTTGTTGTGGATAATCATGATCTTCTCGATTAAACGTCAGTGGTGGAACATTTACATCTACCGTATGGCTGAAAACGTTTTGATCTAAATTTATACGCTGCCGATTTTTGGAAGAATGCAAATTGCTGTATACATTAGACACTTCTGATGAGGCCATATCTTTCAACGTTTCTTGCTGCGAATTTTCGGCATTGCTGTGTTGCAGCGGTTTTTTTGAGGTTGGATAGAACATATTTGTAGCAGGCGAGTACACTAAATTGCCCTTAAGCAATGAAAGATTTTTTAGAAATACTTCATCTAAACTAGCTGAATTTACCGAAGGACCAGCTTCCCAATCGAAACTAAGCTGGTGATTTTGTGGTGTGTCCGTTATAACTTTTTTGTCAGAAAATAAAAGGCTTTCAAACTTTTCATCCTTTGGCGCATTACTTTCAAGATTTTTCGTGTTCTGCTGCTGACCATGAATATTGGATTGTGTCAGAAAATGGCTATTGGCAGGTACAAAGTATGGGGTAAACACTGGACTAGGTTTTAAATCAGTACTAAAAACTTCTGGAATTCGTTTGATTTCTAAAATTTCATTATTTTTTAGTTCGTTGTTAAAGTGATATAAATTGTGTTGACCTTTATGTGGTGGAGGTTGAGGTGCCGACAGTTTTTGCATTGACGAATGTATAAATATTCGATGCGCCGTTGGAGCGTTAGATTGTTGCTGAGATGTAGGCGGAGACGTTTTCGGGGATGACGAAGGCGGCGACATCAATGTATGTTTTGTCGAGATTGGTAAATGTGATCCCGAATATTGATCCGAAGGCAGCAATTGTTGCATATGTTGCGACGTATGCGGCAATGGGGGTGGTTTCAGAATATTCTTATTGAAATGCTCTGTTGCTGGCGCTTTCGAGGGAGGTCGTAACCCAAATTGATGTGATTCCAATATATTATTCGAGACTTTATTTTCCGTTGTTCCGCTTATTGGAATGTGTTGAGGTCTGTGTAAATTTGACGTTTTATAAGGATGTTGAATGTTATGTTGATAGTATGTCACTTGATATTTTCTGTTGTTTGCATTGGGAGTATTTGTGACATTATCTACGTTGAATTGGTTGGGAATTTGAACATATTCTATACCGTTCGGTTTACCAACAATTACATCAGAATTAGCGGTTATTACCTCACCAGGACGTATATAAATGCCACCATTGTGTAGGGGTTGTTCATGTCTGGGAGCATTTAAAGCTGCTAAAGATATATATGGGGCGTTGTTATATCCTTGCGGAGCTGCTGGCGGCATGAGCCAGTTCTCTTTGTCATTGGACTCTAATGTCATTTCGCTTACCACGGGAGGATGTATATGCAAACTTTGGGGCATGTAATCACTGTAACTTTCCTGGTTCTGACTATAAGGACTGCTAACAGGAGATGGCTTTTGAACTGGTATATAAATTGGATGTGTCTCCAGTGTTGAGTTCGTTGACGCTGACGACATGATCTTCTTGTTGGGTGCATGTTTACTCTCAATATGTTTCAAAGGTTTCACGTTTTCCACAGCAACGCCAAAATTGTTTTGCAACAAACCAGCCATTGCATTAATCATTGGCCGCAATGCCGTTAATCGTTGTATAAGTTGATTGGCGGCCGATGGTTTGGCGGTAGTAGTAGACAAATCGAATTTTGATTGAAGTGTTTGATTTTTCGGAGCTATTACAAAAGCCGCTACATGTTCTGAAGACAACGCATCCAAATTATCGGTTTCACCTGTATACTGTTCTTGTTGTTTGAGGTCTTCATTTTCGACATTTTCCAAAGACGAGTCCTCTTCAATAAAATCCTCATTAACGAATATTGGTCTATTTACTTCTCCTTGTGGATTTGCTTCTGTAGTATGCGCGGTGTTTCCTTCATTATAACTGTTTATATTTGTAATTGCAGCCTGCTGCATTGTTTTCGTTAGCTTATCTGAAGTAGATGTTGCCAACGTCGTCGTGGCTTTAACAATTTCTTCTTTCAATGTGCCCACAACTGAAGGAGACGCCGTCGAAATTCGTATGGAAGGCTTAAACATTTTCATAGCAGTTATTTTTAATGTTTGTCCTCCTTTCAATGTAGCTGTTGTGACTATAACTCGTCGTTGGTGCTTCTGTTTTCTTAGTTCTAATTTCATTTTGGATACCAACTCCGTTGGCAGCAGTCTAGCGGGCACACTGTCTGTTATAACATTTTCTATAACACGTGTATGATAATTAAATATCGTTGACATTGGTTTTGCACTCTCCGCTTGACTCTCAGTTATTAAGGTTTTTAATATTGAAGTGGTATAGTAAGTGAAGGTGGTTAAAAATTTTTTAGTTGCATATATGTGAATGTCGTCCAAATCTTTGGTTCTATCTACATTATCAGCTTCGAGCTGTTCTGCACTATCTAAAGCAGCGGTTGATAATTTCAGAATATCTCCGTCTGCGGTTACATCATCAAACGTATAGTAGGAGGTCAAGACGGAAGTGCTCCGCGCTGGCGGCAATGACTTTGTTACAATTACCTGTGTTAAAATTTTCTCTACCATGTGAACTTTTGATCCAACAGATTCTTGATCTTTTGCCGGCGGTTTCCTAGTTTGACTCAGTGTTACTTTATTGTAATAGGTATTTGTTTCGAGAACTGGTGTGGCTTTCGCCGTAGGCTGCAAATAGGCTATATAATCATCTGGTCCCGTAATTGTGTTAATAACGGTATGATCACTTGTCATAACCTGCAAATTATTACTGTTGTCCTTAAATGTATTGAAATATAGATAAGTTGTTGGAAATATGCCAACTGCCAATTCGGGTGTCTTTAAACAGAAAAAAAAAATCATTTAATCATTTGACGGCATTGAACGTGAATACGTTCTGTCTTAAAATCAGTCGACTTACCCTTGTCAAGGTAACACCCATCGTTTGACTCGGTGTTATTTTTGGATAATTTCTTTCCTCCGTTGCTATATTGGAAACTACCTTTTCACGGCTTTCGACGGTAGTCTGGCCATCTTGTACATATGTAGTGCGATATGTGTAAGTTGTTAGACATGTCTTTGTGATAAAGTGATTGGTGGGAAATGGTAAACTGATAGTGAACTAAAAAAATGAAATAAATATCGGTAGTTTGGCTTAATTAGAGAAAACCTTTTAATGGTTATGTTTTTGTATGAAATTCATAAGTACCCTGATAGTAAGGGGACCAATCGAGGGCCAATCCTAGATTGATTCTTTTGTATGAAAGGGACTTGTCACTTTAACAAGATGCTTGGAAGGGGTCAATTAAAACCTTGTGACATATCACAGAACTAATCGCAAACTGTTTTTTTTTTTTTTTTAATGTTAAATTAGTACTTCTATTAAACATTTTTATTAATCAAAAACAAATTGAATTAATATTATTTTTAAAATTTATTCTCTTAAGGTCTCTACAGAAGAATCAATATTATGTACAATCTGCATGTATTTTTCAATTGTGCAGTATATAGTGCAATATATTTATGTATGCTATGTGTGGGAAGACGTCAAAAAAAATTGTACATAATATTGAATCGTCTGTACAGATCTTTAAACTATTTAACTGATCAATAAAACTTCAATAGAGAAAACATAGAGGAGGACGCACAGTCTTGTGTCCTTGGCCAAAAATAGCCAAAGCAAATGCCTTAAAAACTCATGTATTATGCGTATTTTTTTAGGATAACTTTCTAAATAAAACGAATCTAGAACAGTATATAGATATCTTTTAAATGATATAATAATTTGGGTGTAACGGTGAAAAGCGGGCACTTTTGGTGGAAGTTTCTATGACTGATTCTAGTAAAGAATTATACCACTTACCACTGTATAAAAATATCTAAGGATAATGTAGGATAAGTTTTGACATTTTGACCTTTGAACTTTATTTTTAAAAAACTTCATGAAAAGAATGATCTTATAACGGCTTAAACTACTTTAATATTCAATGCAATTTGGTTAGAATGAACGAAAATATTTTGTGCTAAGATTTCATTTTAATTGATGTGTTTAGTTCCAACATTTTTTATTGGTTTACCTTTCCTTTTGTAATTTTCAACTAAACACTATTTAACCCATTTCTTACCAGCGTGTATTTGAACACACGCTTAGAATTTCTTAAAAAAGTACAAAACATGAAAAATATTAATAAATAACTAGTTGTTTTGCACCCGGCGTTGCCCGGGTTGAAAAAAATATTATACAATGAATGACAGTTTGTAATACCCTATGGTTACATCCTCGGTTAGCACTACATCTGGTGAAAACTTCAGTTTCAAATCATTTTAAAACACCTTTGTCCGATCGCACGCTGATATGGCCCATTGTTCCCGCCTCGGTAGTACTCGACGTTTAAGTGTGATTACCGAATAGAAAGAAATAACTTTCAATATATTACAAAAAGGGGTGTGGCAACTTACGTCCCTTTGTTCAATCGTAAGCTGATATGGCTTCGCATCGGTTAGTCAGTTAGTAAAAATCGGCTAAGCCGTTTTTGCGTGATTGCGGAACTGGCAAAAATAATTTTCAATTTCGGCATTTTACAGCACCTTTGCCCAATCACGCGCTAATATGACATATTGTTCCCGCCTGGGTTAGTACTATATGTGGTGAAAGTTTTGTTTAAATCAGTTTAGGCGCTTAAGCGTATTTACGGACCAGACAGAAAAAATTTTCAGTGTGGTCTATAGAGGCGTGGCAACTAACGCCACGTGGTCGAAACGCGCTCTGTTATGGTTTATAGTTCCCGCTTCAAAAGTACTATATGTGGTGAAAATTCCAGTAAAATCGGTTATGCCGTTTTAGCATGATTATGGAACAGGCAGAAATAACTTTCATTGTAATACAAAGGAGCGTGGGATTTTACTCCCCTTCGCCAAATCGCATGGTCTATAGTTTCCGCCTCGGTTAGTATAACACTATCTGTTACGAAAATTTTATGTTAATTGGTTCAGCAGGTAAAAATAATTTAAATTAATACAAAGGGGTGGCATTTTACAACGCCTTTGCCCCATCACATGCTGATATGGCATATTGTACCCGCTTCGGTTAGTACTATCTGTGTTGAAAATTTCAATAAAATCGGTTCAGACGTTTAAAAGTGATTACGGAACATGCAGAAATAACTTTCAATATAATACAAAGGGGGCGTGGATTTTTACACGTATCCGTCAGAACGACCTCCTGTTATAACCTATAGTGGCCGCCTGGGTTAGTACTACGTTTGGTAAAATTTTCATTAAATTCGGTTCAGACGTTTAAGCGGGATTACGGAACAGGTAAAAATAACTTTCGATGTAATACAAAGGGGCGTGGCATTTCCGCCTCTTTGTCTGATCACATTCCTATTATGAACTATATTTCCCGCTTGGATAAGTACTATATGTGGTGAAAATTTCTTTAAAATCGGTTTAGCCGTTTAAGCGTAATTGCTGAAAAGGCAGAAATAACGCTCAATATAATACAAAGGGGCGTGGCATTTTACGCCCACTTGGCCGATCAGCCTATCTTTTGGCCTATAGTTCCCTCCTCGGTTAGTACAATTCGTGGTGAAAGTTTCATGTACATCGGTTCAGCCGTTTATCCGTAATTGTGGAGCAGATAGAAAGAAAAACCAAAGGATGCCACACCCCTTTGGAGGGATATTATATTTACAAAAAGTGGGCGTAAAGGAGGCGTGGCTTCCAATCAAGATGCGGGATGGCCTATATTTACTTGCAAATAACACCCAATTAGTATGCCAAATTGCATGCTAATCGGTAACAAACATTCGAATATAGTAACAAACCAAATTTATTGAAGAATCTAAAATTCACAAAAAGTGGGCGTAAAAGGAGGCGGGGCATTTTTCATTCCAGGAAACGCACTATCTACATGCCAAATTTCATTTAAATCGGTCCAGTAGTTATTTTTTGTAGGTTTATAAATCAAATGAAACATTTTTATATTAGAAGAAGTTCAAAGTCTGCTCTTGAACCCAGGGGATTAGGAAATGTTCAATCTTTTTTTGTGGGTGTGAATGTTAAAAAATAATTAAAATAAATATACTGTCAAACTCGGTTATAACGAACTCGGTTATAACGAATTCTCGGTTATAACGAACTAATTCTAAAGTCCCGACGTTTTGGCATCAATTTTCACACAAAATACTTCTTTTATAACGAACTCGGTTATAACGAATCCTCGGTTAAAACGAACTGCTTATTATGTTCCCACGAATAAAATTTCATGTGTATTTACCTTTTTATAACGAACTCCCATAAATATTGGGAAATGTGCGGCAACCATGTTTACCAAACTCACAAAAAGTTAGAAATTTTTGGTTAATATTATAATTTTTAAAGAATTTATTTATATTTTTAATGTTTTCTTCTAGACAAGTAGTTTATTTATGAAAAAACATCAAATTAAATGAATTTGGACCAATTTTTTTTGAAAAAAAAACTGGGTTGATATAAAATATACCCCACTTATAGCGAACTTTGCTTATAACGAACTATTCTTGCTGGTCCCCCGGAGTTCGTTATAACCGGGTTCGACTGTACAATTCTATTACTTGAGGGCAAAAACTTTAATAAATAAATTTTCTAACAGTTACTGCGGGGGAAAACATGTCCTTTAAACGTGGCCCATAAGCTGATCAAAAGAATCTGAGAAGTTTACTAAGTAAAATTTGCGTTTAAACTAAAGTTTATTTTTTAACGCGTGTTTTGGTATCTAAATGTTGCACTCAAAAAATTTTGTAAGTAAAATCAACTGAAAATTACTGTTAAAATAACTTCTTTGTAAGTTGCTTTGGGGCCAACTACTTTAAATAAATAAGAAAATTTATTAATTTTTTTTGAATATTTGAAAATTTTTCAGAGATAAAAAAAAAATAAAATTAACTACGAAAATAAAATATTTGAGCTCGAGGCCTTTTTCAATGTTTTTGTTTAATAATTTTTCATTTATTATTTGCCAATATTTCGTTCCTCGTTGAAGAACATCATCATTTTTGTATACATTCACGCGTTTGATTTGTGTATTTATATATGTTCTTTTTGTTATTTGTAAATTTCTAGTTAAAGCCCAGATGATGTTCTTCAACGAGGAACAAAATATTGGTAAATAATAAATGAAAAATTATTAAACAAAAACATTGAAAAAGGCCTCGAGCTCAAATATTTTATTTTCTTAATTTAAAAATTAAAAGGTCGAATAAAATAATAAATTAAATTTAAAATTAACTACTTTAATTAACTGTTACTACATTACTTTTTTGTTAGTTGTTCAAAAAAAATACGACCTAATATAACTAACAGAAATATTTGTTTGATATTTTTCATACAAAAACAACTGACTGTGTAGTTGGAAACAACTAACTACTGTAAAATATACAAATAACTAACATGTAGTAACTTACATAATTTTCTGAGAGTGTAGATAAAAATGTAGACAGGCAAATGCATATTTAACTTGAATTTTAATATGGACTTAATGCATATAATTCACAATTATGTTTTACCTGTTGTGTCTGATTTTCTGTCATACGATCTGCTGAGCTTGAAGAAGGCAAAAGAAGAATCATCATTTGGTTTTTTATTGTACTGGCTGCAAGAGTCATTGGTTTATTGTTGTTATGGGACAACTGATGACTAGGAGACATAGCATGCAGTACATGATCGATAGTTTTTGTTTTATCACTGGCTATAATTACTTCTACGCCATTCGACATAATCCGGGTAGCCAAATTATAACGAGCCTCATCTATGTCACTCTGTGGATCGTCGCCACCAAAAACTTCACTATCATATGATGATTTTAAGGTAGGTGTTGCTAATTTAAAGATTTCATGATTTGCCATCTCTTGGCCAGAGTCGAAATGATAAAACTGCGGATGATGTATTTCATGTGTAGCTAAAAACATTTACAAACAATTGTTCTACTTTATTTTTTTTTTTATCCTTACCTTTTGTCCCAGAAACCAAAATATACCTAAATAGGTACATACGTTTAGTTTCCCACATAATTAAGCGTACATTTTAGGTGAATTACAGCAAATGTGCTTGTAAACGAAATTATTGCCAAAATATTGTAAACATATTGGGATCGCAATTCACGGCAATTTTATACAGTCAAACCGCAGTATGGGGTATTAGACTGGCATTTTCTTTGTCAACTTTCGATTTTCCCAAGTGTCCGGGCAAATTTTTATTGTCCTAGGTCTAAAACTTATGTGGTACAAATTTGAGGTCAATCGGATTAAATTAACCCGTGGCGCTTGGCGGTCAAAATTTTGAATTTTTGAAAAATTAAAAAAAAAATTAAAAAAATATTTATCTTTCGACACATCATATTTGTTAATTTTGATGCGCTGAGCACGAATATCAAAAAAAATTAAAAATCGCTCGGTCGGTTTTCGAGATATCGCCATTTTAAATTTGTAAAAAATGACTGTTTTTTCCTACGTTCAAGAAATTTTTTAAGAAAAGTCTCAAAATTTCATTCCGCCGACCCTTTTGTAGAGCTTGAGACAATCTTTCATTTAAAACTAACACTGTGCAACAAGAAAAATGAGCCTCAATGGCTTCAACGCCATATGAAAGTAGACCATCAAGTGAACAAAATCGCCAAAGGGTTTTGCAAAGTCAGTTCGGATTTCTTTTTTATAGCCCACTGAAGTTTTTATATTTTTATCAAAGGCGTTTGGAAAACGACAAAAATACTATAATAAGAACACATCTGAGCTTCAAAACATGATTTGATGTCTTCAGTGAAATTTTATGGCGGTTCTTTTCTTAGAACATTTTAACCCTCTAACTGCCATTTTAATGGGTCATTTTAGTCCTTTTTCAAAAACTAATCACAGAAGTCTAATAAAACGTCCATTTAGAGGGTTAAAATGTTCTACAAATATTTTCCTCATAAAATTTCACTAGGGGTTGTCAAATGTTCAAAGTTTGTGCAACATGCGCAAAATGCTTAAAAAGGGTCAAATATAAAAAAATCAATGTTTGTTATTTTTTTTACCAAAGCAGTGTTTAAAAATATCGACAAAAAACAGTGCAAATATTCTTTTAAGCTAAAAATAATGTTCTGATGTTTTTTACAAAATTTGATGATGATTCTTTTCTTTGACCTAATTAACCCTCTAGCTCCCGTTTTAAAGGGTAATTTTTGTCCTTTTTTAAAAGAAATACAAAAAAGTCTATAAAAAAAAGCAGTTAGAAGGTTAAAATGGGTTACAAATATTTTCTGCATCAAATTTTACTTGGGCACGTCTAAGACAGAAAGTTCGTCCAGCATACAGAAAAAGCTTAAAAATTTTAAAGTATTAATTTTTTTTTTATATTTTTTTTGGGCCGAAATATAAAAAAACAAGTAAAAAAGTTAAATTCGACTTTGTCGAATGTATTGATACCCTCCACAATGTAAAAAAGTTTATTTGCAAAAAAAAAAAACAAAAAAAAAATTTTTTAAAAAAATCCGCGAAAAAATTTTTCGGTAAAAAAAAATTCGACGAAAATGTTTTTTTTTTGGTAAAAAAATATATTTGTACTTGTTTAAATTCCATTCGGTGATCAATTCTGTTCACATGTGTCAACCAGCAGCCGAATTAAAGCATTTTGCGTTTTTAGGCTACACTCAAAAAAATAAAACTGTAAAGTTAACAAAATTTTTTTTGTTAACTCGAGTTTACTGGCTTTTTAGCAAATTTTTAGTTAAAATCAGCGTTTTAACTACTTTTTTTAGTTAAGTTCAATTTACGAAAATACTAGTTTTGTACAAATTTTGAATTAATTTTTTTTGTTGTCTTTAAAACTGAGTTTACGAATTTGTACTAATTAATTTGCTGATTTTTTGTAACATTTTTGTCAAGTGAAAAATTTTAAACATTTCTTGTGTAGCCTCCTATGCAAATCTCATAAGTCCATCTTAAGCTGAACTTAATGCTGTGAAAAAAAATAAGAAAAAATAAGTGAAGTGTTAGTGTTTAAAACAAATATTTAACAAACTTAAAATTTTTTACAAAAAGTTTAGCTGAATTCAACTAATAAAAAATGTTACGAAATTTTCAGCTGAATTTTTAGTTAAAATTACGATTTTTTGCTACATTCATTCTACGAAAAGTTAACTAAATATTTTTTGATAAATTAACTAGAAATTTAGTAGGTTCAAAATCAGGTGTTTTTTTAGTTAAATTTAACTAAATTTTTTGCTAACTTTACAGTTTTTTTTTTTGAGTGTATGTTGAATGTACCACAATTTTCGAGGTGTTCTTACATTTTCGTTCATAACTTTTGAACCGCTGAACCGATTTCGCTCAAATGCATTACCAAACTACTTAGGACAACAACAAGTAAATATGCTAAGTCTTATATATCTGTTTTATCTGTTTAATACTTTGGCCGTGATCACCATTTCAGATATATTGTGAAAAAGTCGCGTGATGCCGTTCTAGCGGAAATTTGTTGGTGGAGCAAAAATATATTTGAGGACGAAGAAGAATTAGGTGGGGAAAAGACCTAAGATTTCTTTTGAGTCAAAGAAAAGGGCCCGACATAACCTAAAAATACAAAATGCTTTAATTCGGTTGCTGGTTGACACATGTGAACAGAATTGATCACCGAATGGTATTTAAACAAGTACAATCATATTAAAAAAAAACATTTTTTTTACCAAAAAATTTTTTCGAGGATTTTTTTAAAAAAATTTATTTTTTTTTTGTTTATTTTTCTTTTTTACATTGTGGAGGGTATTAATACATTCGACAAAGTGGAATTTAACTTTTTTACTTGTTTTTTTTTTTATATTTCAGACCAAAAAAACTATAAAACAAAAAATTTTGAATACTTTTAAATTTTTAGGCATTTTCTATATGCTGGGCGAACTTTCTGTCTTAGACGTGCTCAAGTAAAATTTGATGCAGAAAATATTTGTAAAACATTTTAACCCTCTAACTGCTTTTTTTATAGACTTTTTTGTATTTCTTTGAAAAAAGGACAAAAATGACCCTTTAGAACGGGAGCAAGAGGGTTAATTTGGTCAAAGAAAAGAATCATCATCAAATTTTATAAAACACATCAGAACATCATTTTTAGCTTAAAAGAATATTTGCACTGTTTTTTGTCGATATTTTTTAACACTGCTTTGGTAAAAAAAAAATAACAAACATTGATTTTTTATATTTGACCCTTTTTAAGCATTTTGCGCATGTCGCACAAACTTTAAACATTTGACAACCCCTAGTGAAATTTTATGGGGAAAATATTTGTAGAACATTTTAACCCTCTAAATGGACGTTTTATTAGACTTCTGTGCTTAGTTTTTGAAAAAGGACTAAAATGATCCCTTTAAATGGCAGTTAGAGGGTTAAAATGTTCTGAGAAAAGAACCGCCGTAAAATTTCACTGCGTACATCAAATCATATTTTGAAGCACAGATGTGTTTTTATTATAGTATTTTTGACGTTTTCAAAAACGCCTTTGATAAAAATATAAAAACTTCAGTGGGCTATAAAAAAGAAATCCGAACTGACTTTGCAAAACCCTTTAGTGAATTTGTTCACTTGATGGTCTACTTTCATATGGCGTTGAAGGCATTGAGGCTCAATGCGATGACCCAAAATTTGTTGCACAGTGTAATTTGAGCCAAATTCGATCAATTCAAACCGTGGCGCCCATCGATCAAACTTTTGTTTTTTTAGAAACTTTTTACCGAAAACCCTAAACTTTGATCGAAGGGCGCCACGGGTTAAAATGATCGGATTTGGCTCAAATTAAGCTTAAATGAAAGATTGTATCAAGCTCTATGAAAGGGTTAAAATAAAGAAATTTTTAGAGTTTT
Source organism: Pegoplata infirma (assembly GCA_963921195.1). Classification (NCBI taxonomy): domain Eukaryota; kingdom Metazoa; phylum Arthropoda; class Insecta; order Diptera; family Anthomyiidae; genus Pegoplata; species Pegoplata infirma. The sequence continues at coordinate 2,390,830 of OY992541.1, forward strand.
TTTTTTTTTAAATTCTTAAACGTAGGAAAAACCCGCCCATTTTGCAATTTTTTGACAAATTTTAAATGGCGATATCTCGAAAACCATTCGACCGATTTTATAAATTCTTTGATATTCTTATTCAGCATGATAAAATTAATAAAAATAATGTATCGCAAGATATTTATACCCTACACCACACTGTGGTACAGGGTATAATGAGTTTGTGCTGATGTTTGTAACTACCCGAAATATTGGTCCTAGACCCACCTTTAAGTATACCGATCGACTCAGAATCACTTTTTGAGTCGATTTAGCGATGTCCGTCCGTCCGTCCGTCTGTCCGTCCGTCCGTCCGTCCGTCCGTCTGTCTGTCTGTCCATGTAAACGGTGTAAACACGATACAGGTCGCAATTTTTAATCAATTGACTTGAAATTTGAAACTTAAGTCTCTCTTGGCCCAAGGACGAAGCCTATTGAAATTGGAAAAAATCGGTCCATATTTAGACCTAGCCCCCATACAAAGGTCCTCTTTAGTTTTGGCTCAAATGACTCTAATAACCGTATTATAGAAGGTATCGCTTTGAAATTTGGATGGTAAACATGTTTTGTCTTCACATATCATCATTCCGAATTTCAAAGAAATCGGACCAGTTCTTCTTGTAGCCCCCATACAAACCACCTTCCCGATTTTCACATAAATGTCTCAAATTTCATGAAAATAGAAAATATTTAATTAAAATTTTGTTTGTGTATGTTAAACGCGTACTTAAATAACCTTATCAAACCTGATAATCATCGGACCAGTTTTGGACTCAGGCCCCTTGTGAAAATTTCGCCCGATATTCAGTTAAAGCGGTTTATTGTCAACAAATAGAAGCCTATTTCACTCAAATTTGATTTGTGAGTGTTTTCTTCACTTATTAAAGGTTTTACAACATATAGATCTAATCGATCCATGGGACCCATTTTCCGGGAAACCTTGGTGTAGGGTATTATATGGTCGGTCTTGACCGACTATAATTTTGTTACTTGTTTTTTCTTATTTTTTCATTTTCAAAACTCCAAAATTTTGGTGAAAATTTTCCAAAAGTCCAAAACTTTGATCGAAGGGCGCCACGGCTTAAAATTATCGGATTTCGCTCAAATTAGTTTTAAATGAAAGATTGTTTCAAGCTCTACAAAAGGGTCGGCGGAATGAAATTTTGAGACCTTTTTTAAAAATTTCTTGAACGTAGGAAGAAACCACCATTTTTTGCAAATTTCAAATAGCGATATCTCGAAAACTGTTCGACCGATTTTAATTTTTTTTTTTATATTCGTGCTCAGCACATCAAAATTAACAAATATGATGTGTCAAAAGATATATTTATTTTTTTTAATTTTTCAAAAATCCAAAACTTTGACCGCCGTGCGCCACGGGTTAATTTAATCCGATTGTCCTCAAATTGGTACCACATGAGGTTTAGGCCTAGTAGAACAAAAAAAAAAGCCCGGACTTTGAAAATCAGAGAAGAAAAAATTTTGCTATACAGAAAAATGCCAGTCTAATGGGGTATACTCACTCTGCCATTCCGTGTGTAATGCACAGAAATATCGGTCTAGGACCCCATAAATTATATATATACCATATTATTGAACAGGGATTGATAATACGACATTTTAGCGATGTCCGTCTGTCTGTCCATCTGCCTGTGAAAGACACAATACAGTCTAAAATAAAAATGCTAGATGTCAGAAAGTGTGCACTGATGGCAACTTTTCTAATTGAAAATGCGATATTTGCTATGGCAATACAACGTTAATTGACATTTGTTAAACTTGAACTCAAAAACAGAATGTTCAGTTAAACTCAAAAACAGAATGTTCAGTTAAACTAGGTTTTTATTTTTTTTAAGTTTAACAACACTAACATTCAAACTAATTGTTTGTCAAAAACTGTCCCTTAATTGTTTAAATTTAAAATTATGGTTTAACTTCAATCGATTCCAGGCCATTTCAAAAGAGCTTTTAAAATCTTTTCCTTAAAAAGTCGCTTGGAAATCGCAAACTTGAAAATGAAATATCTCTTTACTTTGAACTGATCTGTCAAAACGGAGAACTTAACTGGGTTATACGACCCAAAAATAAGCCGACATGTTTTAGCGTTTTTGGTGTTTCAATTTCACGTATTTTGGCTGAGTTTTTGACATATCGCTTTAACTTAGTTTAAACTGTAGTTTTATTAAAATTTAATAAATTAAAATCCAGTTTAACCAGCGGGTATTCGTGTCTCTCAAACAAAAAACTTTGTCTGAGATTAATAGAATGAAGGTTGAAAGAGGAATTGAAAAAAAGGCTTTTGGATTTCTTTAAAAACACACACAAATTTATGAACCTTTAAAATGTAAATGATTTAATATAATTTTTATAAAATACCTCTTATTATTATTTGCTCTATGGTTTAACCAAACATTCTGTTTTTCAGTTTAAGGTTAGCAGATGTCGATTAACGCGGTAGTGCCATAGCAAATATCGCATTTCCAATTAGAATAGTTGCCATCATTGCAGATTTTTTCCAATAAAATACTATAACATGGCAACAATAACCAGTATATTTGAAAATCAGCGGTGTAGTTTTGACGTTTTTGTACCTTAGTTTAACTCTCCAACATTGCAATGTTTTAAATGCATTGGTGAGTTAAACTTAAAATAAACCACATCTCAAAAACAAAATTTGTAGTTTTAACTGAGCTTAAACCTAAAACAAATAAATTCGACAACTCAAAAACTCGCCCTTACAGTTTTACTCCTTATAACTTTCATTTCAGTATCTGCTAAATTTAAAGTTTTGCATATTTTTTTGTGGATAAATCATTTCTTCGGAAATTTATAAACGGATGGACATCGCTAAATTGAATAAATAAAATGTGTAAACATTATGCGGTCTGTAATAGGGTGGGTCGTTTTGCCACTTTTTTGTCGGATCGAAACGCTATACCCGGTAAAAGTTGTCTACCCAGATGGGTATTACAGATGTGATTTTTTTTGGAAATCGGTTGATATCTTCTGCTCTCAGAATGGGCTTAAATTTTCGAAATTTCTGCTAAAAATCCCAAAATGCCAATAATTGAGGCTCGATAAAGCGGTTATTTTTTTTTGTAAAGATTTGTTATTTTAAACGTAAACTCCATTTTAGGCATCAAAATGCAGTTTTAACCCCTCCTGGAGGTCTAGGGAATACCCCCGATATCCAAAGAGGATGTGAATTTCGGCTAAAAATACCCTAATTGATAATTATTGTGGTTCGAAAAAGTGGAATAATTATTGGGTACAAATATGTTATTTTAGACGTTAAATCCCTTTAAGGCATCAAAATGCAATTTTAATCCCTTTCGGAAATCCAGGGAATACCCCCGATATCCACAAAAGAAGTGAATTTCGGCTAAAAATACCCAAATTGACAATCATTGAGGTTCGAAAAGTGGCATTTTGTTTGTGTAAAGATGTGTTATTTTAAACGTCATCTCACATTTATGCCTTAAAACGCAATTATTAACCCCCCTTGGGGGTCAAGGACCCCCACCGGGATCGGAGAAAGATGAAGTTTGGGCGTTTTTTAAACCTTTCAAAGCCATTTTTTGTTATATGGAACATTGATAATTTTATAGTTCTCGCCGAGGCTTGTCAAAATCGATAAGTGAGTATATGGGAGATATTTCAAGCTAGATTTTTCTAGATATATTTATAATTTTTAATTTTGTTTGGCTAGAGGTTATCAAAAAGTGTTTATATGGTAAATAAATCTAGTGTAGTACAGAAAATATTTTAAAAGTTATATTTTCCATAGAGGTAGAATTCTTCGAAAATTAGAAGAATTAATAGGAAAATCCATGCAATGGGCAGGTTACCTTTTGCATTTTATACATATAAGTACCATTGCGAGTTCTCCTTGAGCATATCGACGGCCAAACATCAGGTCTTAATTTTTACACAGGTCCTATAGGTTCAAAATTACCCGGATGTGAAAAACTTCCTGTGGTGTCATTTATAGCAATTAAATGTGATCTTCCTTATCACAGTTCCGAAGAGCTTAAAAAACTCAGTAAGGACTTCAAATAATTGTATCTTATAGCTAAAGCTATTGATTCGGCAGAATGCTCGGAGGTTCTTGCTTCCATGATCCCTGGAAAATTGAACAAGGCTCGCAGGTTGACAACTGCAAAGCAAGGAACTCATAGAAATAGTTAAGTTCATACCTAAAGTCTATGTGGTGATGCAACTCAGAATTAGTACACACCATTGCTGATGGTCCTCGTCATGTTTTTGAGACAATTTGTAGATCACGATATTGTCCAAAGAAACACCAAACAGAGAAAATAAGTTTCTCGGTCGAACTAGCCGTATGTGGAATAAACCAGTAGGCGATAATGTAGAAAAGTTCAAATTAAATGTCCACAAACACTACTCCCTCTTTCCTTCTCCTCATAACCTATTTTCCTAATGCCAACACAATGCATTGCATTAGTAGGGGGCACCCCTGAGTGTTGGCTTAAAGTATAAAAAAAAATTCATCCATTCAAACCAATGCGTTCTTTGCACTGCCCGAAAATATTCTTCTCGCGATGATGACAGATTGTCGACTTGCTGTCCGTCATGATGCACCACAAAGAATTCTTAGTACTCAAGAAGAACAAACAGGGAATCGTCATCAGTTCATTCGCTACAATATTATTCCAAGGCTAAATTTTGAGGCCACTGATTACGTGGAAATGATCTTCTGGGAAATTACTGATGTTTCTAACACAGTACCACCCGTTTTAAGGACGGTATCAAATAAATACTCTTATTGACAAACTTTCACTTCCTGAAAACACAGTTTCCGTGCCATTTAGTTGCAGTCGAACGAACAGTAAAATTAGTATATGAAACAATATCTAGAGTGTGCGACAGAAACGCAAGGGATGGCATAATAAAATCGGATTTAATTTCTAGACAAGCTCCAACAAAATTTGAATTCAAATCTCAATTTGTGACAATTTTTCCTGATATTGAGGGTGGGGAGGTATCGTTAAAAATATAATTTTAAGGCATCTTTACCCATATATAATGACACTTTATCTGGACTTGAATTTTTTACAATTTTGGAAATTCACCTCCCACTTAAGATATCGGGGGTATTCCCTGGATTTCCGAAAGGGCTTAAAATTACATATTGATGCCTAAAAGGCTAAAAGGGATTTAACGTCTGAAATAACATATTTGTACCCAAAAATTATGCCATTTTTCGAACCACAATAATTATCAATTAGTGTATTTTTAGCCGAAATTCACATCCTCTTTGGAAATCGGGGGTATTCCCTAGACCTCCTGGAGGGGTTAAAACTGCACTTTGATGCCTAAAATGGAGTTTACGTTTAAAATAACAAATATTTACAAAAAAAAAAATAACCGCTTTATCGAGCCTCAATAATTGGCATTTTGGGATTTTTAGCCGAAATTTCGAAACTTTGAGCCCATTCTGAGAGCAGAAGATATCAACTGATTTCCAAAAAAATTCACATCTGTAATACCCATCTGGGTAGACAACTTTTACCGGGTATAGCGTTTCGATCCGTCAAAAAAGTGGCAAAACGACCCACCCTAGTCTGTAATCAATGTTTCATAGTATTAAACACGAATGACATATATAAAGGATGGAGAAGAATGAAAGAAATCGGTGAGAACACAGAAAAAAAAATATTAAAGAAAATTTTAATAAACACGTTTATAAAAAATAAAAAATCTTTCATTGAACCAATAAAAAAATTTATTGAAATTAAAAAATACAAATTTTTAACTATTTCAAATAAAGAAAAATAATATTAATTTTTAGAAAAAAATCCATAAAATAATAATTAAAAAAAAAAAATTGTGTCCGGAGGGGGGTTTGAAGGAATTTTTTATTAAAATTATTTTTAGCAAACGACTTACAAATGCGTTTATTGAATTCGTGAAAATCTTCACCGCGGCTTTTTTAGTTAATTTATTTATTGAATTCGTGAAATTTTTTATTGAAACTGATTTTTTTTGGTGTGAAGCTACTAAATAATAAAACGTCGAACCAAAAAGGAATTGCGAAAATTGTAAATTTTTTTTTTCAATTTGTTTTTAAATTCTGAAAAATCCAATGACGAAGGATACTGAAATTGTTAAGACCTACAAATTTCCATTTCAAATTGACCTTAAGGTCGTGTTAGAAAAGTATGTAATACATACTATACTATTTCGTTTTCTAAAATGTACGCTCAATTTGTGAAAAATTAAATAGATAAAAACAGAAATTGAAACGGGATTTTTTTTTTTTTGTGAAAAATATTTTTTATTGTATTAATGAAATAAAAAATAAAAATTAAAATAAAAATAAAAATAAAACAAAATTAAAAAGAAGATACTATTACAATATGACTTCAACTGTTAAAGAGAAGAAAAACAATATTTACAAACAAAAAATACGAGTATTTTTATATATAAAAAAAAAATAAAATAAAAAATTATTAGAATTTTTTTTATTACCATTAAAACCCAAACTCATGTTAAAAAAATGTGTATATTAACATACACTCCTCTCTAATCTCTACTATGTGATTTGTTTCAAAACAGACCGTCGGAAAATTATATAATTTTCGGGTCAGCCGAAAAGAATACCAGCTGAACGATGGCCATTGAAGTGCTTATTAAAAATTTATAATGGTACCTTGAGTTGGAAACCAATGGTCAAAGTTGGAAAAAAATTAAATTTTAGATCAAAATTTATGTCAGATTTTTTTTGACTAAATTTTGATCAAAAATAAGGAAATTGCAACTGAAAAGTTTTATCATAATTTTTACACAATAAGGTGTTTCTACACCCCCACCCTCCAAAAAACGCCTTTGTCCATTTGTTTTACATTTTAGAGGGTATAAAAGATTCGGAAGAGGCAAATTAAACAGTGTCACTTGCTTTATTTCATGTCTTATATTTTATCATTTTGGAGATATTGCTATTACAATAGACAAACATTTTCAGTTGGCAATGATCATTAAAAGAATTTTATATATGGAGGTTAAATCAAATTTTGCTGTCACAACTTTTAAAAATGTCAATGCGTACGCTGAATTATTTCTTCAACGGTCTGAAGTTTGCATGTCATACATAGGTCTCGAATTATGTACAAAAGTTTAGGTCTTGGTGCCAAAACGACGGTCGTTTTGAGGGCACCCACCGATTGTCCTAAAACTTGCATATGGGAATGAGGGGAGAAAAATAAGAGTTACATGTTTTTTTTAGCTGCCCAATCTCAAATTAAAAAAAAAGAAATGCCACCTTATGAAAAACTTAGGTCTTTCGGAAAAATCCCAATAAAACCCGAACTAGCAAGAATTTCGCCAAACGTAAAACTATGGGTCGGCTTAGTTTTAAAATATATTAGTGGTATTCATCTAACCGTATAAACACCTCGTATAATATGTAAGTCTGATAAATTTATACAATTTATGTCAAACTCCATTTATAAAAAATAAGTTTGGTAAGTTTATACGGTATACTTGGTGTATACGAGTTTAAATGACGGTCGTAAGTATATACCTCTCTATATAAACAACCCCAACGTTTTTACATTTTTGAAAATAAGGACTTAACGTAGCCTAATTCGGACACGACCTATAAACCATTGGATAGCATAGGATATAGTTTATTTTAAAAAATGTAAAAAATCCTCAAAAAACTAAAAAATTCCCGTTTTTCCGTCTAAATGTGAGATTGGCCAGCTAGGAAAAAACAGGTAACTCTTATTTTCCTCCCCTCTTTCCCATATACAAGTTCCAGGAGAAACGGTGGGTGCCCTCGGAATGACCTTCATTGTAATTATAAAAAAATATTCTGTCTGTGACCAGTGGGGGTGTTCTGTAATTTATGCGAAAAGTTTTCGCATCGAAAAGTATGAAACAAAAAATTCCATCGTTTCTCGATTCTGGAAAAAAAGTTGTTTCTGTATATCAATGCGAAAACGGCAGCATTTTTATTGGAATATTCCAAATCAGCTGTCAAAAAGGTAAATAAGGCGAGAAAATAATAAAAATCACAACAAAAAAAAAACGCAATTTCACATTTTTTTAAACAACACTCGTAACATTGGCAAACAAAAATGAAATAATAAATTAAATTATGAAAATAATGTGTAGTATATCATTAATAATATTAGTTGATAGTATTTTCTTGAAAAAAATATTGTTTTTTGTTTATTATAACTCAAAAGTTGTTTAATTTACGAAATATCGCACCATTTTTAAATGTGAGTGATTTTGACACTTCAACTTCAAAAGTTTTCGATCAATTGGTTTACAGAAACAGTTTTTCTCGCATCTTTCCAATAATTTTGAAAAAAATCATATTTGACAGAAAGTTTCCGCATAACAAAATTACAGAAACAGTCGAATGCGAAAAGTCAGGTTTTGTGCTGATTCACGATGTTTCTGTTTCGTTTTTCATGTTTCATGTGAGAAATCTTTTGATTCGAGAGTTATAAAACACCGCTACAGTTCGTGAATTTGAGTGTTCACAATGTCTTGAGTTATATGTAGGTAAAATTTTATTTAGAGGATCACATCACATGGTAGAAATACAAAGATGAAAATTAAATTTTTTGTTGGGTCCTAAAGATACAAGTTATTAAATATTATTATTATTATTATTATAATTATTGTTTAATTAAATATCAACAAATATCTATAAAGTAAATTATACAAAATACATACAAATATAAAATTTAAATTTAAAACTTAAAAAATAATTTATTTTTTATTACGATTTTATACAATTTGTTTGTTTTTTTTTTTTTATAAAAAAAAAAAATAATTTGGTTACTTATAAAACAATTATTTTGTTAATAAATCCAGTTTGTAAATATTCAGCTTAAGTGACAAATATGCCAAGAAATATAAGAGATATTGAGTTAATCGCTGATATACAAATATATGTACATGTAAAATATATACATTAGAATATTTCCCTTGTTATTAAAGAATGGCCCACTTATAATATGGACGACTTATGTGCGTTGTAACTTTTGAACGAAAAGGCACATTTTTATAAATTAAATTATATATCAAATGAAAAGAAAATTCGTTTACCTTTTTTTGGAACCGGTTTCAAGTACTTTTTAGTACAGAACGAAAAAAAACAAACGAAAAACTTTTGCACTTTTTTAGTGTTTCGAAAAATACAGTCAGAAATTGCTAAAACTTTAAAAATTACTAAATTTAGAGGGAATAGTACTTTGAATCCAAAACCATAAACGCGAAAAAAAATTATGGCTACTAACCCCAATAAGAGTGACATATAAACCCTCGAATGCATAATAACATCGCCTTTGACAGATTTGTGGACGCATTACTTACAAAAAACGCATCACTTACAAAAAAGATAGTGGTCAATTTTGAACGCTTTCATTGCACAGATTTATATTGTGCTCTTCTTTATTACCTACTCTCTTTCTTTTTCAAATTGATTTTTCGCATATTTGTAAAAAAAAGTATGTAATGAAGAAGAGCATAATATAAATCTGTGCAATGTTAGCTTTCAAAATCAACAACTCTCTTGTTTATAAGTGATGCCGTTCAAAATTTACAACCAAGTCCACAAGGCCATCTAAAAGCGATTTTATGCATTAGAGGGTTAATAAAAAGTTTTAGCAATTTCTGAACGTCTGTATTTTTCCGAAAACGTGAAAGTGTGCAAAATAAAAAAAGAATTTAACTGATAAACTTGAAAACGGACCCAATAAAAAGATAAAGAAATTTCCTCTAATTTGTGTCTTTTCGTAAAAAAGTTATAAACGCATATAAGTCGTCCATATTATATTTGGGCCATTCATTGTTATATGCATTAGGGTGGCACTTAATTTCAATGCGGTTATGTTGTTGTTTACCTAGCGAAATATTGAGGTTTTAAATTATTTTTTTCGTGTCGTTGCACATGTTCTAGCCTAGTAAAATAATACTTTAAAAACGGTCTTTTTAATGGGGGTCTATAAAATTTTTTGACTAAAGAAATCAACAGTGCGGTTGTTAAGATATTATGATTAAAGATTGCGAGAATAAGGACTTTTTCAGTATTTATACCCTCCAACCACAGTACTTTGTCATTTTGTGTGGAACGCTTTAAAATAACGGTCTAGGATCCCCATTTATGTTAGTATATGCAGGGGCTATCCAAGGTCGCCATTTTGAAAGAGTGTGATTCGTCTTTTTATATGGATGAAAACATGCAAGCAGGTTAGGGAAATTAATTTTTCTATTTACTCTATGGTACATGTATGTGGTCGTTTGACAAAAGCACTTGTTTTTTTTTAAGTTTTCTTAAAAGAAAAAAGAATAAACATCCTCAAAATGTTTTCTTAAAACTTTTTTAAAAAGACTGTACGATTATCTCTTCATTTTTCAATAGAGATGATAGCCTGATATTTCAAATTGTTGATATCTTTAAAAAAATCATGGAAAAAGTGTTTGTTGTAGCCGAAAAAAGTCTATTTTAATATATTTTTGACAAAATAAGTTAAATGGATTTAAATACTCTTTTCAAAACTACACAGATATATTATTGATCACTGATCGATTCTTAGACATTTTGCCATCATAGCATATTTTTTCCAATAAAATACTACAACATGGTAACACTAACCAGTATATTTGAAAATCACAGGTGTTTTTTTAAGTTGTGTACCTTATGGCGTTTTCGTTTCTGTCAAAAAATGTGACATTTTGTAACATTTTTTTTATTCTTTGAATTTTTTGTGTTCTTTTTTAAAAAAAATCCACACTTTTGAAAAAATATCATGTTCTTTTTTCAAAATATTGCCCAGTGGGTGTCAGATTATATGGGGCCGAAAAAATGCACTCATTTTTTACAAAGGAAAAAATGGTTCTCTTAATGTATGAAAATATCTGCAAATTTTTAAAAAATTCTGCAAAATCAGGGGAAAAAGTATGGAATTTAGTTAAGAGAGAATTTTAATAACGGAAATAGTGGTAATCCTCTCAATATAGATGAGTAATCCTCTCAATAATAGTGATAAAATTTAATCTTTTTCTAATTCTCTTTGATCTTTTTACAAAATTTTTAAATTTCTGCAATAAATTAAGTTTACCAATTTTCATAAACTTGCAGACATACTTTTGGTCCTTTCAAACTCTCTTACTTTCCTTACTCTATTATATTGCCTGCCCGTGATGTAAAAAATGCATATTTTCCACCCCGAAATCAAATGACGGGGTGAAAAGCTGCCCTGTTATTCTCTCATGTAGCAAAACTCAAATTAAGCGCACAAGTTAACTGGTGCTGTTGTGGTGCAAAGGATGTGTCGTGGCATGTGATGCTGGAGGTCAGGGGTTCAAATCCCGGTGCGGCCAACATATTTTTTTTGTTTTCTTTTTTTATTCTGGAATTTTTTTTTATTTAATTACGTGTTATTTTTTATTTAATAATTAAAAAAAAAAAATCGTATAAAATCGACTAAATTTTTTTAATTTTTGGTAAAAGCAAAAAAAAAAATACAAAATATGTGATTGCCATCGCCGGGATTCGAATCTGAGCTGCCGGCAATATAAGCGAAAAACACATCCACTGAACCAACAAATCAAGGCAATTTGCGTACAAAACAGCATTTTTGTGTTCTTTTCTGAGTGTAAAAAATGCTACATCGTTTCAGGGCCATGTCAATTTTTTAAAAGTACACATTTGAACAATGCACATTTTCTTGTTCAGAAGAAACACCATTAGTTTAACTCTCCAACATGGGTAAGTTAAACTTTAAATAAACCACATCTCAAATGACAGAATTTGTAGTTTTAACTTAGTTTAAACCTAAAACAAATAAGTTCGACAACTCAAAAACTCGCCCTAAGAGTGTTTAATTTAACTGTGTTGAATTTTTTAAACTCTTTAGAATTTAATAAAAAATAATCGCAGCTGCAAAATATTTGTTGTGTTTTTCAATTATATGTACTTATTAAGTACATTTTCTAATATTACCCCAAAAGTGTGCTTTAAAAATGCTAAAAAGTTCAAATAATGAAAGTTTTAAACAAAAGAGCTTTTACTTCCTGCATGATTTGATGGGGATATTTATTGTGCGCCCTTAAAGTATGCTATAAGAATATTACAAAAGCTCTGTATAAAATACATTCCACAACAGGGAGAGTCAAATGTGTACTAATCTTTTATAATAATAATATTTATTAAGTACACATATTGTAAGGTAAATCCTAATCCAAATGATTGCAAAACACAGCTATTATTTTTTACATTGTGGAGCCAAATTTAACACTCTTACTTGTTTTAATTCGATTCGATTTTCTTTGTTGGTTTTTAATAAAATTTAGTCAAGTTTAAAAGTTGTTTCTTTATATAATAAAGTGCCACCCTAATGTTCATATATTGTAGATTTAGATCGGTTTAAAAAATCATTAACTACTTTAAAACACTGTTACCGATTTCTATAACTATGCAAAAAGTTTTCACATCGGTAAGAATACTTTAGGCCAAGTTTTTTTGGTTGCTGAGTACGTTCAAATAAAGTTTAACGTAGTCTGAAACTCGGAATGCCGGCAAATTATTGTCTACTCCATGTTGTTTCAATAACGACAAAAAATTAATGTAAAGCTGTGCCAAAATTTTGTTAATAAACAGAATAAATCTGTTTTTAGATTAACTAAATTTAACTATGATCCCCAAAACTCGGCCTTAGTCTTTAGGCATCTTACCGGGTGAGTAAAAAAGAGCTTTCGTATTCGATATTTTTATATAATTTTTTTTTTAAATCGATGCAAAAACTTTTCCACACGCAGAATTATAATATGTTGTTAGCAATCATAATATAGTTGTCCAGCTATGATTGACCTCTGTATCATAATAGGCTAATATACTTAAACCAATCGTATTTTAGACCTAAATTATAATTTTACAATTATATAGGATAAAATATTACTGCTAGAAACATATAATTGTTGTTTTAAACATATTATGATACAATAAAGACTCATAATATGGCACCCTTTACCTAAGACTACCACTATCATATTTCTGCTCTGCGTGCGCAGTCACAAAAATCGGACCCAGAGGAGAGTATTATTGTGTAATTTAATTCGAAAGAAACTGTAAATATTCAAACATTTTTGAGCCCTCATTAATGGGAATCCCCAACAGCTTATCCAAATGTGTGTTTGTTAAAAACGTTTTTATTGGAATAAAAACAATTTTTCTTTGGGATAAATCGAATTACACAATTAACAACCCGTCCTATTGTGCTTTTATGCAAGAATCCCAAAATCTTCAATCCTAAGTTGTTATATAAAATCATATAAACAATTATTAATAACCGATCTGACCAAGAAATCGGTAATGAGGTAAATTCATAACATTTAATACTTTAGAACTGATAACAAAATGGGAAATATTTATCTTTATGATTTTTCACTTAATAGAGACAGTTTTATGTATTTATGTATGTACATATACAATAATTATTTATACATATATGTATGTATATGATTTATAGAAAAGAAATTCAGGGCGATAGACATGATAATGAAAATAGTATTTAAATAGGAGAGCTGGAAGAAGTAAGAAATTTTAATACATATTTTTAGAATCCAGCGGACTACGGTTAAATTTAATTAAAGTTTTTCAAAATAGATACATATTCATAGCTAAAACGCAAAACGACCTAACTAACAAAATATTCAAAATTCGTGTGTTGCATATTTCTTTTTTGCAATTTTTTATAACGTCTCTATAAAAAATTGCAAAAATAAACATAACAAAAAAATAACTGTTTGAATAATTTTGTTGATTCATTTTAAAATATATTAACAAAACGTACATCAAAACCAACAAATTTATTAACAAACTCAAAATATTATTCAATACTGGTTTTTGTAAGGCCCTTTTGCGTTTTAGGTGACGATATCATTTCATATTCATTTTAACCGCACTCCATAGTATTTCAACACACTCTTAGTCACACAAAAATTAAGATAATTCGGCGTAGCCGAACCACTTTTAATCCTTTGAAATTTAATTGTATCAGTTTTTTTTTATATAAACAAATTTTGAGTGCAAAAACAGTTCCTTTGTGCTTAAAAAAAGTCTTACGAATGCATACACTGAGGGAAAACCCATATTAAACCATACCAGGTGCATAAGTTAACTATAACCGCTTTAGGCTGATTGAAAAAAAAAACTTGTTTTTGATTATATTCAACAGCTATAATTGCAGTTACATAATCAAAAAAGTGGTTGGCGTAGAAATTTTCAAAATACAGTCTTATAAGATTTTTAAACGTACCAGGGTAAGATAAGATATTATCCATGTTAAAAAAACCCTCATTATTTCAAAACATTTTTAAATTGACTTCCATTAACCGAAACTGAAGGAGGGTCACCTCAGGTATCTGGGGTAAAGATTTCTCAATGCCTGGCCTTAAGCATTTCTTTTCGACTTCTCTAACAAATTATCTTGGAAAATCGAGTTGCTTTATGAATTAATTTTTTTTCTTCAACATGCGACTATTTTGCCCCATTTCTAGAGCCCGTTGCGACCTCTAGAACATTTTCGAAAATTAAGAAAAAAATTGGCATTATTTTTTAATAAATTTTAATTTATATATATATTTAGATTTTGTTTGACACTTCAAGATACCGTACTTCCCCCGCTACTAATTTAGTACCTTTTATTGTTCAACCAAATCTGCTGATTTTCTTTGCGAAAATTCTTCAAATATAGCAAGTTTTTGATTTTAGTAAATTTTTCATGGAGTTTCTCAAAAAAAAAACATTTATAATAAATAGATGAGGATGTCATCAATTTAACAACTTTCGTAACGAATTATTTATTTTTAGTACCGCCGAGTTAAAAAAGTACTTTTTTTGTTGAGCTCCAGTACCATTTGAAAATGCCGAGTTTCCATTCCTGATGTATGTAGATGTCATATGAAGTAACGATGAGCTTTGACACAATTCGTTCTGTTAGGTTTAAAGTTATTCAGTACTCTTTACTTAAGCACACATCGATTCTGAGCTCCGCTGGTTCTGATCAGGGTTGCAAAAGTTGGTACAATTGTACTTTTTTTGGTACAATTCAAAGCTCAAAAGTACAATGGTACACCAATGACTCATTTGGTACAATTTAAGAACGTTATCAGCTTATGAATTTTATTAATGGTATTTTCCCAGTTTATAATTTTCAAGAAGTAATCTTCCTGAAAAATTAAACATTAAACTTCAAAGTGGCTGATTTTCAAACATTTGCAAATATGTTGTAAAATGCCACATTTTTATAGAAATGAGTTAAAATTTCGAGGGAGTATTCTTATCACATATGCAATCATAATTGTTGTACTTTTGATTGTTGGCAACATATTTGACAACAAAAAACATGCCTTTTTTTCATAATTTTCTCAGAAGATTACAATTAATTCATTCGTTAAAACAATCATTATTTTGATTGACTACAAATAAAAAATTTATCAAATTTATGATCAAAATTAAAAAAATGTTTGATTGAAAAAGTATTCAGTTAATATCCCATTCATTTGATATAACAATTTTCTTAATCGTAGGAGTTTCAATCAAAAAAATTATTGAAATCGCGTTTTTCGTGATAATTGGCAAAAAATAATTTCATATATTTTTTTTAAACTTCCACATGCTGGCATAAAAGTCCAAATGGGTTCTGTTTTTGTATGGAAATCGGCCGATCTTTCTCAAGTAGTAGTTCGCTTATGCCATAATTTTTGAAGAAATGAGTCGAAATTTCGAGAAAGTGTTCCCGAAATATGTGCTATAATATTTTTTCAAACATTTTTAATTAATTTTTAACATTTTGCATAAAAAATTGGATTTGGTACAATTGGGTTCAAAAAAGTACAATTTTATGAGCTCGTTGATACAATTTCAATGTCCTTATTTTGGTTCTGTTAATTCAGTTGTCATTCAGAAACATATTATTCGAAATTCTAATTTAAGTAACTGAATTTTTATTTAGTTCGGTTTGAGTCCATATTAATTATTTCTGAGAAAATTTAAGTTTAACAAACTTTGCAAGAACTCTGAATGCTATTTTCTAAACTATTAAATCTAAACGTATGTGGGTGAATTTAAATTCATGTAAAATCAATAAGAGCGAATCAACATTTAGGCTGGCTCCGGGAAAAAATAACTTTTTAACTGAATTCTGGATTTAATTGGGATTCCCAAGAATTGTCGAAGCACAAAAAAGGGAGCTACTTCTTTGTATCTCTTAATATCTTCATTATACGTCCGTCCATACGTATGTATATATGTCAATAAATATGTTTAAAATTTCAAGATAACATGGTTTGTGACATGGTTGAAACAGTTTGTGTTATTGTCAATGTCACAGGAATTATTTGTGTTTGAATGCGTTCAAAAGTTGATGTCACCTGAATTTCATGTTCGGTTCCTTTTACACGATCAACTACTAATGTGTATGTACGTATACGCGTAGAGGTGGATAATGTAGTTGTTGTATAGACACTAGTGGTTGGAACTTGCAGTGTTGATGTGAATTCTGCGTGAGTTGAGGCAGATAACTTTTTTTGTTGACGTTGTCGCTGGCGTTGACGTTGACGTTTGCGTTTTTTAGTTTTTTTTGGTTTTTTGGTTGTGGTTGTTGTTGTTGTTGGCATTATTGACTCCCGGTTGGTGGGCATTGATTTTATGTTGGCAAGATTTGACATGTTGTCGTCGACGTCTTCTTCATCTTCCATTATCATTTGGAGTTTGTTTATGTTTGTTTTAAAGGTATTTTTAATGTTTTTACTAGCATTTGGTAGTGCAGTTGCTGTTGTTGGTGGTGGTGGTGTTGGTGTCGTTATTGGTAATTCGTTTTCTGGTTTATTCTTAATACTAGTTTGGAATAGTATGGATGATGTGCTCGTAGTGGGTGTTGTTGGTGTTGTATTATTACCTATATTTTTTTTATGTTTAATTACTCTTATACGTTTTCTCTGTATGACGGTTTGGCTTTTGTTCTCATTTGACTCTGAAGTATCTTTGTTCAAATTTGTGGGTAATATTTTTCGTCTTATTAATATCTTTCGGACTTTGGGTTTTTGTATTTTATCAATTGGTGTCGTATCACTTTCTGCCATGGATTCTTGCACACTTTCTTCGTTGTCATCTTCCACAATACTACGTTTTCGTAAGTGTCTATAATTTTGAGTTTCTGTAAATTTTGTTTCTGCTAATGAAAAATTGCCGATTGTTTGTATGGGCCCCTTAAGTGGATTGTAATGGCGCATTTGTTTTAGACTGACCTTTGTCTGAAGCTGGGGGACAAACGGCTTAGCAAGGTCAGTTAGGCAAAAAAATGTTTTTTGCTCAAACTGTTCATATATTCCCCTGTGGAATTTGAATGATTTAGGCGAAGTACGCTATCATCGTTATTTTCTATGTTGACTACAATAGAACTTTCTAGGTTGGTGTAACTATTGTTATTATCCAATTTAACTGAAATCGGATTTTGTGTTCCGATATGCTTTGTGGGACTTGATAGATTTATCGTGTTTGTCTGTGTTTGTGTAGAATACCACTTACTCACATCGCCGACAATGCTCTCCAGAGATTCAGTGGCATCGTTTTCGTACGTGGTCTCACTATCAGTTTTCTTACTATTCAAGTTGTCATCTAATAATATTATTTCCGGCACGGCCAAGTACTCATTTATGAGTTCACTTCCCTCGCTATTGTAGTAATCGGAATAACTGTCAATTGTGTGGGCTTGGCGTTTGTATAATGTAGAATCGGGACGCACTTGCACCGTAGACAATACGGTACTGAACTCTCCTGGCCTTCTGCCAGAGACGTACAAGGTAATTACGCTGCTTTCCGCTGCGCTTGACTCGGCATTATGTTTGCGCTTATGATTTTTACCATTTTTACGTGATTTTTTTCGTCCGCTCTTATGAGTTTGTGCCTGTGCTTGCAATGCTATGTCATCCAAATCGAGTGTACCCCCTGTTGCAAAATCATCGTCTTCGGGTATTAAATCACCTTGCCCTGATCCTCGAATATTATTGGAGACTTCAAGTTCTTGTAGACTATCACCTCCTAGTAGCAGTTGAGGTGGAACGGAATTTAAAATAGCATTTAAGGGGTTAGTAGGGTCGGATGGTTGCTGTATTTGCTGTTGTTGTAAGTGCTGTTGCAGTAATAGCTGCTGTAGGAGCAAACTGTTAACGACAGGCTGCGCCTGTTGCATCACAGTAGGTGTCGTTACTATAGTATCGGTGATGAATTCTGTAGCTGTAATGGTTTGAGCGGTCGTGTCAAATATTGTGGTCAAAATTTTCTTGCCCTGGAATGTAATAGGCAGTATGGTAGACTGTCCTTCAACAACAGTGGTTACATACGTCGATGCATGAGTTTTATACTCTGTCACTGGTGTGGCTGGTTGCGGGGGCCCAGCTGATGTTCCCAATCCTACAGCTTGCTGTGTAAGAGCTCCACCCAAGGCGCCCAACAAAGGATTATTGTTAAGACCAACATTGCCCAACAGCAATTGCGATAGAAGAATGTTGGCCAATGGGGCATTAGCCGATATCTGTGGCTGTATCGTAGACACCACTTGCTCAACGGAGTACACAGTAGATGGCAAGACATGAGAAAATGAAGTCTTTCGGCCACGAATTGTTGTTGGGGTAAATGTAATGGTAGTTGTAGGTGTTTCATGTAATACATATTGTGTCACTTCCGTAGCACCATTGTAATTGACTGATGTATCCTCTCGTGTCAATGCCAATTGAGATTGACCATTGGAACCCAATG
Organism: Pegoplata infirma; assembly: GCA_963921195.1. Classification (NCBI taxonomy): domain Eukaryota; kingdom Metazoa; phylum Arthropoda; class Insecta; order Diptera; family Anthomyiidae; genus Pegoplata; species Pegoplata infirma. The sequence goes on from OY992541.1 coordinate 2,409,653, forward strand.
TTGTTGTGTACTGCTGAGGACCCACTACTTCGGTACTTGTTTTAGCGGTGACAACTTGTTTGTACTCTGTCACTTTACCATTAACCACGGGTATGGTAACCTCGGCTGGTACCACATGAGTGACAGTAATAGTTCCACCATAATCTGCTATTAAGGGATCATTGTTATAATCATGATTTCCTCTCCCTCTGCCTCTCACACCGGAGTCTCTAGAAGAACCAGAACGTGAGCGTCCTGAGGGTGTAGATGGTCGGCTTCTGCTTGTAACTGAATTACGTGAATGAGAAGATGATGAAGAAGCATCATTGCTAGTAAAACTCTTTAAACGACGTTTGCCTGCAGAAGTCGAGGAAGCAGTAGAGCTAGGTAGTCGCCTGGTTGAAGATCCTCCTGCTGGCTGGGGTCTACGGAAAGCTGGACGTTTGGCAGATGTTAAACCTTTTTGTGTAGTCGTTGTTGTGGAAGAATCCTTTTCACGTAAAGTAAACTGGGCCCTAGCACCATTTGTACTGGAAGGGCGTGTGGGTCGAATTGCCCTATGGTTGGTAGCCCCTGTAGATGTTGAAGAGGTAGTACTAGTAGTTCCGGAGTGTGCTGGATATCTAGCCCCAAAACGTGAACGTGTTCGGAGCGTAGGTGTTGTTTGTGCAACTGCGGGTGCTGCTTCACTTGATTCGGCTGCATCATCGTCGTAATTTTTTGACTCTGACTGTTGAGATGAAACTAACTTTGGTCTTCTAAAGCGGCTTCGAAAATTACTACGGGTTTGTTGGCTTGTATCAGCTTCTCTTTTACTTCGAGATTTTGATTTAAGCTTCACCAACTTTTTAGTAGCACTCAATGTTTTGACATTTGAACGTCTTCTTCTGTTAGTTTCATCATCCTCATCTCCATCTGCCTCTTCATCATCATCGTCTTCATATTCCGAGTCTTCGTCATTATCGTTTTCATTATTATCTTCTTCGGATTGTGCTAGGTCTTTATTTTCCTCAGTGGTTAAAGCAGTTTTTTGTGCGCCAAAGATATTACGTGGAGGGAATAGAGAATTCGCCGGTCTCGCACGACTTTGTGCATTGTTTGATATAACTGGCCTTTGGAAGGTACGCGGTTTTGGTCTCTGAGTAGTTGTTGTGGTTGTTGTGGTCGTAGCTGCATTACTGTTTCTTGCTCTGTTAGTTAGGGGGTTTCTTCTTGGTGAGACTGCATTGTTAGGAGAGTTTGATTGTGGACGAGCTGGAGTAAAACCTTGGGGCCGGTTAAGAGGCCTTCGCAATCTTAAAAGAGGATTATTTTGTCTTCTTGTGCTTTCTGTTGCATTTTCATCTTCATTTTGCTCTTCTTGGCCTAACGAATTGTCTTCATCTTCTTGAGAGTTCGCAGGTGGCGAAGTTGAATTTTCCAAGCTTACTGAAGAGTCCCCACTGTCGACGGTTGCTGTGGGTTTAACACGATTCCTAGAATTTCCAGGAAAGCCAGTAGAGAACAAAGCCGGACGTGAAAATGATGGCCTAATTGTTGCACCGCCCGATCTCCTTGAACTTGATGAGAAACTAGGACGTGCTGCCGAAGATGATGCCGAGCCAAAAGCAAACCGATTACGTGAAGAACTAGAAAATCCAGATGAGACTGCTGATGAGCTAACTTGTGAGCCTGAAGCAATAGAAGACTTGTTCGGTCGACCGAAACGCCTCGATGAAGATGCCAATGAAGAGGGATTACTGGCACTGGCAGATCCACTGCCACGACGTGTGGATGAAAAACGGCTGACAGTTTTTAAGGCTGGCGTTGCAGTTATGGTTGGAGTAAAGTCACTTCGTGTGATAATAGTGGCGCTACTATTCTTTTTGGGAGCAAACTGAGGACGACTTCTATTTGGGAAGGATTTAAGTGGAGGCACAAATGGTCGTTTCTTTGTTTGGAATGGGAATCGTAATTTTTCATCAGTTTTAGTATTTTCATCTTCTTCAGCTTCAGTATCTGTATCCGGTTCCGTTGATGTCTCTTGCTCCTGGTCTTGGTCTTTAATGCTTCCCTCTATGTTAGGCAAACTGTTACCTGCCAAAGTAGCTTGCTGTGTGCTTTGTATGTTTTCATTAGGACTTGCACTTGTTGGTGATATAATGGAGTCCATATTTATGATCTCAGGAGCTTGAGTTTTTTCAAATATAAAGCTAGATGTACTTTCAATAATTTGAGCATAACGCTGATCTATAACGGTGCCAATGACCTTACTCTGGTATAGAGTTGTTGTACGATTTCCAATGCGTGTTCCCTCTATTAGCCTTACCAATCCCGTCTTATACTGCTTTTGTATTTGACCATCCGGGCCAATTATAGGAACACTTGTTGCTGCAGCCTGCGAGTTCTTTTTCTCTTCATTTATGTACAAACTGGATGTAGAACTAATAACTTCTGTTGACAAACCCTCGGAATTCACTGTTGGTTCAATTTGTGTAGTAAAGTAAAGTGTTGAGACTCCATCCGCATCTATGATTTTCTTAAAATCATACAAAATTAAACTAGGCTCTTCAGCTTTTAAAGCTGTTGTAGTTGAATCTGGTATGATTGTGCTCGTTACAGTTGTTGTTGGTGTAATGATATTTGTTACCGTTTCAAACCGTGAATCTGTTATTGTATTTTCAGCTTCATAAGAAGTTGTGTAATATGTATATGTAGTATAATAAGTCGTCGGCTCCAAAACACTTGTCACAAATATGGTGTCAGCAGTTCCAGATGATTTTGCTGTAGTTGCTGTCTCAGAGTTATCTACAGTCTGAACAAATGCGGTTTCTTCAACTTTTTCCTTAAGCGTTGACAAAATGAAATCTTCCGATAGTTTTGATTCAGTTGTAGTTGCAATTTGTGTTTCAGTAGCCTTGTCTTGCATATCTGTCAATACCATTGTTGGCGTCACGACATTAGATATGGTTTCTTCACGACTTAATGTAGTTATTTGACCCTCTTTAGCCAGCTTCGTCCAATATGTAAACGTAGTGAAATACGTAATGGGTATCGAGGCTTCTTCTAGATTAATGGTCTTTGAAGCTTGCAAGGTTTCCGTCACCGTATTTGTCATTGTTTCTAAACGACTAATAACATTTGTCTTATCACCACTGTACATAGTGGTGTAATAAGTGAAAGTGGTGAAGCTAGTTTGAAGTAGCAAAGTAGCCGAAGGTATTATTTCATCAGTATCTGTATTACTTTCGGAACTTATCTGATCTTCAAGGATTGATTGTTGCATCTGATCATTTACGGATTTTAAATCAGTGAACTTCTTAGGGCTTAAGTGATTTATAATTTGTTGATTACCGGTCGAGCTAGAAGAGCGTACATCGGTTACCAATGTTATGGCCGAGAGATCACCAAGATCTGGAATACTAGGTCCACTGTCTATATCGCTTACTAGTAATGATTTTGATCGTGAAATAGTGTTATAATCTACTGCACGAGATGGCTCAATAACCACATTTTGAATATCTTTCAATTCGGTTGGTTCCTTTGTGGTTGGTGTAATCGACTCCTCGACAGATACAGGTTTTTTAGAAACAGGTGTAGGTTGTTCTGACACACCCAGTGATGTTGTTGTCGATGTTTCATCTCCATTTAAAATTGTTGGAGTAGATTTTTTCAAATTAGTAATAACTTCGGTATGAGACATAATTTCGGTTTCACCCTCCGCAAATATTGTCGTGTAATATGTATATGTCGTATAAAATGTGGCCAATGAATCAGTGGCCTTGCTAGTGTCCAAAACATCAGAAGATCTTAGTGATATTTGTTCTTGATTTTCCTGGTGCATTTCCTCTTCTGATCTGATAAATGTCTCAACCTCCGAAGGTACCACATATCGGCTAGTTGATTCCATGCGTGAGCTAACTACCATTGTAGGGTTAATTTCATTCTCGTTCAAGTTCGCTATTAGTTGAGTGGACAGTGGTACTGATGTTGTACTAATTCCCAAAGTAGAGGTTAAAACATTTGTCACCACTTCAGTGTGGCTGGATATAGAGGTAGATTCATCGTGGAAAAATGTTGTTAAATAAGTGTAGGTAGTATACAATGTTTTATATATCAGCTCAATCTCTTCATCATCTTCGTCATCTGAATTGGCGGATATTTCTTCATCTTCGTCATCCTCTTCGTCTTCAGCCTCATTTTCTCCACCCTCGCCCGAATGAACGACTTCTTGGGGTTTTTCACTTTCCAACGAATCTGGCTGCTCGCTTTTTAGTTCTATAACACTTTCTGTAGTCTCGACCACAGGAACATCTGTTTTCTGTTCTTCGCTGTTTTCATTTCTGCTTTCTTCCATTTGTACCACCTTCTTTTCCACCTCCTCCTCCTCCTCCTCTTCGGCATCTTGTTTTTCGGTAGTAATTTCTGCTTCCTTATTTTCATTTAATCTACTCATATCTTCTAACAGTGAACTAACACTAACGGAAGGTGCTTCTAATTGGTCTTGTTGGGTCTTAGAAGCTTGTATGCAGTAGTATTTAGTGGCTTGCCCGATGTCAAAAGTTGGTTGTATTTCTTGTCTTATTTCTGTTTTCAACTCTGATGTCAAATCATCAGTCACCACAACTGTTGCAAATTGCGTAATTGTCTTCGGCAATTGGGTTAGGAACACTTGAGATGTTCGTATGCAATTTGCATCGACTTCTGCATCATTGGGATCAATTTCTTTTATGACAACATTTGCCAATGCAGGCTCTGTAGTATCTAATAATTCCATATTTATTTCTAAATCAGAAATTGTGGTTGTTTCATTTTCTATCGGCACTTCAGTAGTAGTTAACTCTGGCTCTGTAACGAGCTCAACACTGCTTGCGGTGGATGATGACTCAACATTTGTCGTTAGCAATGATGTTACTGTGGATGTGGAGCCGTCCACGGATTCGGATGCAATAGATAAAGTTGAACTTGAGCTACTGGAAGTTTTTGCTGGCTCCACGAAGTTTGCAAATGGATCATCTTCGAAAAATATTGTAGTTGCTCCGCCTAATATTTCAACTTTAGATGTTTCAACCACCTTTTCTGATATCGAGGTGGCTGTGGTCATTTCCAGTTTCTTCTTATCGGCTTCAGCAATAGCCAATGCATTATAAATTCTTAAAATTTCCTCATCCGAAGGTCGCGAAAGCATTACAGATGCTTCTGCAGCCGTGACACTTGTAGCCTGGATGAGAGATTTTTCGGTTAGAGTCTCACGAACAACAACTTCTGACATTTCTAAAGAGGGAATATCTAAGGCCCCTCCCTCATTTTCTGCGTTTTTGATTTCAGGAATTTCAGTTGTAGTTTCTTTATTTATGGTGACGTCAGCATCACTTTCAGCTTCCGTTGTGGTGCTTGGAACACTTATCGTGGAGGCAATGTCAATGTTTTGGTTTGTGAATGTTGGCTCAATCAGATCCTGGGTAATAGTAATAGACACCGTAGATACGCTAGGACCCTGTGGCACACCTGCACCCAAAGTTGCTTCGCCCTTAATCGATGTAACATGGGTGTTCAAATTCATATTGGGTGTTGCTGTACTTGGCGAGAATACAATGACACTATCACCCACAACGGTAGTAAAATCGGCAAATCCATAATATGTCACTGTGGCCAAGTGACGAGTAGCCGGAATTACTGTCTTTTGAGCCGAATTGAGAGCATCATTTTCGCTTTTAGCACTACCAAGCATTAGTTGTTTGTAAATCAATTTTGGATTGCGGCCAAAGCCATCGTCTGAATCATCATCTTCATCATCAGTCTGACCGTCGGAATACGCACTTGGCTCATAGTGTTGTTTAATAGTATAAGTTGGCAGATCTCCTATGGGCAAAACTTTGTTGGCAGCAATTTTTCGGGCATCCTCCTCAAAAACCCCGAAGCGCCCTACAAAGTTCAGAGGTTTAGAATTCGACGAAGACGTTGAACTAGATGATGACCATGACAAGGTCTTCGATTCATCGTTTTGCGATGCTAATGAAACAGGTAATGCTGACTCGCGTATGCCAACATAATCAGTATTACCAACAAAATCCTGACGTTGACCCAGTAACCGGTCATCGATTGCTTGCCAATCCGGCTGATCGGCATCAAACAAATCATTATGACTTTGTGGCAACAAACCGTCACTTTTCGAAGACTCTCCTACCCAACTGGTAACTACTGAAGGTACTATACCACCATCGTACAAGACTCGTGAACTTTTTTTTAAGTACTGTGCATACACACGACCATTGTCCAGGGTAGTCCCAACCACCTGAGTTGCATATTCAGTGGTTACACCTTCCTGTATGAATGTACGGGCCGTTGATGTCAAAAGACCCACCTCTGGTCGAACGTTTATAAAACGGCCATGATTGTCATTGTCATTCTTGACCAACAAAACCGTGGTCAACTCTATTTGATAAATTATGCCCATAGACAGACAGACAGACAGACAGTTAAAAAATCCGCCCAACCAAAAGCAAATTTTCGGAATATGCGGGCAAGTGTGGGGAAGATTGAGATTAATATAAAATGTGTATATAACAGATTACACCACATAGATGTTGTATTTGTTGGGTGATAGTATTAACAGTAGTATAATGAATGAGTGAGTGGTAGATAGCATTACAAACATATAATATTATATATTAACATAGTGTGTGATGAGAGTGTGTGTGTATAAATGTATTAACAGTATAATTATGGTAGTGATGATATTTAAAGGATAGAGTAGATTAATATATTTTATAAGAAGGTCAGTTTTCCACAGGATCCACACGCAAAGTTACGTGACGGGTAATGAAAATCATTGATTTTTTTACATAAAAAAGAGAAAAAGAGAAAGAAAAAAGAGAAAAAGATACATATAGACATTTATTGTTTTTACATATAAAACATATTTACAGATTAAATAAATTTTAATAAATAATAATTACTTATAATTTATTACATACCTTCCTTTCCCAAACGTAAAGCTGGCGTAGGTTTAACAATATAAGGATCATCTGTAAGAGAAGAAAACAAAAATTATTGTTTTTGTTGTAAAGATAAAGAGTTTTTGTCACTTTTTAAAAAAGCTTTTCTTCGTTTATTTATTTTTTGTGATATCGTAATTTTGGTCTAACAATAAGATAGGGCCAAAACACCATTTTTTGCAGTGCATTGCCCAAAACAAAAATAGAAGTTAAATCTATTTTCAAGAGCGATAAAAAATCTTCAGTAACCAAAAAAAAAATTCAGAATTTTTAGAGTAAGCCCCCCAACAAGCCTCAATTAAAAAAACTTGTCCGATCGATATGAACTCTTTTTACCGTTAATAAGCTAATAAAGATCGCTAAAATTCAAATATATAAAAAATGTTTTTTTTACCTTGTGAAATTGGACCTCAAAGAGGCACGGGTTAAAGTTATCCGATTTGGCTCAATTTGTTCTAAATCAGTTTAAGACCATGTGTCACAATATTCCGCAAGGAAATAATCTGCCACCCACAATGCATAGGTCCGCAAAAAAATGAAAGAATGATACTTTATTAAGGGATGATGAATGAATGTTTTGAAAAAAAAATATGTTTATTTTAAACATTATTTTTAATCACAATTTCCTTTCTAAGCTGCAACTAGTATGTTACTTTCTAGTTGTTTGTGGATAAAAAAAAATTAGAACGGCCTCAAAATTCATGTTGTATGCATCCGCATGTTTTTTTTCAAAATACTCTTTAAGTCGTTTAAATTGAAGCACAAGCTAGAAACATGAAAGCAAAGAAACAAAAAAAACACAAAGTTGCGAAACATGTTCCATCCATGTTTCTCACATTGCTCGTCAGTATCACCAATGTTGAATATCGATGATAGTGCTGTTGACTTAATACGTATCACGGATACTTTGTCAATACAGTACCAACTTCTCTGTATGTACATACGTCCGTCAGTCCACCTTTATGCCTGCTTACTTGTTTGGAAAATTAATTTTATTTACTTTTGATACGCAATGAAGTGGGCCGAAAAATAGTTTTTAACCATATAATAATAGTAAACAAAATATCTAAAGCTAGAAATTTGAGACGGGTCATAAAGATTTTTGTTTTGAGGCCCTGCACAACGGGGCTAAAAATCCCGAGAAATCTTTTTATGCTAGACCAGATATTATGTGGCATTCACACTTGCAACTTTAAGCAAATTGTTCAACAAAACACCAGTAACAGAAAACAAGTAAAAAAGTTAAATTCGGCCTTGCCGAATGTTGTGATACCCTCCACAATTTCAAAAAGATTATTGAGATTATTGCAAAAAACTTTATTTAAAAGGAAATTACTTTTGAAAAAAAAAAAATTTTGAAAAAAAAAATTTCCGCGAAAAAAAATTTTGGTAAAAAAAAAAAATCCGCGATTTTTTTCTTTTTTTTTGTCAAAAAATATGTTCGTACTTGTGTAAATACCATTTGGTGTTCAATTATGTTCACATATGTCAACCAGAAGCCGAATTAAAGCATTTTATATTTTTAGGTTATGTTGAATGTACTGAAGTTTTTGAGGTGTGCTTACATTTTCGTTCATAACTTTTGAACCGCTGAACCGATATCGCTCAAATGGAATACCAAACTTCTCGGGAGAAGTTCCAATAAATATTTAAGTTTCAGTCATCTCTGTGCAATATTTTGTCCGTGATATCATTTTCCACAGACAGACAGACGGACAGACGGACGGACAGACGGACATCGCTAGAATGTCTTAAAATCGATCGGCCATCATGAATATATTATATATACTTTATGGGGTCCCAGATCGATATTTCGATGAGTTACAAACGGAATGACAAACTTATATATACCCTCTATCACTAAGTGGAGGGTATAAAAATAGAATTTGACATTCCCTAAAATCATTCAATTTTCATAATCATTGAATTAATTCTTTCAAGAATTCATTCCTTAAGAATGATCATTTTTTATCCAAATCAATCTACTACAAATTGAATGGCGAAATTTTCTTATCATTCAATTTTAAACAGTGAAGCGCAACAAACATACACACACATTTATGCTTGTATGGGAAGCAGCAGACGAGACGTCGACAAAACAACAACTAATCGTTTACACACGAAGATGCTTTAAATGCATACAAGCAACACATTTTTGAAAATACAAAGGGAATGATATAAAAAAATCATCATTCAATTTGTAATAGATTTGAATGATGAAAAATTTTGATCATTCAATTGAATGATTGCTTGCAAGGAATTAATTCTCTTCTGAATTAATTCAATTTGATCTAAGCTTTGAGAATTAAGCCTTTGAATTAATTCATGTTAAATGCTGGTAAGGAATGATAATTTACAACTTTTTAAAACAGAATTAAACTTTTGGTGAATTAATTCTCAATAGAAATAATTCGTTCGAAGCTCTGATAAACGGTTATGCAAAAACAAGGCTAATGTAAAAAGCTCTGAATTTTTCAGCACTCAAAACTCCACTTTAATTTTTTTTTTTTTGATAAAGATACATATCACTGTTAAAACTATTTACTTTACAATTTTTTTTGTAACATGTGAACTTTGACCTCGAAGGAGCACGATTTAAAGTTATCCGATTTGGCTTATATTTTTTCTACATCAGTTTAAGACCATGTGGCATAATATTCCGCCCGGGAGATGGTGAAAATCCGAAGTTGAAATATCGCTGCCAACCTAAACTTTATAATTGTATACAAGCATATCATGAACTTGACAGAATGAACTTTTTAATTATCAACTAAAGAAAAATTATCGTGATTGTTTATTTTGGGTCCACTCTAATATGCAATTGACTTTTATCTAATGCTGCTGCATGTATAAAGTATCCGCATTGTGTATTTTATAATGTTTATTGACTTTTAAACAAGTGGTTATAGTGAAATTTAATAACAACCACAACAAAAACCACATTTTTTTGTTAAATAACTTGTTTAAACATACATATTTTGAATAAGGAAATATTTATTGATGTTACTCGTGTCCAAATATGATCAAGAACGAAGACAAACATGAAATGAAAGTGTAAAAATATTAACTAATGTAGAAAAATTTTATGAAATATGTATGTTGATTGAAATCCGTGTTTATAATTTGGGGTGCTGCGGTATGGATAAAATATCTTATTTGAACGGGTCAGATGTTGCCAGTCAGACAAGTAATGTTTTTTCAAGTTAAGTTCGTAAATGGGCAAAATCGGATCAGGAGGGAAAAAGCTGCCCTTTGAAAAACTAAAGCAACCCCTGAAAAACTGATATTTTTTGGGTGTTTAATACTTTTGTTAATTTTTATGTCAGATGAAGTTCAAATTCCTGCACTGAGAAACCAGAATATTAGAAACTGCCTTTGTTTTCAGTCCGCCCCGTTTTGTGGGCATGGTGATAAAGAAAATTAAAAAAATACTGTTGAAATTGTATTTTTTGAGTGTAAATATCATAATAATTTAATTTGTTAACATCCCCCACCGACTCCCTAACCCCACTGTCATATTTTTGTTTAGAGTTTGGAGCAATGGTGCCCAAACACTTGTTAAAGATCAACGAAGACACACACACACAATATGAACGACAACGAAACTAACAACAGAGAGCGTAAAAAACAAAAAAAATTCTCTTTTTGGGCACCGCTGGTTTGGAGGGTATCAATGATTCGGCAAAGCCAAACTTAACACTCTCATTTGTTGCACAACATATATAATAACACTGTGCTACAGTGAAAAAATGCTTCTGATGTGACATAGTATATGTTGTTGGTCTTGTCGAGTAGATCACAAAAAATGCCCATTAAACTTGCCCTTAAATTTTAGAGTTATTGTCAAAAAACGTTTTTTTGGGACTTTTCTTACTAAACCTTGTGTAATTCAGAAAATTTTTAACCGATTTTAAATTTTTAAACTCTTTTGGATAGACAAAGGATAGGGCTTTCCATGTGTGGGAATTGGTCAATACTTAAAAGAAAGATATCTATTGATTTTTTCTATAAAATTTTTTAGAAAAATTATCACAACTCTGTCAATTATTATCCGATTTTTTCAGGATAAAAATCGGATAATAATTAGAATTAAATTTTCTTTAAAAAAACGCTTATAAATTTAAAGGTTGTTAAACGAACTATAGCAGAAAAAAAATCGATAAACTCAAAAAATTTTAAAAAAATAACAAAAAATTAGATATTGTTTAACAAATCAATACATATCTTTCTTATATGTATAGACCAATTCACACACATGAAAAGCCCTATCCTTTTTATACCCTCCAACTACAGTATGGGGGTATACTCACTTTGTCATTCCGTGTGTAACGCATCGAAATATCGGTCGGGGGCCCCATAAAGTATATATATTATTGATCAGTGATCGATTCTAAGACATTCTAGCGATGTCCGTCCGTCTGTCTGTCCGTCCGTCCGTCCGTCTGTAGTTAACACGATGCAGTCCAAAATAAAGGAGCTAGATCCCTCAAGTTTGGCACAAATATGTCTTGTGTTCCTAGGCAGGTTAAGTTCGGAAATTGGCCAAATCGGACCAGGGGGAAAAAAGTTCCCCCTTGAAGAACTAAACCAACCTCTAAAAAAATACACTTTTTTACATGTTTTTTTGTATTTTTGTTAAGTAAATGAAACATTTGGTATGTTTATCGCGATGGGAATGTGCTCTCAACGTCCCCCACTGACCTTATCAACCCCCCCCCAAAAAAAAAAAAAAGATACGCCCCTGACAAATTTTTGTTTTAATTTTTTTTTACATTTTGAAGGGTATAAAAGATTCGGCACAGCCGAATTTAACACTCTCACTTGTTCTATCTAAAACAGTTGAAAAATTTTAAATCGGTTGAAAAATGTTTAAGTTACACGTCGTTTAGTGAGAAAAGTCCCAAAAAAACGTTTTTATACCCTCCAACTACAGTATGGGGGTATACTCACTTTGTCATTCCGTGTGTAACGCATCGAAATATCGGTCGGGGACCCCATAAAGTATATATATTATTGATCAGTGATCGATTCTAAGACATTCTAGCGATGTCCGTCCGTCCGTCTGTCTGTCTGTCCGTCCGTCCGTCTGTAGTTAACACGATGCAGTCCAAAATAAAAGAGCTAGATCCCTCAAGTTTGGCGCAAATATGTCTTGTGTTCCTAGGCAGGTTAAGTTCGGAAATTGTTTTTTTGTACATGTTTTTTTGTATTTTTGTTAAGTAAATGAAACATTCGGTATATTTATCGCGATGGGAAGGTGCTCTCAACGTCCCCCACTGACCTTATCAACCCCCCCCCCCCCCCAAAAAAAAAGATACGCCCCTGACAAATTTTTGTTTTAATTTTTGTTTTACATTTTGGAGGGTATAAAAGATTCGGCACAGCCGAATTTAACACTCTCACTTGTTTGACAATAACTTTAAAATTTGAGGGTGTCTGGCAAGTTTGATGGGCATTTTTGTGATCTTTTCGACGAGACCTACAACCTTAACTACCTCATTTTAAAAGTATATTCGATTTTGTGTTTTTTGTAGCACAGTGTAATAGGTGTCCCAGTAGGCTAGTTGTTAGCGTGCTAGCCCATGAGTCTGGGTGTTCGATTCCCACCAGAGGCCTTGGTCTGTATCGCTACAACGAGACGAAGGTCGTTGTTACCAGTTCTCGGTTAGGTTAAATTAGTATATGATTTGTTTTATCTCTCATAATAATTATACCAAGTTTTGTTCCACGATTTGTTAGTTCCATATAGTAGGCAATAATCTCTGTAATGTTGACTTAAATCCAACATCATTTTTTTTTTCGTTGTGCGTTTGAAATGAAAGCTTCATATATTCATAATCCCTGACCGATTTATGTCGATCTAGCGATGTCAAGTTGGCAAATTATTTGACGTTTAGTAAATTTTACTGCCATTCAGCAATATTGCCAATTATCTCACTAAAAAGCCAGTTATCGCAAAAAATCCAACTATTGTTTGCCCAAAACATGCCAATTGAAACATTAGATTGGGTCAAAAAATGTGTTTACACAAAAAATATTTTACCAATAACTTGGAAGGATACATTTTATAACATTTTACCAAATTTTTGCATAATTTTGGTTAAAGTTTGTAAAATTCCACTAAAAAAAAAAACTTGTAAAATTTCAAGAAAAGTTTGTAACTTTTTTTCTGCTACCTCCTATTTGACATGAATTCCTTGTTATTTTACAAATTTTTACCAATAATTTTGTAATTTTACAAGCTTTTTACCAATAAAATTGTAAATTTAAAATTTTTCTGACGCGATAAACCTTACTAGGTTTCGTGACGTTACTAGATTTTTTGCTACCTCCTATTTTACGAGAATTCCTAGTAAAAATTACGAGCTATTTTGTAATTTTACATGATTTTTATCAATAAAATTGTAAATTTACAACTTTTTGGCAAAATAAAACTTACAAGTCACTTTCGTAAATTTGTAAAATTACAAGAAAAACTGTAAAATTAAAAAAAAAATGTAAATTTTGATCGAAAATTATTTGTTAAAAAACAAGGAAAACTGTCACAAATTGGTAAAATGGGATTACGAAAATGTTTCTAGTAATTTGACAAGTTTTTTTTTTTTGAGTGTACACAAGGTTAAATACTCTTATGAATATTTTCTAAACTTTTATCAAAAACCAGCTAAAACTTGGTAAAATTATGCTATTTATTACTCGTATGTATAAGTTTTTCTATAGCAAGACATTTGGTATGATACACCTTACATGTAAATATATTTATAATATTAAATCTTTATACAAAATAGATTAACAACTTCTCAATTTACACTTTCCCTTTACCTTTAAGCAATTTGTGTGAGAGTTTTTAGAAAGGTGCGTGTCTATAATTACGATCTATTACAGGAGGTACCATGAACACCTGCCATAAAATAAATAAATGCTCAAATCGTATATATTTGCTTAAAAAATAAACATGTATACTGACATATGACATACAGCTATACATACATTAGGGCAGCACTTAGTTTCCAATTTTGTATATTCATTGTGCCTTACGTCTAAAGGGCTAGTTACTGAATTGGTAAAGTAATTAAGTAACAAGTAAGATCTTACTTGACAATCAAAATATGTGACTTCGTTAAGTAATCGTTTACAAGTATTGCCATATGGCAAAAACTAACAGCTAATTTGTTACTGCTACTTTTGTTGCGTTACAAGTTGAGTAACGAGCTCTTGACAATATGTACACTCAAAAAAAGCCACGTCAAATTAAAAGAAAAAGTCCCGTAATCCCATTTAACCAACACATTTGACAGTGTTCCTTGTTTTTCAACAACTAATTTTCGATCGAAATTTAAATTTTTCTTTGTAAATTTGCAATTTTTGTTAGTAAATGTACAAATTGCCAAGGTAATTTTACAAAAAAAGGGTAATTTTACAAAAAAATCTAGTTGAGTCACCAGAATTCCTTGTTAGTATTATCGCATCAAAAAAGTTGTAAATTTGCAATTTTATTAATAAAAACTTGTAAAACTACAAAAAGCTCGTAATTTTTACTAGAAATTCTCGAAAATAGCAGGTAGTTCAAAATCTAGTAAAGTCACGGAAAGTCCTTTTATTTTTATCACGTCAAAAAAGTTGTAAATTTACAATTTTATTGTTAAAAAGTTTGTAATTTAATAAGCTTTTAATTTTAGTGCATTCAACATAACCTAAAAATACAAAATGCTTTAATTCGGCTGCTGGTTGACTTATGTGAACCAAACCTGTAAATACTTAAGTATTTATTTACTTATATTATTTTTTTTCAAGTATTTTTGTATTTATACTTGAACATTTCAAGTACAAGTATATTTTTACTTACTTGAATATATTTTCAAGTAAGTATAAAAATACTTGTACTTGAAATGTTCAAGTACAAATATGTTGTATTTACTTGACGAAAAGTTCAAGTAAGTAAGTATATTTTTACTTGCAACAATATTTGTTCAAATAAAGTACTTAAACACAAATTTGTTTAAGTAAAATGCTACAAAATGTTTAGAAATTAATTTTTAAAACAAAAATGTTTCCATATAAAATAGTTTAGCAACAATTTTAGAAACAAAACTTTTGTGGCTGTAAAAATTGAAAAAGTCGTATTTTTTGAAAATTTTGGCATGAAATGTAAGTTGGTATGTTCTATAGAACAATTTCTATAGAAAAGTGTTTGGGGCAAAATTTAACGAAGGTCGGTCTTGCATATTATACTCCTTTAGAGGGCACCATGGAAGCAGTGTTTATAAAAATTGTATGGCGACCGCCTTAAAGAGAAAGAAGGTAGGTTTGATTTGAGGAAATCTTGGGGTTAAAGAAATATTGGGGTCAGTCATACATTTGATTATTCTGTGGGCATCCTTGAGACTGTTATAGCGATGGGAGCAAATTTGATAGAAAATTTAATATTTAATGAAAGACCCATTAGGGGAGTTGAGATAGGGAGTAGATTTGGTAAGAACAAATGCTGGGATATACAAATTAATAAGCGTTGTCCTTACATGGCTCCCCTCTAGGAGCGACTCAGTGACAATTGTTGGGCTTTTTCGTCGTTTTTTATCCCCTCACCTTTGCTCCTATAAGATTCCATTTGCATAATATATGCAGCAGTTGCAGGCTTTTTCAAATCGCGGTCAGACATTATAAAAATATCAAAACGAAAAACAAACAGAAAACCAAAATTATATACAAAATTTAATTAAAATATTTTTTTTTTGACAATCTCATAAATTTATTTACAAAAATTGTTGCTCAAGTTTTTTATCTGAACAAAATGTTTATCAAGTATTTTTACTTGATGAAATTTGTTTCAAATAAAAAATACTTGAAAATACTTGAACTTGAAAATTTCAAGTACAAGTATATCTTTACTTACTTGAAAAATTATTCAAGTAAGTAAAAAATATTTATACTTGAAAGTTTCAAGTATAAGTATTTGTATACTTACTTGAAAATACTTGAATTCAAGTTTTTTACAGGTTTGATGTGAACATATTTGAACACCAAATGGTATTTAAACAAGTACAAACATATTTTTTGACAAAAAAAGAAAAAAAATCGCGGATTTTTTTCTTCGCGAAAATTTTTTTTCAAAAATTGCGTTTTTGGTTTTTCAAATTTTCAAAAACTGAGCTTATGAGGCGTGGTCAAATATTGGAAAAATGGTGAAATTTGTGGCGAGTTGCCACACAATCACAAAAATTTACATTCTTATATAGTTTTGTATGGGCTATCGATTAAAATTGTTTTTTTGGAAAATTTTCAGAACCCATTCTGAAATTTTCCATTTTTTAAAAAAGTCAATTTATCAAAAAAATTGTTTTTAAACTTTAGATGTTTGTCCATCCACACAAAAAATTCAGAAACGGATTTTTCGTTTTTTTCGAGAAAATCGCATTTGAATTTTAAATTTCATAACAATTTTGTAATTTGCTGTATTTTCTTGTTTTAATGTTGCGAACGAGTATTATTAATTGCATAAATATTACTCATACGATCTGTTGAAACAAGAAAATACCAGCAAATTACTAAATTGTTATGAAATTTAAAATTCAAATGCGATTTTCTCGAAAAAAAAAACGAAAAACGCGTTTCAGAATTTTTAACACAGATTGTAATAACCAATGCGGAAACTATGACCCACAATAGAGGGCGATCGAGAAACAGGGGGCGTAAAATGCCACGCCCCTTCGTATTACATTGAAAGTAATTTCTGCCTTTTCCACAATCAAACTTAAACGGCTAAATTGATTTTCATGAAATTTTTACAACATATAGAACTAACCGAGGCGTAAACTAAAAGAGGACGATCGGGCAAAGGGGCGTAAAATGGCACGCCCCCTTTTATTTCATTAAACGATATTTCTACCTTTTCCACAATCTCTATTAAACGGCTCTGCCAATTTCCATGAAATTTTCACCACAGATCCTACCAACCGAGTCGGGAACTATAGGCCATAAATTATAGCGATCAGACAATGGGGCTTAAAGTGTCACACCCCTTTTTTATTGAACGGTATATTCGCCTGTTTCTTAATCACGCATAAAGGGCTGAACCGATTTTAATGAAATCTTTATCACAGATAGTAATAACTGAGGCGGGAACTGTGGGTTATAAAAGAGAGCAATCGGACAAAGGGGAGCAAAATGCCTTGCCCTTTTCATTTTATTGAACGTTATTTCTGCATGTTCTGTAATCTAGCATAAACGGCTAAACCGATTTTAATGAAATTTTTACAACAAGTAGTAATAACCGAGGCGGGAATTATCTTAATTACGTAAACTCAAGAACCGATGGACCGATTGATACCAAACTTGGACAATATTTTAGTATAGTCTGGAGCCAGGTCTCATATGTTTGATCCCGATAGATGGCGCTGATGTTGCAATATTTAAATTTTTTGCATTTATGGTACGATTTGGCTGAAATACACACAATATATTTATTAAAAAAAAATAAGTTTCCTGATATATTTGGAATTGAGAGGTGTCGTTATAATTTATGGTACATGGTGGCTCAAATTCTCATGATACATTTATTAAAACAAAAATAAGTTTTCTGATAAAATTTGGACCCTTTAGATGGCGCTGGGGTAAAGTTATTAACAAAATTCTTCATTTCAGTGAAATTTTACAACACTTGAATGTAAAACATTATTTTCTCGTCATGAGAAAATAATGTTTTATTACGGACCCGATAGACGGTGCTGGGGAGAAGCTATTAAGATATTCATATCTTAGTCGACCCGGGCAACGCCGGGCGCAACAGCTAGTTTTGTATAAAACACTTTGAAAATCCAAAAAAAACTTGGTAATTGGTACTCCTCTCCTGTATTTTTCTGCCTAGGTAAGTGCTACCCTACTGCACACGCTGATGTCTATCAAATTACCAGTTTGTTTTGTTTTCAAAAAAGATGCAATTATTGGTAAATACCATGGTGTACACATGTATGAAGCAAGTATTATTGACTTCATCAGCATCCGTCTATTTATTACCCACAACCATAGGATGAGAAGTATATTTACCTCAGGGATGGAAAATTCAATTTTTGAAATATTATCTAAGAGATTAATCATAATTGGATTGGAAAGCGTTTTTCTGCAATTCTTCTCATTTTGTTTCCGCCGCGTTTTTCCGTCCAGCTAGGTTCTTCTGCGTAAAAAACAACAGCAACAACCAAACACGAATTGAAAATCACGATTTAGTTGATACTTGCTTAACAGCCAACGTACAATTAGCGCATCGGACTCAAGCGACCGTGTGTTATGCGGGATTCACATTTTGCTGTTTTTGAGTGTTCAAGGGCGATATGTTTAAAAAAATGTCTATTGCGTTTTTATTCTGTTGCTGTTGTTTTGTTAAACAACTTGTTTAAGGTCGTAAGTGTGAAATCCACATTAGGCAGGTAATGTGAAATATTACAGATGGTCATGGGTTTAAACCGTGGAGGCTGCGATCTGTTAATAATTTTATATCCAATTATAAATAATGCATTATTTTAAATTTTGTAATAATACATAATGTAACCAAATATAAGTCATCATTAGGGATGAGATTTTCATGCACTAAAAAAATCGAAAATATGCGCTTAAAATATGCGCTAAAAAATCCAAAATATGCACTAAAAAACCTAAAAATATGCACCAAAAAAATAAAATGTGCACAATAAAAATCTTATTTTCATACGAAAAACTTCTTAAAAAGCGAAAAATAAAACCGGACTTAAATATTAAGATTTAAAACTTAAAATAAGCAAGATTTTTTTTAGAAATTCAGTCAATCTATAAAAACAATTAATAAAAAAATATTTTTTTTTTCCTGTTTATAAAATAAATTTTTAGAATTTAAAATAGTTTTTGAAAAAATAAATTTAAATTTGTGTTTTTGCAAATTTATACCAAAATATGCAAAAATATGCACTTAAAAGTTGGAAATATGCATAAAATATGCACTTAAAACCAAAATATGCAAAAATATGCATTTTGACCAAAATATGCAAAAAACAAATCGATGCCATTTTATCGTAAATTTCTTGATTCGGAAAGATAATTGGTCGATATCGTTTTTAGACTATCGAGAAAAAAACATGCATTTGCATGGAAATCGCATCCCTAGTCATCATTAATGTTAAGAAATATGAAATACATTTTTTGCAATAATCATGCATTATGCAACAAGCTATTAGTAAAACATTATTTTTCATTTTGAAATAATCTGCTGTTGAACAAATGTTTGGTACGACATCCTAAAATAATGCTACAAATAAGTGATATACACTACCTGGTAATGTGTTACATAATCACCACCCATTACAAAAGTTTGGCTGGGTACCTTGTTCAAAACACTTTTTTGTAATTTTAAATAAAAATTTAAAAAAAAATCACGTTTTTCTCATTACTTCTAAACCCCTGTTTTGAGTAGATTTTAATAACATTTTTTACAAATGCTATGAAGCAGAGCTGCAAAACTATCGATAGTCGTCCCATTCGATACTTTCGATAGTTTGTTTTTAAACTATCAATAGTATCGGATATTTTGAAGAATTTTAAGTTTTTGCAAAATAATGTAAAGATTTTAAAAACTAAGTGTGTTTTAATTTTTATTAAATAATAAAAATTAGTTATTTATTCGACCTTTTAATTGTGCAATGAAAAAGAGTTTATTCTGATTCGAGGCCTTTTCATGTTCCCCATTATGAATTAACATAACAAGTACTTATGATAACTCTACTTTCTTTATTGGGATATTCTCCCATTAAATACTCATAGAGTTTCTTGCTTGCAAAAATTTTGGCAATTTTCAGGAATGAATTGACGATCGTTTCGGGGGTGTTCCAATTCCCCCATCATCAGAATTCTTTAGAAAATAAGGTAATACTGTTAGCATGCAAACATCAAATATTCATATTCTTGCTTTCACAAGCAAGTGCTGCACAGCGAGACATTTGGCCAATTTGGGTGGACAAAAAATCTAAAATAAAAGTCAGCGGATGGTTATAACTAGGGCAAGTACTTTCATGCTTCTAAAAATCTAAAATATGTGCCCATAAAATGCATCTAAAAATCCAAAATATGCACTCAAAATTTAAAAAATGCATTTAAAAAATTTTTGTTTTAACAAAAAAGCAGGTTTTTTAACATAAAATAGGAATTGTCGAATACTTGACAATTTTAAGGAAACAATGTTAATGGAAATGATTTTTAATTAGTAAAATATTTTGTGATACGAATTTGAGTTAATATATCTGGAGTGCAAATAAATTTGTTTATAAAGTTTTTTTTTTTTATAAAAAAAGCCGTTCAGTAAGAATTTAAAAATATTTTCACCGTTTAATAAGAATTTTTTTTTTTTTTGCAAAATGAAAAATAAAATTTTATATTTTTCATTGCAAAAGAAGAAATATATTAAAATAACGGGAACACTCATTAAGAATACCGAACTTGCTTAAAAATAACAAAAAAAGGCTGTAGGCAAAATCGCCCAAAGAAAAATCGCCCAAAAAATTTTATGAAAAATCGCCCAAATGCAAAATCGCCCAAAAAATATGAGAAATGACTAGTGTTTGGGGTCCGGGAATTCCCGGGTCGGATTTCCCGGGAATTCCCGGGAAAAGACTGACGGGAATTCCTGGGAATTTTTTTAATTTTTCCCGGGAAATCCGGGAATTTTATAAAATAAACCATTTTACATAAAAAACTTTTATTTTAATTTAATTTTTAATATTTTTTTACATACAGGTATAATTACATTTGTTTTTTTTTTTTGTATTTTTTCTATTTGGAAGAACAGTGCAAATATATATTCATTAGGGATGCCAAACGGGAAATCCCGAATCCCGAAATCCCGGGATTTTTCGGGATTGGTAAATCCCGAATCCCGGGATTTATTTTTTTCAATCCCGGGATTTTTCGGGATTTTCCGGGATTGACAAATCCCGAAAAATCCCGGGATTTCGGGATTTTTTGTCAAATTTTGTAGCCATAATATATTATTTTCCCAGTGCTCATTGTCCGGTGGTGACAAATTGGATATCGTTTGAAAGGTGTTTGAAATATCTTTCAAATAAGGCAAGTTGGGCTTAATTTCTCTTATTCTTTTGTATAATTTAATTTTTAGGGCGTATTACTTAATATACAGAAGGGTGAATCAAATTTTCCTTTTTCAAATTTAAAAATCGTCGGAGACAGGGTTCTTTTTTGACTTGAAAATCGAAAAATCCGAACAAATTGAAACATTGTTTGAAACTTTTCGATTTTCGTGTCTAAAAGGAACCCTACAGGTCCAAACGATTTTGAAATTCGAACAATGGAAATTTTTTGTAAACCCTAATATAGAGTTAGCAGCCGATGTATGCACATGACAACATTTTTAAGAAGCAGTTAGATTTTGCCGAGAGTTTAATTTATAAGGGAGCATTTAGTAATCCATTTGTAAAGTTTTTATTTAACAGTTTTAGTTCGTAAATGAGTAAAAGAGAGAGGATGGGAAAATTTCCCCATTAAATAACCAAAACAGTCTCTACTTTTGTTAAGCAAATGTCACATTTTTAAGTTGCACCTAGCCATTTCATTTTTCTCGTCCCGCCCATTTTTGTGGGCGTAGATATAAAAAATTATGTAAATAATGATCAATTTCTGTTACTTAAGCGTAATAAATGCATTTGTTAACATTTATCGTAAAGGGAAGGAAACTGTTAAATTGTGATTCGCCTACCAATAGGACAATTAATACAAATGTATCGGCGGAGGACATTCCCTCGCAATAAGTTGTAACAAATTTATAAATACAATTTTATAATCTTTTGAATTCGACTGCATCGCGTCTTTCACAGACGGATATTGCTCGAATCTATTCAAATCGGTTGTTCCTAAATTGTTCCTAAAATTTCCTAAATGTTCCTAAACTTTACGATAATTATTCAATAGTTATGAATTAATTAAATATTTAATTATAAAAAAATGTATTAAAAATATAACGTAAAAAAGTTTAATTTTACTAAATCCCGAAATCCCGAAAAATCCCGAAAAATCCCGGGATCCCGAAAAATCCCGAAATCCCGAAAAATCCCGGGATCCCGGGATTAGGATTTTAAAATCCCGAATCCCGGGATTTGTAAATGTCAATCCCGTTTGGCATCCCTAATATTCATAGGAAAGCTGACAAGTGTAAAAAGTATGACAATATCATGAAAAAACTTAAAAAGTCAAAAAATATACGTCGGTTAATGATAATTTTGCTAAGACTATAAAAATTTTGAACCTAGAATTTACATTTCCAGAACAAATATTAAAATTGCTGCTATATTAGTTTTTGCTCGAATAACGCAGATTTATATTTTTTTGCGATTTTTAGCAATTTTTTTGCGATTTTTTGTGGGGAAAAAAGTTGCAATATTTTTTTGCTTTGTTTTATTGTATTTCAGGATTTTTAACTTTTATTTTGTGATTTTTTATCTTTTAATTAATTGTTTATCTGTTATAAAACCGTTTTTAATAAAAAGTTGGTCAAATTTTAATGTTTTTTATGATTTATATTAACAATGAAAATTTCCCGGGATTCCCGGGAATCCCGGGAAATAAATTATTTTTTTCCCGTTTCCCGGGAAATTGAAAAGTCCGGGAATTCCCAAACACTAGAAATGACCCAAAAAGAAAAATACGAAACTTCGCCCAAAATTAACGAAAAAAAGCCCAAAAAAGAAAAGAAAAATGGCCCAAAATAAAATAAAAAAAAATTTTTTCTAACACATTTTTTTCAAAACACATACTACACAGAAAAGCTTTCTTTTGCGGAGAGGGTGGGTCTAAGTCATGGAGTTTGTAATCCCTAAACCCGGCCGAAGGCCGGCTACGCAGAAGAACTTTAAGACAAAGACAAATACTTTTAAGATAAGACCATAGGTTACGTGGTTATTATTTATTTATATAGATCGTTGTTTTGAGTTTGAGAATACAGCCCGTAAAATGCATAAGTAATTGATATAAAAATTGATGTAAAAGTTTTAAGTGTGAAACTTCAATTTTAGCGAAATAAAAAAATTGGAACTAGCACCGATGAAAGCGCCGCAGGCGAAAAATTTGACCAACAAATTTTAACAAAAAATTGCGCGATTTTTTGTTAAAATTTGTTGGTAAAATTTTTCGCCTGCGGAGCTTTCTTCGGAGTTGCATGCTTTTTTAAATTCATTACTTTTGATTTTCTACTGCGCTGCGATAGATTAATATAAAGCTTGGTAATCTGCATGTAAGAGCAGGGGTTTTGGGTTCGATTCCCACCAGAGCCTTTGTATGTTAGCAACAACGGAACGGTATTGCTTCAGCATATTCTTGGTTAGTTAAATATATAATTTATAAAAAAAACACGATATGCGTTTACTGTTTCTAAAAATAATAATATACTGATTTATTGTAACATACATATTTCAGTTTTGACATTTTAAGATTTTGACAAAAAATAAAACCAAAATAAAATTGGGCAATTTTTCATGTATAACTTTTGGGTAATTTTTCGTAATGAAAAATCACCCATTTTTTAATTTCGAAATTTTGCCCAAAAACTATGAAAAATTGCCCAAAAATATTGGGTAACTTTTCATATGAAATATGACCCAAATTTGTATGAAAAATTTTTGGGCGAATTTTTGTTTTCTTTTTTGGGTCATTTTTCATTGGGCGATTTTGCCAAAAAAATATGACCTTGACCTTTTACCTCTAAAAAGTCGAATGTGGTGTTCAAACCCGTGGGGACGTACCCCGTTTGGGAGGGGCAGGGGTTTGAAGTTAAAGTGGTTTTTCTTAAATATTTCAAAAACTACTTATCCGATCAAGATGATTATGGCATCGTTAGTAAGGATAATAAAATGCCTTTCCAAGATTTTATTAACCCTTTAAGCTACAGAAATTGATTAAAAAAAAATTTAACTAGAATTTTTTTACAAAATGCTTAATATTTCAAAATCGCACGTATATACACATTTTTCTTGTCTATATAGGCTTGTAGCCAAGAGCTTAAGCTTACATTTGCACCAAAAAAAACATGCTATAAGTCTAAAACTTACTGATATATTAAGTGTCAAAGTTGTATTACTTTTTTTTTTTTAACTTTTTTTTCAGGTTTTAAGGGTAATTAATACAAAATTGTTATTTAAATAAATTCTTACAATTGTTTTTAGGAAATTATATACTTTTTGTGCAAATAATCGAAAAATGTAGAATTCAAATTTGGTAATTTTAATTTCGGGAGTCTTTGTGGGCGTGAGAAAAGTTATAGTTACTCACGTGAGCGTGCTTGAAAGTGAGCAGAAAAAAAACTTCCGAACGGTGAAAATATTTTTCAATTCTTACTGAACGGTTAAAAAATTTTTATGTTCTTACAGAATGGTTAGCAAAATTTTAAGTTCTTACTGAATGGTTAACAAAACTTTCCATTCTTACTGAACGATGAAGAAATTGAATTAATTCAGTAAAGAATTAATTCAAAAATGAATGCTTAGGGAATAAATTTTTTGAATGTATTTTAAAGAACAATAAAAAAGAATTGAATTATTTTCCAGTATTATTGAATGGAAATAAATATGATTTCGTTCGATTCAATTCAATGTGAACAAGGAATTAATTCTTTCGACTATAATTCAGAACGGAAAATTGAATTAAGGAATTAATTCAATACAAGCTCTGTGTTACATATAATTTAACAAAAATCTTAATTGTTTTAATAAATAAATATTCGAGCTCGAGGCCTTACGATTTTTATTTGTAAATAATGTGTATTTTTATTTAAAACCAATATTTTGCCTTTCTTTTAGAGGCATCCTAAGGGGAATATTAATTGTTTACGTTAAAAAAAAAAAAAAAAAAAAACTTTAAAAAAATACGTTGTATATCCACCATCGCCTGTTATATTGCAATAACAGACGATGGTGGATACACAACGTACTTTTTAAAGTTTTTTGTTTTTTTGTTATTACGTAAACAATTAATATTCCCCTGAGGATGCCTCTCAAAGAAATGTTAAATATTGATTTAAAAAAAAAATAAAAATTATTTACAAATAAAAATCGTAAGGCCTCGAGCTCGAATATTTATTTATTAAAACATTAAACAAAAAAGGTCGAATAAAACTAAAATTAAATACACAAATTTTAATATTAAATGAAGAATAAACCTAGAAAGTTTTGAACTTGATTCAGTAATGTGATTCAATTTGTTGAACCTAATTTAAAAAAAAAATTTGGTTCTAGAAATTTCTTAAGATATTTCTATGAGTGTATGTGTAAAAAAAACACTCCTAGTTTTGTTGAAGATTTTTTGTTTCATAAATCATATACTGTAGTATATAAAATAAAATGTTAATCAAAGTCACTTTGCAACAATGGGATTTTAAATTTGACACAATTCTCATGAAACAGCGTCAGCAAAATCTTCATTAATGTTTACATCTTCTAACTGCATTATATGAATAAAGACACAAAAGGCAAAGTAGTGAAAAATAAAACATAAAAACAAGTGAGAGTGTTAAATTCGGCTGTGTCGAATCTTAAATACCCTGCATTATATTTTTAAAAACAACAAGTGATGTGAGGTGTACCGATCTTTTATACTCTCCAAATTGTTAACAAATTGAAAACAACAAAAAAAAAGGGAAAAAAGTTAAATTCGGCCTTGCCGAATATTATACCCTCCACAATGTAAAAAAAATATCATTGTAATTAACTTTATTTTAAATAAAAAATTATGAAAAAATTATGTTTCAAATTGGTAAAAGAGAAAAATGTCCGCGAAACAAAAATTGCTGAAAAAGGTGTTTGTTCTTGTTTAAATCGCATTCGGTTTCCAATTTTGTTAAAAAATGTCAACCGCCATCCAAATTAAAGCATTTTGTAAATTTAGGTTATGTAGAATGTGCCAAAATTTTTCGAGTTTTTTTCACATTTTTTGTTCATAATATTTGCGCCTCTGAAACGAAATCGCTCAAATGGAATACCAAACATTTCAGGACAACAAAAACAACTGACATCGTTAGAATGTCTTAAGGGGGGTTATACTTACCTTTAGAACTCTTATGAAATAACAATATTTAAACAGCTATAAACAATATATACATAGAAGTGTGATTGAAATTATTCTTTCTTGTACAAGAAAGATACATAATTGTAGTATTTAAATGTAAGCTGTTTTAGCTTTTTATTATACCCTCCACTCTAGTGATAGAGGTTTGTCATTCCGTTTGTAACTCATTAAAATATCGGTCTGTGACCCCATAAAGTATATATATTCATGATCCCAGATCGATTTTAAGACGTTCTAGCGATTTCCGTCTGTCAGTCCGTCTGTCTGTCTGTGGAAATGGTCATCACGGCCAAAATATTACACGGAGATGACTGAAACTTAACATGTTTATTGGAAGTTCTCCCGAGAAGTTTGGTATTGCATTTGAGCGATATCGGTTCACCGGTTCAAAAGTTATGAACGAAAATGTAAGGACACTTTAAAAATTTTAGTACATTCAACATAACCTAAAAATACAAACTGCTTTAATTCGCCTGTTGATTGACTTATGTGAACATAATTGAACACCAAATGGTATTTAAACAAGTACAAACATATTTTTTGACAAAAAAATAAAAAAATCGAGGATTTTTTTTTCCAATTTTTTTTTTTTTGCGAAATTTTTTTTCGCGGAAATTTTTTTTTTTTCAAAAGTAATTTCCTTTTAAATAAAGTTTTTGCAATACTCTTTTAGAAATTGTGGAGGGTATCACTACATTCGGCAAGGCCGAATTTAACTTTTTTACTTGTTAAGAGTTAATTCTACATTTCGATATTGTTTAACAAGCTGTAACTTTTTTATTTTTGATCATTTTTTTATGAAATTGTTGCTGCTTATAGGAGGCATTCCACCTCAAATATCCCGCTACAGAAAAACATGTGTTCCGTGAATTTCTGAATAGTAGTGAGTAGAAAGTAATCTCTGGAACTACTCATCCAATTTCAAAAAAGTTTTCAGAAATATTTAGAGTATTCCTCCAGGATGGATATAGGCTAGGTTTCATCGACCACGCCTACTTCTACCCCCACTTTTTGCCAAAAAAAAAACGTTAAATCTAAAAATCTCCAAAACTACTAAACCGATTTCAAAAGTTTTTTTACCAATACATACTTGGAATTAGAGATGGGCACATTAGCAGATTAGAGCGTGATTCAGGTGATTCACGCGTGAGTGTGACTGAATTCAATTTTACTCACGTGATTGTGAGTGAGTGTGAGTGGAGAAAAAAATTGCGTGAGTGAGTGTGCGTGAGTAAGATTTTTGCGTAAGTGAGTGTGCGTTAGTCGATTTTTTTGGGAGAGTTTGCGTGTTTTATTTTCACTTCATATTTCCTTTCATACCAAAAAAGCAACAAAGAAGTTGTAAAATTTGGCTTTTCTTCCCAAAAAAACAAAAAAAAAATGTAAAATTTCGCTGAACTTTAAATTTTGCTGAAAATTTTGAAAGATTTTTTAATTTTTTTTTGTATAAATAAGAGTTTCGTGAGTGTGAGTGCACGTGAGTGTGAGTTGTATCAAATTTACTCACGTGATTGTGAGTGAGTGTGAGTAGAAACAAGCGAGAGTGTTAAATTCGGCAGTGCCGAATCTTTTATACCCTCCAAAATGTAAAAAAAAAATAAAAAGAAAAATTGTCAAGGGCGTTTGTTTTGGGGGGGAGGGTGATGGGGTCAGTGGGGGACGTTGAGAGCACCTTCCCATCCCGATAAATATAGCAAATGTTTCATTTATTTAACAAAAATACAAAAAAACATGTAAAAAAAGTGTATTTTTTCAGAGGTTGGTTCAGTTCTTCAAGGGGGAACTTTTTCCCCCTGAGCCGATTTTGCCCATTTACGAACTTAACCTGCCTAGGACCATAAGACATATTCATGTCAAATTGCAGGAGGCTAGCTCTTTTATTTTGGACTCTATCGTGCCATCTACAGACGGACAGACGGACGGCCGGACGGACATTCACAGAATGTCTTAGAATCGATCATGGATCAATAATATATATACTTTATGGGGTCCCCGACTGATATTTCGATGTGTTACAAACGGAATGACAAAGTGAGTATACCCCCATACTGTGGTTGGAGGGTATAAAAATATGTTCGTGGGTGAGTGTGCGTGATTCAAAAATTAATGTCGTGAGCGTCAGTGAGTGTGAGTCAAAAATCACGCACCCATCTCTACTTGGAATGGTCCGTCATGATGGACATATGTTAGGTTTCATCAACCGCGCCCACTTCTACGCCCACCTCCATGCCCAATTTTGGCAAAAACTTAAAATTTAAATATCTTTGAAACTACTCATCCGATTTAAATTTTTTTAACCAATATTTAGAGTGCTCCTCTACATCTACAAAATTACTCATCCGATCATCAAAATTGTTTCACCAATGCTTGGGATGGTTCATAAGAGTGGAAATATGCTGAGTTTTATTAACCACGCCCATTTCTACGCCCACTTTTGGCAAGAAAAACGTAAAATTTATTATATATGGTTTTGAATTGAGAAAAGTGTGAGAGAAAAATTTTTAATTTTTCTAAAAATTTAAGACATCCTGGTTTGTTTCTTACTAGTTTCATATTATCCAGTTATAATAATCTTCAGAAAAACTTTTAATGTCAAATTTATTCAGTTAATAGTCAATAGAACTCTATATGTGAAAATTAGTAACAGATTGCAGCCGACAAGGATTGAACCCATCATCTGTAATACTTTATATTTAATGAAACTACTCATCCGATTTAAAAAATTTTATCACCAATATGTGTTAAGAATGTTTCTTAAGGGTGGACATGGGCTAGTTTTCATCGAATACGCCCAGTTTTGGCCAAAAAAAAAACGTTAAATTTCAAAATCTCCGAAACTACTCATTAGATTTTAAAAAATTTACTATCCAATATTACTTAAGACATAGGCTACGTACGGTTCATCGATGTGAAATTTTAAAATACAGTAATGCTACATACATTTTCAAAAATGAGATTTAAATTTTAAAACTTAAAAATCGCATACTAGAACACTTGTTCAATAAAATTAACTTTAACTTTAGATTTTTTTTGGATTTTTTTAAAGTACGTAAAAAAACAAAAATTAAAAAAGAATGGAATTTTGACCATTTTTTAAGAAGTTATGGATAAAAAAGAAGTTTGAGTAAAGAAACAAACTACCAGTTTTTGAAAACTTTCCTTCTTGTTTTTTTCTAAAACTACATTTAAATGCCACCAAAACGTCTTCCAATTTTGTTTAAGATATCGAAATTTTTAAGTGGTCAAAATTAATTGAAAATTTTAATTTCTAAATTTTTTTTTTTTAAAAAATCGCCATTTTGAAACATTTATTACCCAAAACATGAAATTAAAAACTAAAAATTGGTATGCAAGTTGCACTTAATACGGACTAAAAGATATCCAAAAATTAGCCAAATCGAAGGGGGTCGGGTCTGAAATTGTGCGATTTAGCATGGAATGTCCCATATAAATGTAATACATATTGTGCTAGATTCTCGAATACGATTTCACCCTTCACCTAATTTTTAAAAATTTGATATTCTTTCGAGTTTTAAGATTTTTAAATTTGTTCTTGTTATTTTAAATTCTTAAAATTCTAAAGAATATCAAACTTTTAAAAATTGGGTGAATGGTGAAGTCGTATTCGAGAATCGAAACATTATGTATATATTTTGGCATTTTCAAAGCACACTTTAGGGGTAATATTATAAAATGTACTTAATAAATCTAAATAATTAAAAAAAAAAAAAAAAAAAAACAAAACAAGAAATGTGTTACAAACGGAATGATAAAGTGAGTATAACACCATATTTTTTAATGGAGTGTGTGAACCCTAACAAAAGAAAAAAAAACATTATTAAAGAATCATTAAAAATTTAGCTTACTTCTATTAACTACAGTGAAGTTTGGTTATACAGAACTTAAATAAACCGGTACCTTTGTGCCCTTTAATGAATGTTTATTAATTTATTGAATGTTCATTAATTTAAAAAACGGGAATTACATGGACGGGTCTATTTAAAGTTTTTTTTTTTTAGTTTTTACTCAAAGTATTGTGGGTGTTTTGGAAGTATTCATAATATTGATGAAACGAAGAAGTTCGCCGTCTAAAACAGAAAACTTGTAAGAAAATCTTCATCATACAGAATTAAGAGGTTAATTCGTTAATTTCATAAGTTTTTGCTAGCGCAATTATTTGGTGAGAATGAAACAAATTTAAGCTACTCATGAGAACAATATTTTTAATTCGTGAGAGTGAGTCAAAATTCACGCACCCATCTCTACTCCATACTGTGGTTGGAGGGTATAACAAAATTAAATAAAATATTTTTAAAGTCTATGATGTAATTAAAACCACACAAGTCCATTAACACTGCGGTTTGTTTTAGGCGATCTTCACTGTGATGTTATCTTATTATTAATATTATATGGCAACAGGTAAAAAGTGTTCAGCATCAACAACAAAATATATGAATGAAAGGTGTAATAACAGGCAATGACCAGCGAAAGTATTTTTTGTTTTATTTTTGGAAACTTACTTAAAAAAATAAACAAAAACCGGGTTTAAATGCGAAAGTTTTTTTTTAGTTTTTATTTTTTTTTTTTTTGTGGCATATTTTACTATACATCCTATTTTTCAACCAAAGAACTAGAAAGTAAAATTTCTCTTTCGAAATATTAAAAAAAAAAATAAGGTGCTTTAACAAAAAAATCAATTTTGAGGCAGATAAATATGTTATGATTGATTGAAATATAAGCATTGGTGGGGGCCGAAAAGTCATTATTTTCCATGGTAGTATATTTAGCCCTTGGAGATTTACACTGTGATGCGTGTGGTATAATGAGTTTGTGCTGTTGTTTGCTGTTATGAAGAATACCTGACCTACACTCTGTTAAATCGGATTAATTTACAAATATTGTCAAAAGACCATTAGGTGGGAACCGAAATTATTATTAATTTTTGACCAGGATTATAAAGGATGTAATATTTTCCTTGTTATTGATAGAGGTTTCAAACCAAGGGAGAGGTTTCAATGAGAATCCACTGATTGTCCTGAAACTTGCATATGGCGAAGAGGAGAGAAAAATAAGAGTGGCATATTTTTATACCCTACACCACTCTGTGGTATAGGGTATAATGCAGGGTTGCAAAATGAGAACATCAAAATTGTACCAACGAGCTCCGAAAATTGTACTTTTTCGACCCCAATTGCACCAAAATTTTTTTTTTTAATTTAAAAAAAAAAAAAACGACTGAAAAAACATAACCAGCTTAAGTTTGTGCTGAACTGGAAGCAGCTTTTGGAAAGGAATCAAGCCATCCTATTGCATCCAAACCGCCTGAATTATTCCATGATTCCTTTGGGCGATGTCACAGTTTAGAGCAATATTTGGCAGCAGAAAGAAAGAGTCGATTTTGCTATGATTGTCCGTCCCTCTGTCGGTCCATGAAATTAGTCGCCATACAAATGTCCTCCCGATATTTACTTAAATCTGTCTGTTGGCATGCTTAAATACTATTTAAACACAAATTTGGTTTGTATGTATTGCAAATTTCACCAAAAAAAGGATAAACTGAGAAAGATCTTAAATTGTACCAAATAAGTCATTGGTGTACCATAGTACTTTTGAGCTTTGAATTGTACCAAAAAAAGTACAGTTGTACCAACTTTTGCAACCCTGGTATAATGATTTTGTGTTTTAAGACGTTTATGTGAGTTTTGAGTCGATTTTGCGATGTCCGCCTGTCCATATAAACGATGTGCGCACGATACAGGACACAATTTTTAGCCGATATGTCTGAAATTTAAAACTCAAGCTTATTTTAATTAAGGGCGGACGCTATTGAAATTTCAAAAAGTCGGTCCATGTTTTGACCTAGCCCCATACAAACATCCCCTTTAAATATGGATCAAATGACCCTAAGAACCGTATTTTAATAGGTATCCTTTCGAAATTTGGCAAGTAAAAGTGTTTTGTATTTACAAACCACCATTCCAAAGAAATCGAAGCAGTTCTTCTTGTAGCTCCCATACAAAAAACCCTCCCGATATTCACATAAATCTCTAAAAAAAATCTCTAAAACAAAAGGAAGCCTATTTCACTCAAATTTGGTTGTGTTTTCTACGCTTATTCAAGATTTAACAAAAAAGATACCCAATCAGTCCATGTTTGGACTTAGGACTAGTGTTTCAGAAAATTTTCATAATCAATGAATTTTCAGTTTTTGGAAGAACATTTTTTAAAAAAGGTAATTTCAGAGACCCCTGAATTCACATCCTATATCAATATATTGATTTCAAAACAATTTTTTCTCAGGTTCTGAGAAATATGTCTCGAAAAATAAGATTCTGATATATTTTTCCAATGGAACATTTTTAATAATTTTTGCTATAAAAAAAGTCTTAGATTTGAGAATTAATCTGTTAAAAAGTCTCAGATTCTGATATATTTTGGATCCTCCTTCCCATGTGTACGGTTCTAAATTCAATTATAAAGTTTTTTTTTTTTATAAAACCTCTAAAAACAAATAACAAAGAATAGTCAAAATACGGCAAAACATGGAAATTTAAAATTCCCGGGAATTCCCGTTATATTTTCCAGGATTTCGCGATTGAATAAGCCGGGAATTCCAGTGAAAAGCTCTACTTGGGACCAATTTTCCGGGAAACACTGATGTAGGGTATTATAAGTCCTGACCGACTATAATTTTCTTATACAAAAAAAAAACCTTGTCAAATTACTAGAAAAAGTCTCTTAATCCCATTTTATCAATATTTGACAATTTTCCTTTCCAATTTTCCAAGAATCTCAGAGTTTTTCTGTATGAATAATGTTTTTGAATCTTAGAACTTTTTCCAGGAAAAAGTCTCGGAATCTTAAAATTTTTCTAGGAAAAATAAGAAAAGTTCTTTGGGAAAAATTTGAGAAGTTTTTTATAAAAAATTTGTTAGAACCTGAGACTGTAGGAAAAAATTACACAGAATCTGTGACCTTTTTAAAGAAAAATGTTTCGGGATCTGAGATTTTTTCTATTAAAAAAATGTCTTAGAACCTAAGACGATTTTTTAGGAAAAGTGTCTCAGATTTCAAGATAATGTCTCAGATTCCAAAAAAATGAAAAAAGTCTCAGAATCTAAGGCTGTTTAATAAGAAATGCTGGACCTTTTCTATAGGAGTCGTAGAAAAAAAATTTCGGACTTATTCGATTGGAAAAATGTATCAGAATTTGTGATTTATTATTTAAAAAATTGCTCTAAAATCTAAAACTTTTTCCATAGAAAAAACTCCTCAGGTTTCTGTGAAAAATTTTCCAGAATCTGAGAAAATGTATTAGATTTTTATTATTTGAAAAATGTCTCAGAATCTGAGAGAAAATGTCTCAGAAGCTGACACCTTTTTTATAGGAAAAATGTCTCAAAATCTAAGAATTTATTGTAGAAAAAATTTCATAGATTTTCATAAATGGTTTTTTCTAAGGATTTTTCTAAGAAAAAGTGTTTCAGAAAACTACACTTTTTTATAGAAAAATTTCTCAGAATCTAGGAAATTACCTAAATAATTTTTCTTATCTTAGATACTTCCTAAAGAAACCTAAAAATGTTATATATGGTTTGAATTGAGAAAGGTGTGAAAGAAAAATTTATTTTTCTAAAAATCTAAGACATCCTGGTTCGTTTTTTACTAGTTTCATATAATCCAGTTATTATAATCATCAGAAAAACTTTTAATGTCAAATTTATTCAGTTAATAGTCAATTATATTCTACTAGCTGACCCGGTCCGCGTCGCTGGCCCTAAGAGAACATTTATTTTATATTGTATCTTGATTTTAATATACATGTCGGACAAAACAAAAGCACGAAAACAGGTCTTTAGTTATACCCTCGGAAAAAAATTATTTAGTCATTTTTGCGTGATTGTAAAACAGACAGACGTAACGTTGTACAAAAGGGTGTGTCATTCCATGGATTTTTATCGAATCGTGCTTTAATATAGCCTAAAGTTCCAAGTTGCGTCTTCGGTTAGTACTACCTGTGCTACAAATTTCATTGAAATCGGTTTAACCGATTTTGTGTAATTGCGGAAGACGAAGAAATAACTTTTTATTTTATAAAAATTTTAGTGGTATTTTATACCCCTTTGCCGAATAGCGCTCTTATACATAATAGTTCCAGCTCGGTTAGTACTATTAGTAGTGACAGATTCGGCGTAGCTGTTTTTGCGTGATTGTAAAACAGACAGGCACAATGATCAGTATAGTACAAAGGGGCGTGGCAATTTATGCCTATTTATCCAATCGTGGTCCTACACATCCTATAGTTCCACCATTGCTTTGCACTATCTGTGCAGCGAATTTCATTAAGATTGGCTTAGCCGTTTTTGTGTGATAAAGGTGGTAATTTTTCGCCTCTTTTTCCGAATGCAATCTTATAATTACCGCTCGGTATCAGCACTAAAAGGGGCGTGAAAATTTACGCACCTTTCTCCAGTTCTGATCCTACAATGCACTTGGTTAGCCGAAAGAAAATCTGTTCAGCTGTTTGTGCGTGATTGCAAAACAGGCATATAACGTTTAGTATAGTACAAAGGGGCATGGCATTTTACGCTTCTTTAACCCATCGTAGTATAATATGACCTATAGTTCCTCAGTCGGTTAGCACTATTAGTGCTGAAAATTTAATTAAAATCGGATCAGCCGTTTTTGCGTGATTGCGGAGCATGCAGAAATAACTTTTAATACAATACAAAGGGGAGTGGCATTTTTCGCCCCTTTGTCCGGACACGCTCTAATTTGGCCTATAGTTAGTACTCGGTTAGTAGTATCTGTGGTGAAAATTTTATTACAATCGGTCCATCCATTTTTTACATAAAGATGTCATTAGTGGTAGAATGTAAAAAATAGATTTTGCCACGCCCCTCCGCCCACAGACTAAAAATTAAAAATGTGACTTGAAAGTGTTACTCGCCAGCCTATTCTGAATATCCCCTGAAAATTTCATCAAGATCGGTCCAGCCGTTTTCGCGTCCATAAGGAACATACATATAGCCGTTTTTTGCATTATTGCGGAGTATGTAGAAATAAATCTCAACTCAATTCAAAGTGGTATGGCATTTTACGTACCTTCGTCCGATAACGCTCAAATTTGGCACATAGTGAGTACTCAGTTAGTACTATCTTTGATTTAAATTTCATCAAAATCGGTCCATGCGTTTTTTATATATAGATGTCATTAGTGGTGGAATGCAAAAATTGGATTTTGCCACGCCCCTCCGCCCACAGACGGAAAATCGAAAATCCGACTTGACAGTGTTACTCGCCAGGCTATTCTGAACATTCCCTGAAAATTTCATCAAGATCGGTCCAGCCGTTTTCGAGTCCATACGGAACATACATACATACATACATACATACATACATACACACATCCATTTTTATATATATAGATATGTGAAAATTATTAACAGATCGCAGCCCCCAAGGATTGAACCCATGATCTGTAATGTTTTTTTGCTATTAACTGCCTCTTAGGTACGATCACTCTAGACCGATACAATTTGGTGTAGAAAATATTTCAGAGCCAAAGAAGTTTTCGATGGGGAAAAAGTCACTAACAAAAAGTCTGAGAATTTTTCTATACGAAGAATTTTTTTAAATATGAGAATTTTTCGGTGGGAAAATTGCCGAAGTATCTGAGAATTATCTATGTGAAAATAAGTCAGAATCTGAAAATTTTTTCTACTGCAAGAATATTTTAAATTCTAAAAGCTTTTTTGTAGCAAAATGCCTCGGAACCTCAGAATTTTTTTATTGGGATAATATGTCAGAATCATAAACTTTCTCTATAAGAAAATGATTTAGAAAATTTCCAAAATCAGTAAACTTTTTTTGGAATAAACTTGTCTGAAATCTGATATATTTTCAATTGGAAAATTGTTTCAGAATCTGGGTCTTTTGCTGTCAGCAAAATGCTTTAGAACCGAGAATTTCTTGAGGATACACATTTCAAAATATCAAACATTTTCTTAAGTTCAAAAACATTTCTATAGGAATACATTTCTAAAATTTGGAAATGTTTCTTTAGAAAAAATCAAAATAAAAAACAGGTAACCAATAGAAACCCGTAAGTAATGATTTAAAACCGACTTGAGGTGCCCTGAAAAAAATTGTTTGAGTAAAAAAAAACTTACCCACCCCCCCCCCCCCCCCCAAACCTAAGAGCTGGATCCAAACCTGACTTTATGAATATAGAAGAAAGAAACAATCATAACAAATCTTAAATGTCCATTTTATTGCAAAAGAAATGTGGTTTTATATACTTAAAACCATTTTAAACGATTTCCCAACTATAAAGCCGCGTTGCCAAAAATATTTTTATACCCTCCAACCACAGTATGGGGGTATACTCACTTTGTCATTCCGTTTGTAACGCATCGAAATATCGGTCGGGGATCCCATAAAGTATATATATTAGGGCGGGTTGATTTTTTTTTGTCAAAAATCGTATAGCAAAAACATAATCTACAAGAAATTCTAAGAACTTTTCCCAAAGAAACCATGTTTCCAAAATCCAACCCTATACCGCGTCTAACGACATGAAGATTTGTCAGTCCGTCCTTTTTTTTAATTAGCAAAACATAGAACTTGACTCTTTTTTGGTGTTTGTGCTAATTTTTGGGCTTTGGTGTGCTCTGAGGTATATAGTAAAATTTTATTGGCAACATTTTTGTAGAACATTTTATCCCCACCCTCCCCCTTTTTCGGGGTGTTTTTTGCGATTTGTTAGAATAGAGCCAAAAAATACCGTTATGAGAGGGAGTTAGAGGGTTAATATGTTTCACAAAAATATTTGCCATAATATTTTCTACAAAGTTGCTGAACATACCCTACACCTCAGATGTAAAGAAAACATGATGCCTGTTCGTTTACCTTACTACAATCTACTCATTTTTACTACTTTTACTACAGCTGGAAATTTTCAGTACAAAAAGTAAACAAAAATTTCCAGTTGTAGTAAAAATTGTAAGAAATTCAAGTAAACAAACAGACCTATAGTTTTATATACCGATATGCTGCAAGAACATATCCAGCGGCAATGTTTTACTAATTGCAGCTGGATATAATTCTAACAATTTTTGGGATTATGACCGGAGAAATAAATAATTAGATTGATTTGTAATGAAAACGCCACAGACGAAAAATTATAATAAGAAATTTTAACAATAAATCGCTGCTTTTATCATTAATTCATGATAATTTTACTCCATTATTTATTTTATATTGGGCTGCAGTATACTTACATGTAGCGTGATCTCTCAAAGTAAGTGCAGGGGTTGTGGGTTCGATCCCTTCTAAAGGCTTTGTATGTTACGTACAAAGGGAAGCTGGTTCAGCGGATTTTTCTTACAATTAGTAAATAAAAGTATGTATTTGAGGATCGTAATGATATTTCATCAAAGAAAACACATAGACACTTTTGTTGGATGAAATTGGAGAGTTGCATATCGGAGAGGAAAATCGGAGAGGAAAAACGGACGGATTTTCATGTCGTTAGGCGCGGTATAGGGTTTAATTTTAGACCAATGGTTTCTTTGGAAAAGTTTCTTAGAATTTCTTGTAGATTTTGTTTTTGCTATACGATTTTTCAGTTTTTTTCGATCCATACAAATCGACCCGCCCTAATATATATTATTGATCTATGATCGATTCTAAGACATTCTGTGAATGTCCGTCTGTCTGTAGATAACACAATGCAGTCCAAAATAAAACAGCTAGACTCCTGAAGTTTGTCACAAATATGTCTCATGTTAATGGGCAGGTTAAGTTCGTGAATGGGCAAAATCGGGCCAGGGGGAAAAAAGTTCCCCCTTGAAAAACTGAAAAAATACACTTTTTTTAGATGTTTTTTTTTTTGTATTTTTGTTAAATAAATGAAACATTTGGTACACTCAAAATAATTCTACAGTAAAAGGTTTAGTAAGTGAAATTGTACCAAAATCTACTAATTCGTTACTAATTTTAGTCTTCAATCTAATAATCTTCAAAGTACTAACATTAGTAATTTTTACTGGATTTGACTAATATTAGTTAAAAATTTTAGTATTTGTTACCAATTTCTGCACTAGGTCCTTTTGGACTAAAATTAGTTAAATTTTTAGTATTGAATACCCACGTTTTTTTTTGGTGTATATTTATGGGAAGGTGCTCCCAAAGTCCCCCACCCCAGGAAAATTTTTCAGAACCGATTCTGACAACACTTGTTCTCAGCGACGTATCCAGGAATTTGAAAAAGGGGGGGCACAACTTTCAACATTTTTTCATCGCATTTTTATTTATCTAGAACTTCGTAAGTCAGCGCGTCCCATTTTCGAAACATTCAAGTTTGAAGATTTAAAAAAATGCTAGAAAAAGTGTCTTAGAATCTTATAGTTTAAAACTTATTTGTAGAAATTTATTTTTATGATCCTGATACTTAATTTTTATTAGAAAAACCCAATTTTATGTGTTTTTAAACATATTTTACTGATATTTCGATTGAAATGACTTTGTTTCTTTTTTAAAATTTTTTTGTTTAACATTTTTTATTAAATTTTAAAATTTTTCAAATCGAAAAGGGGGGGGCACGTGCCCCCTGTGCCCACCCCCTGTATACGTCCATGCTTGTTCTAGAACAGGTTCTTTGGTAACCATACACTATTACACTTTAATTATTCAGAACAAGTTAAGTCAAAAATTATTGCAAAGCTTGTTCTCTGCAATCAAAGTTTCATAACATTTTGGTTCTCAGAAATTAAAAAAATATTATGTGTCAAAAAATTTAAAAAATAAATATCAATTTATTTTTGTTAACCAAGAAAAAAACACGAAATTCTATTAAAATAGCAAGATATAATCATGAAAATTATTGACACAAAGGTGAGTAAATTACATTTTTATTGTCTGGGTCGGGTCAAATACTAATAATATTATGTTTTTTATTTTTGTTTGCAGAAAATCGATGTAATGGTATGTCATTTTTGTAAGGCCCAATATGCAACTTTGGAGGCGAAAAACGATAAATTTGTGTTAAAAAATGTAAATATTCCATTTGTATATGATTGTCTTTATCTTTGTTAAATAAAATTAATGCAATTCAATATATTTCTTTAATTCTTATTTCTATTCCAAATTTTACTTCTAGAACCGATTCCGAGGAACAAAAATATGTTCTAATTTTGCTTACAAACACCTGTTGCTTTTGGGACAATCCCTTTGTTAAAAGAATCGGTGTTGCACAAGAATTAGAACAGGTTCTAGGGAAGTATAAGTTGTTCCACAATCGGTTCTTTGCAACCGAAAATTTTGCTGGGACTGACCCCCATCACCCCCCCCCCCCCCCCAAAACGCCCCTGACATTTTTTTTACATTTTGGAGGAGATTCGGCACAGTCGAATTTAACACTCTCACTTGTTTTATATGGAGTTTGACAGATTTTTTCACGTGAACACGAACAGCTTATGCACCTTTAGCCATCGTTCTGCAGGTATTCCGATACAAAATTCCATTGACTTATTATTATTATTAGTACCCAGCAAAAACTGACATTACTAGTAATGGGTTTTGTAATCCGAAACAAATGTTTATCACTACTTACTTATTGAATGAAACACTTATTATTTTAACAAGGGCGTGAGACAAAAAATAACTAGTGAAGAGTATGGAGATAAATAAGTAGTTACTGCCTCGGATTACAAATAAGGAGTAAAAACCCATTACCAATAAGAAGTAAAATAATTAGTTAATTAAAACTTTTAAAATTTAACTTGTTTTTACTAAAACTTAAAAATTCTGTAATTTTTATTAAGTTTTTAAGTACTTTTTAAGTGAATTGAATTGTAAAGGTTAAAAACTGCAAGTGCAAGAAGATATTATTACTTAGAGGTGCTTTTATAACATATTACTGAGAAGTAGTTACTTTTGGGCTTAAAATAATGTTAATGGTAATGGGTACTCATTATAAATAATGTACTTGGTAATGATTACTTTTCACAACTCATTACCATGTTTTTGCTGGGTAGGTATATAACTGTTGTATTTTCATATATTACTATTTCTTTTTTAATTCAAAAATCAAATTACAAAAATAAAGAAATCTTAATCAAAGAGGCTATTGTTGTAATGTTGCCAACAATCAGTAAATGATATACTGACCCATTAACACAAAAGAACTATAGAAAAAACAAAATACTAGTAAGAAACAATAAAATAATCATTAGATGGGTATAAGCAGATTGCGAAATACCGTAAGATGATGAAAGTTTATTATTTTTTTTTGACTGGGTAATAAATTTTGTAAATTTCCAAATAGATCAAAATTGAATTAAAAGTTGACCATCAGAAAAAAATAGTATCTACAAAAGGTATTGAAAAGTTCAGAAAATATTCTTTTGAGTATAAAATTACACTGTGCAACACTATTTTGTGTCATGGACGGGAACAAAAAAAAATGAAATTGTACCAATAGTAGACCAAAACCTCCGAACACTTTTGAAAACTTAGCCCGAGTTCTTTTTTTAAGTCCCACTGAAGTTTTCAAATTTTTTCAAAGGCGTTTTGAAAAAGTCAAAAAAAAGTATTAAGTATAGTTCTGAGGTAAATAACTTTAAATCATGTCTGCAGTGGAATTTAATGGCGTTTTTTTAGAACATATTAATCCTCTATTTCCCATTTTTAGGGGTCAGTTTGGTATTTTTTACAAATACCATCAACGAACTTTGTCCATTGACAACCCCAAGTGAAATTTGATGCAGAAAATGTTTGTAGAACATTTTAACCCTTTAAACGCACGTTTTAGTGTTGTTCTATGGGGATATTTAAAAAAGGGCCAAAATGACCCCCAAAAATGGGAGATAGAGGGTTAATATGTTCTATGAAAAGAACCGCTACCAAATTACACTGAAGAAATCTTTGAACATTATTTGCTTCAGAATTAGATTTAATACTTTATTTTAACTCACTCCTAACGCCTTTGCAAAAAAATTATAAACTTCATTAGGCCATAAAAAAAGAACTCGAGCTAAGTTTTCAAAACCCTTCGGAGGTTTTGGTTTTCTATTGGTATACTTTAATTTTTTTCTTGTCCCATTCAAGATACACTCTAATCTACGAATACTCTATTTGGACTGCTTTAGAACTATAAAAAATGAAATAAAATATAACTTCCAAAAAATTACTTTTTTCAGGATGTTTTGAAAAGTAGGCTTTAAAATTGATGTGGTCAATGAAACCTTACCTTTTTTCACCCTGAAGGACCATTCCAAATATTGGTGAAACATTTTGAAATCGGAGGAGTAGTTTCGGAGAAAATTAAATTTTACAGTTTTTGGGCAAAAATGGGCGTAGAAGTGGGCAAAGCCGATGAACCCTAGCCTATGTTCACCCTGAAGGACCATTCTTAATATTGGAAAAAACGTTTTGAAATCGGATGAGTAGTTTTGGAGATTTTTAAATCTTACGCTTTTTGGCCGAAAAAAGGATAAAACGTTTTGAAATCGGATGAGCAGTTTCGGATATTTTGAAATTATAGGTTTTTTGGCCAAAAGTTGGCATAGAAATGGGCGTGATGGATGAAACCTAGCCCACGTCCATT
Organism: Pegoplata infirma; assembly: GCA_963921195.1. Lineage (NCBI taxonomy): Eukaryota > Metazoa > Arthropoda > Insecta > Diptera > Anthomyiidae > Pegoplata > Pegoplata infirma. Next base: position 2,451,305 of record OY992541.1, read on the forward strand.
CTTAATATATATTAGTGAAAACATTTTTGAAATAGGATGAGTAGTTTCACCATATTTAAATTTTATGTTTTTTTTTTTTGCCAAAAAAGGATGAAGAAACGGGCGTGGTTGATACAACCCAGCATTAGTCCACCCTGAAGGACCATTCCAGGTATTGTAGAAAACATTTTTAAAATCGGATGAGTAGTTATGGATATTTTTAAATTTTACGATTTTTGGTCAAAAGTGGGCGTGGTCGATAAGTTTAAGCCTAAGTCCATCCCAGAGGAACACCTTTAGTGGAAAAATTTTTGAAATCGGATGAGTAGTTTAATAGATATTTAAATTTTAATTTTTTTTTTGCCAAAAGTGGGCGTAGACAGGGGCGTGGCCGATAAAAGCGAGCGTGTGTCAAACCTGAAAGACCATTCATAGAATGTATCAATGCAAAACATAAATAAAATCGGGTTAGTAGTTTTGGAGATTTTAAAATTTTACTTTTTTTGGTCAAAAGTGGGCGTAGTAGTGGGCGTGGTCAATGAAAGCCAGCATGTGTCAAACCTAAAGGAACATTCCAGGAATATATTGGTGAAAACATAAATAAAATCGGATTAGTAGTTTTTGAGATTTTTAAATTTTACGTTTTTGGCCAAAAGTGGGCTTAGAAGTGGGTGTGGTCGATGAAACCTAGCCTATGTCCATTCTGAAGGAATACTCTAAATATTGTTGAAAAAATTTTTAAAATCGGATGAGTAGTTCCGGAGATTACCCTCTACAAACAAACAAACAAACAAACAAAAATATAAGTTTGAAATCATCTTTATGAAATTTTTCTATGTTTTTAAGACATAAATATATTTGGGTAAAGTTTGAAAAAAAAGTTTTTTTTTTGAAAAAAAAGCGTAAAACTTTTTAAAAAAATAAATTGATAAATTTTAAGTAAATTTTTACTTGACACAATTAAGAACTTAATAAAAAAACGAACAAATTTGAGTAAAGTTTTAATTGTGTCAATTAAAAATTAACTGAAATTTGTTGGCATACATTTAATATTTTTTTTTTTTTTTAAGTTTACTCAATACTATTAAATCGTTTACTGGTGCAAAATTGAGTAATTTTTTGCTCAAAAGTATTAAAAATTTACTAAAATTTATTTTATTTTTTTCTGTGTACATATTCTTACACTGCATCAAAATAAATAGGACTGTATTTAATATAAAATCGACCTTTTGATTCCAAAACTGCAATACAAATTTTTCAAGCATGTTCCGTTTTCGAGATGTTCGCGTTCGAAACATTCGCGTGAAAAAATTTTCAAGCGCAAATATCTCTAAAACGGAACATGCACCCCAAAAGTGTCAAATAATTGGATGGCAGATTTGAAATCAGGAGAGCAAAATCTATACGTTGGATATTTCGCTGGCAGGTTTTTGTTGTAGATCAGTGTAATTATTTAGCATTAACTCGAAAACAGAATCAGAATCTTAATAAAGAGGAATGAAATGTCATTACTCGATTTTGTCACCATTTTTACAAAACCTAAACTTGCTTATAGAGGGGTGTGTATTAGGGTGGAGCAAATTTAGCTTTTTTTTTTGTCGGGGTCGGGAAAGTTTCCTTTTAGGGTCGATATTAACCTAGAAAAATATTGGACCTGTAGGAAAATGGATTTGGGTTCCTTTTTTGACTTGAAAATCTTAAAGTTCCGAACAAAGTGAACAAAACTATTTTTAACTTTTTTATTTTGCTTAAAATATAGCTAATATTCGGACATAACTGAATATGTATTTTTATGGTTAAAAAAAAATTTGTATGGTCTTTAAATTTTTTATTTTTTGTTTCTTGTTTTCTTGTTTTGCAAAAAAAAAAATTTTTAAGTAATTAGTTTTTAACTAAAAATATATCGTACTATTAACTCAGTATTTAATAGATGTATTTTTTTTTATTATTGTATTATTTTGTTGACCTTTTTAACGCATTTTAAAATTATAAAAAAAAATTTAAGTTATTTTTAAAGAAACTTTTTTTACCATTAAAACACTTTTTCAGTAATGTCCGAATATAAACTAATATTTTAAGAAATAAAGGGGCGGAACGGAATTGAGTATGTGACAAACAGACTCAATTCCGTTCGGAAGGGGAATAAGTGGTTTAATCGTAAAACGCAAAGTGAATATTTTTTTTTCGTAATGAAACCATTTTTATGCAATTCAATTCTACTTTGATTTTTGCAAGTGATTTCATTCCGAAAAAAATAATATTCGTTTTGCGTTTTACGAGTAAACCACTTTTTTTTTAAACCGAACGAAATTGAGTATGTGACTTGCCCAAAACACGAAAAAAAAATAAAATTATTTTGTTCGGAACTTTCCGATTTTTAAGTCAGAAAAGGAACCCAAAGACATTTTCCTACAGATCCAATATTTGTGTGAGTTTATATCGAGCTTAAAAGGCAACTTTCCCGACCCCGACGTTTTCGAAATTCGAAAAAAGTTAAATTTGCTCCACCCTAGTGTGTATACTTTAATTCGTACACAGTTAAGTTGTGGTTAAAGTAAAGTAGATTTAGGGGCCCTCGATGGAATATTGATTTATAGACTTGTTTTCGCATTTTGAGCAACAGTCGTTATTAAATACACAGAAAAAAAAATAACAAAAAAATTTTAATAAATTTGTAATACTATTGAGTAAAAAATTACTCAATTTTGCACCAGTAAACGATTTAGGCTGGATTAGTTAATGCTCCGTTATAAAATAACTATCCGTTAAATTTAAATTTATCATACAAGTTTCCGGCTACGTTAAATAGGCAGTTAGCAGCTAACTTTTTATTGAGTAATCCGCCCTTAATAGAAGATTTAAGTAAATTTTTAATTGACACAATTAAAACTTGACTCAAAGTTTTTCGTTTTTTTAAGTAACTGTTTAATTGTGTCAAGTAAAAATTTGCTCAAAATTTATCAATTTATTTTTTTAAAAAGTTTAAAAAGGTTTATATTTTTATATAAAAAAAAAACTTGTTTTTTCAAACTTTACCAAACATTTTTATGTCTCAAAGACATAGGAAAATTTTATACAGACTATTACAAACTTTTATATACAAAAAACTATTAACTAAATGAGAATTCAAAAAAACAATGAGAGTTTAAAAAAAGTAAAAAAAACTTACATTTTTATTAAATTATTTATTTATTTTTTTTTTTAATTTTTGAGTAAATTTTTAATTGCATCAATTAAAAAATTACTCATTTTTTTTTTTAATTTTAACAAGTGATTGCTCAAATTTTTTTCTCTGTACTGTATGTTCAGTTTTTATTTTTTTTATTTTTTAAACCTTAGCGTAGTTCCAACCGTATGCATAATTATCAATCCAGATTTATCGTTATACATTAAGGTGGAGAAAATGTTAATTTTTTCGAATTTCAAAATCGTCGGGGTCGAAATAGTTTCCCTTTTATCGTCAATATTAACACAAACAAGTGAGGCTGTGCCGAATCTTTTATACCCTCCAAAATGTAAAAAAAATTGTCAGGGGCGTTTCTTTTTTTTTTGGGGGGGGGGTTGATAGGGTCAGTGGGGGACGCTGAGAGCACCTTCTCATCGTGATAAATATACCAAATGTTTCATTAATTTACCAAAAAACATGAAAAAAAATTATTTTTTCAGAGGTTTGTTCAGTTCTTCAATGGGGAACTTTTTCCCCCATGGCCCAATTTTGCCTATTCACAAACTTGACCTCCCTATGAACATGAGACATATTTGTGCAAAACTTCCGGAGTCTAGCTGTTTTATTTTGGACTGCATCGTGTTATCTACAGACAGACGGACAGACGGACGGACAGACAGACGGACGGACAGACGGACGGACACAAAACAATCATGGATCAATAATATATATACTTTATGAGGTCTCCGACCGATATTTCGATGCGTTACAAATGGAATGACAAAGTGAGTATACCCCCATACTATGGTTGGAGGGTATACAAAATTTTGCACCAATAGGGCAATGTCGTTGGGTTCCTGTTTTTACTTGAAAATTGGAAAGTTTCGAACAAAGTAAAAAAAAAAATTTTGATTTTTTGTTTTAGTTTAAAAAATAAATTAAAAAGACATTACTAAAAAAATATTTGGCCCTTACAAAATTTAATTTTCTTTTCAATTTTCTTTCTTCAAAAATAACATATTTCTTAAATTTATTTTAAATTGCAATAAAGGAAAAAAAGTAGTACGATAGTTAAAAATATAGTACATCGTTTTATGCTAATATAACGTTATATTCGTCAAAACAATTATTTTTTTTGCAAAAATAGAAACAAACAAAAAATTACAAACCAAACATAAAAATTAAATTTTGACCATTAAAAATTTTTTTCGGTAATATCCGAATATTAGCTAATATTTTAATAAAAAATATGTTTTTACTGTTCCAATTTCTAATTTTCAAGTCAAAAACCGAGCCCTAAGTCTTTGTCCTACAGCTTCAATATTTTTGTGCCTTAATATTTGCCTTAAACGGCAACTATTCCGACCTCGACAATTTTGAATTTCGAAAAAAAGGAAAATTTGCTCCACCCTATTATACATACTAGAAAACATGCAAACAACAATAACAAAAAGCGATCATGATGATGAGGTTTAAATATATTAATCTTAATGGAAATTCCTTAGAACTTGCTTTTAAAATTAACTGAAACCAATGTTGTTCTTAATCTAACAAAGAGACAAAACACAACATTAATGTTACGTTCTAATTTACGTGTTTTGTGTTATTAAATTGTTAACAAAGCGGTCGGTCGGTCGGTCGTTTCATTTATTGTTCTTTTGATATTTAACACAGATTTTGTTGGCATAATGGTTTATTGTAGTATTAGGTGCGTTTTGTATATGTTAAGATTTTTAAAATTAAGTATTTAGTAACTCAAGTTTCGTTTTATTTTTAGCTTTACTCTCTGATCGAATTTTACTGCCGGAAAAATTGCTGTCATACAGCAGAGTTTTTGCTGAACTGGAGACTGTAGGCAAAATCGCCCATAGAAAACTAGCCTAAAAAAGAAAATGAAATTTCGTCCAAAAATTTGGGCCATATTTCATATGAAAAGTTACCCAAAATTTTTGGGCACATTTTCATAGTTCTTAGGCAAAATTTCGAAAAATTTCATTACGAAAAATTGCCCAAAAATAAAATATAAAAAATTGCCCATTTTTAGTTTGGTTTGAATTTTTGTTAAAATCTTAAAATGTCAAAACCGAAATAAGTTGCAATGCAATATAATATAATATAAAAATTTAATACCCTACCTAAAACAAATATTTTATTAATTTTTAAGAAACAATACAACAAATTGTTTTGTTTTTTTATAAATTATATACCATGAAAAAGCTGATGAACAACCTTCTTGTTGTGAAGTAACAGGCAAAAGTTCTGGTGGGAATCGAACTGACAACTCCTGCACTTACTTCCACATTATCACATTTCATACTAATCTACGGCTGCCAGTAGAAAATCAAAAGTAATGAATTAAAAAAACAGCGTGGAGGTGCGATGAAAGTGTTGCAAGCGAAAAATTTTAACAAAAATTCGCTCGAATTCGGCGGCGCTTTCATCGCACCTCCATACAATTTTTTTCTATTTTTTACATCAATTACCAACTCATAGCTTTTTCAGACCATTTTATCAAGAAGACGATATGTCAAAAATATTAATAACAAAATAACGTAACAAAAAGTCTTGTCTAAAATTTTTTTCTTTTTTTGTTAAAAGTTTTTTTGGATAGCCGGCCTTAGGGATTACAAAGTCCATGCCTTAAACCCACCCTCAATAAATTTTTTTTGGGTAATTTGGGTTTTGGGGAAAACGTGTTTTCTGAAAAATCTTTTTTTTTTTTTTTTTGGTAATTTTTCATTTCTTTCTTGGGCTTTTTATACCCTCCAACCACAGTATGGGGGTAAACTCACTTTGTCATTCCATGTGTAACACATCGAAATATCGGTCGGGGACCCCACCAAGTATATATAATATTGATCCATGATAGAATCTAAGACATTTTAGCGATGTCCGTCCGTCCGTCTGTAGAAATAACGATGCAGTCCAACCCAAAAGAGCTAGACCCTTGAAATTGGGCAAGAATATCTTTTACTGGTAAGGTTAAGTTCGAAGATGGGCAAAATCGGACCAAGGGGAAAAAAGTTCCCCCTTGAAGAACTAAAACGACCCCTGAAAAATACGATATTTTTACGAGTTTTTTTTTATTTTTGCTCAACAAATGTAACATTTGTATGTCATATTATGTTCATAGACCTGCGCTTGGACCAAGGGGGTCAGAAAATTCGATTTTTTTTAGGCCGCCCGCCTTTGGGGGCGTGTTTATAAAAATAATTAAAAATAACGATACGAATTTATTATTTAAGCGTTAATATCATCCTTATATATATATAAAAATGACATGTTAGTTTGTTTGTTTGTTTGTTTGTATGTTTGTTTGTTTGTGTCGCTTTCAGAAAAAAACTACTGAACCGATTCAAATGAAATTTGGCATGTAGATAGAGAATTTTCTGGAATGAAAAATGCGACCAATGGCATCTCGATTGGATGCCCCGCCCCCTTTTACGCCCACTTTTTGTGAATTTCAGATTTTTTAATATATTTGGATGTTTGTTACTGTATTTGGATGTTTGTTACCATATTTGAATGTTTCTTACCGATTACCATGAAATTTGCCATCCCGCATCTTGATTGGAAGCCACGCCTCTTTTACGCCCACTTTTGTAAATTCAAGGCTTTTCAATACATTTGCCTGTTTGTTACAATATTTGGTTGATTGTTACCAATTCACATGGGATACATATAGCAATTTTTGTAGAAGTGAATATAGGCCTTACCGCATTCGGATTCGATGCCCCGCATTTTTTACGCCCACTTTTTGTTAGTTTATGCCGTTTTCACGCCAAAACGATGTAACGAATTCAAAAGGAATTTGGCATACAGTGAGTTTTCTGGAATGCAATAGTGGCTTTACGCCCACCTTTTTTATAAATTCGACATTTTACAATATATTGGCTGTTTGTTTTCTTTAACATTCCACTTTATATATTTAAAATATCTTTCTTGAATTATCCTTATCCTTATCCTTATATATCCTTATATATATATAAAAATGACATGTTAGTTTGTTTGTTTGTGTCGCTTTCAGAAAAAAACTACTGAACCGATTCAAATGAAATTTGGCATGTAGATAGTACGTTTCCTGGAATGAAAACTGGCACCAATGGCATCTCGATTGGATGCCCCGCCTCCTTTTACGCCCACTTTTTGTGAATTTCCGATTTTTCAATATATTTGGTTGTTGTACTATATTTGGATGTTTGTTACCGATAAACATGCAATTTGGCATACTAATAGGGCGTTTTTGAAAGGAAATATATGCCATCCCGCATCTTGATTGGAAGCCACGCCTCTTTTTACACCCACTTTTTGTAAATATATGATCCTTACAAAGGGGCGTGGCATTCTTTGGTTTTTCTGTCTGTCTGTACCGATTTACATTAAATCTTCACCACAGATAGTACTAACCGAGACGGGAACTATAGGCCATAAGAGAGACCGATCTGCCAAGTGGGCGTAAAATGCCACGCCCCTTTGTATTATATTGAACATTATTTCTGCCTTTTCAGCAATTACACTTAAACGGCTAAACCGATTTTAAAAAAATTTTCACCACATACTACTAATCCAAGCGGGAAATATAGTTCATAATAGGGCGGCGATCACACAAAGAGGCGAAAATGCCACGCCCCTTTGTACTTCATTGAAAGGTATTTCTATCGGTTCCGTAATCACGCTTAAACGTCTGAACCGATTTTAATGAAAATTTCACCACACATAGTACTAACCCAGACGGGCACTATAGGTTATAATAGGAGGGCGCTCTGACGGATGGGCGTAAAAGTCCACGCCCCTTTGTATTAAATTGAAAGTTATTTCTGCCAGTTCCGTAATTACTCTTAAACGTCTGAACAGATTTTATTGCAATTTTCAACACAGATAGTACTAACCGAAGCGGGAACAATATGCCATATCAGCACGTTATTGGGCAAACGCGTTTTAAAATGCCGCTCTTTGTATTAATTTCAAATTATTTTTGACTGCCATAATAAAGCGCGTTTGGACAAAGAGGCATTAGTTGCATCGCTCTTTTGTACTATACTAAAAGTTGTTTCTGTTAGTTCCGCAATTACGCATCAACGGCTGAATCAATTAAGATGAAATTTTCGTCACAGATAGTACTAAACGAGGCGGGAACTATAGAACATAAAATGAGCGATCGGACAAAGGGGCATAAAATAACACGCCCTGTTAAATTTATTGCACCTCCTTTCTGCCTTTTTCGCAATCACGCTTATTCGGCTTAACTGATTTTGAAGCAATTTCCACAGCAGATTGTACTAACCGAGGCAGGAACTATAGGCCACAAAAGAGTGTGGTTTGACAAAGGGGACCCACGCTATTTTGTATTACATTGAAAGTTATTTCTGCCTGTCCCACAATCAAGCTTAAACGGCTTAACCAATTTTAATGGATTTTTCACCACATATAGTACTTTCGAAACGGGAATAATAAACCATAATAGAGAGTGTTTAGACCACGGGGCGTAAGTTGTCACGCCCCTTTGCACCACACTGAAAGTTAATTTCTGTCTGTTCCGTAATTACGCTTAATCGCCTTAACTGATTTTAACAAAATTTCAACACACATAGTACTTACTAACCGCGGCGGGAACAATATGCCATATTAGCGCGTGATTGGGCAAAGGCGTGTATTTTTGCCAGTTCCGCAATCACGCAAAAACGGCTGAGCCAATTTTTAATAAATGACTAACAGATGCGGGCCCATATCAGTGTGCGATCGAACAAAGGGACGTAAATTTCCACACCCATTTATAATATATTGAAATATATTTCTGCCTATTCGTTTATCACGCTTAAACGTCGAGTACTAAACAAGGCGGGAATAAAGGGTCATATCAGCGCGCGATCGGACAGAGGTGGTGTAAAGTAATGCGAAATTGAAATTTTCACCAGATGGAGTGCTAACCGAGAATGCAACCATAGGGCATTACAAACTGTTATTCATTATATAATATTTTTTTCAACCCGGGCAACGCCGGGTGCGAAACAGCTAGTAAACAAATAATTTGTAAACATATATAGCGGGGGAACAGGTGTCCCCCACCAACTATGCCGACCCCCCACCAAAAAAAGACGCCCCTGCATTTTTTTTTTTAATTTTAAACGTGTTGGAGGGTATAAAATATTCGGCACAGCCGAATTTAACACTCCTACTTGTTTTCGTTAATTTTGGGCGAAATTTTGTATTTTTCTTTTTGGGTAATTTTTCATATTTTTTGGCCGATTTTGCATTTAGGCGATTTTTCATAAAATTTTTTGGCCGATTTTGCCTACAGCCGAACTGGAAGCGACTTTGAATTCATGCATAATTCCTGTGGGAGATTTCACCGTTTAGAGGACTATTTGGTTGCACTGATAGAGCGCTATTAAGATACAGTGAAAGCAAATGTATTTCAGCGCGGATGGAAGCATTCCTTCGTATCAATCTTACGTTATAATTAGGGATGTCGCGAATATTCGTCGCTATTCGGTATTCGGCATATTCGGCATGTTTTTTGAATATTCGGTTAAATAAATATTCGGTAACAGTTTGCCGAATATTCGGCAAAATTTAAATTTGTTAAAAAAACACTTTATTTAAGTTTGACTCTTTTTTTGTAGTCATTTTAGTTTGTTTTTTGTACAAAAAAACCTGAGCACTTGATTCAAATTCGAATTGTTAAGGCAACAGAAAAAATAGTGTCAACAAAAGCGTTGTTATTTTTGAGTCTGGTACTTTTTTTCATTTTTTTATATAGATAAAATACAGGCGTATGAATAATCAAACTATTCGGCAATATTCGTATTCGGTTCAAGCCGAATACCGAATAGTAAATATTCGGTAAAATGCCGAATACACTATTCGCGACATCCCTAGTTATAATATCACAAGTTTTAAAAAAAAAAATCTTAACAAAAAAAATTAAAATGTCTCCCCCTTACACACAAAAAATTATTGGCTAAAAAATTTCAATTAAATCTATTGATCAACAAAATTTAAATGAGTCAATTATTGTTTTGATCAACATTTTTGTTATTTTCTTTAACTATCAAATTAAACATTTTCAACATACCAGATTTTTTTCGCTTCAATTTATTTGAATACATTTATTCAAAATCATATATACTAGGGTTTTACTTTTTTTATTATCGGCAACATATTGGAAAGCAAAAAATATGAGATTCACCATAATTTGTCCATAAGCTTGAAATTCATTTGTTAAATCAATCATTATTTTAATTGACTTTAAATAAAAAATTGATCAAATTTTTAATCAAAATCAAAAAAATGATTAATTGAAATAAAAATCAATTAATCACCTACAATTTGATGATTGATATAACAATTTTCTTTATCGGAGGAGTTTCAATTAAAAAATTAATTGAATCCGCGTTTTTGTTAATTGACATTCGTTTTCAATTCTTTCTGTGTACTTTTACTGCACCCTTAAGAGCGCTCTTTGGATGTGCTTTGGTATGCTTTTAAAGAATCTAGATTTATTTTTTCTGCAATCGCAAAAATATTTTGTATGAACATCACGATCACAGAATATGAATAAATTGTTACGTTCACACTTCAATAACTTACCATGGTAAGGGGTATATGACACTAGCTTTTTTATACCCTACACCACTCTGTGGTACAGGGTATAATGAGTTTGTGCTGATGTTTGTAACTACCCGAAATAATGGTCCTAGACCTACCTTCAAGCATACCGATCGACTCAGAATTACTTTTTAAGTCGATTGAGCGATGTCCGTCCGTCCGTCCGTCCGTCTGTCCATCTATCGGTTTAAGCACGATACAGGTCGCAATTTTTCATCAATTGACTTGAAATTTGAAACTTAAGCATCTTTTGGTCCAAGGACGAAGCCTATTGAAATTGGAGAAAAGCGGTCCATGTTAAGACCTAGCCCCCATACAAACGCCCCCTTTGGATTCGGCTTAAATGTCGCTTATAACCGTATTAAAATAGATATCGCGTTTAAATTTTATATGCACAAATCACCATTCCAAATTTCAAAGGAATCGGGTCAGTCCTTCTGGTAGTCCCCATACAAACCACCTTCCCGATATTCACATAATTCCCTCAAAATTCATAAAAATGTAAATATTTGATAAAAATTTTATTTTTAGGTGTTAAACGTGTACTTCAGTAACCAAATCAAATCTGAATATAATTGGACCATTTTTGGACTTAGTCCCCCATATAAAAATTTCGACCGATATTCAGTTAAATTGGTTTATTGACAAAAAATAAACCAATTCCACTAAAATCCCGAGTAAAAATTTTTATATGATACAATATATAATGATATGTAACACAATATATATTTATATGCAATTTGATCCGAATAATGGTAGATGTTTTTGCATTAAAAAAGATCAACTTGTATAAAATATGATTTGATTTCATCCGAGTTTTGACCAGACATTGCCATATATTAGTGGATCTAATTAGATCTAATTGTATAAAAACATGTAAGATCCTGGTGTTTTTTGGTTTGGGTTGAGTTACACCACAGGTCAACGATACATTCACCAAACATATAATTTTCTTAAACAAAAAAATGTTCGGGTACGCTTCGAACCAGATCGGTGATATACATAACCCTAACAAGGAAATGTTTAGGAACATTTTAAAAAGTTTCTTATACTTTGCCTTAAAAACTTAGAAAATTGTTGGTTAAATGGAAACATATAGTGTTATATATGGAACAGAATAGGATATATATAATTTTATATTAAAATTATACAGAAAAACTAATTTTGTATTGACCCTCATATAATTTTATATAATTATATCAACCGTACACCTTTTAATCCGAATCATGATTCAATTATTTTTAACTACATATGACTGCATTTAAAAAATTTTGAAAATATCTCACGCGATGTATAATCATATATGATTTATTATGTTTGCATCAAGTTATATATTGTTATATATGTTTATTTTTACTCGGGATTTGATCTGTGTGTGTTTTCTGCACTAATTAAAGATCTAACAAAAGACAGATACAATCAGTCTATGTTTGGACTTGGGACCCATTTTCCGGAAAACACTGGTGTAGGGTATCATATGGTCGGTCTTGACCGACTATAACTTTCTTACTTGTTTGTATTGGATTGATATTGACAGCAATGTAAATCACATTAGAGCACAGCATTACCAACCCCGGTAATTCTGTTCTCTAATGTAATTTTTTAGAAATTAACACAATCTATAAAAAAAAAAAATTAAAGAAAACAAATAATTTTTCTCATTTCCAAAATAAATTGTTAAAATTTAAAATAGTTTTTGAAACAAATGAATATCAATTTGGGTTTTTGCTAATTTGCCAAAATATGCAAAAATATGCACTTAAAAGTTGGAAATATGCACAAAATATGCATTTAAAACCAAAATATACAAAAATGTGTAAAAACAAATCAATGTCATTTTAACGCAAATTTCTTGATTCGGAAAGATAATTGGTCGATATCGTTTTTAGACTATCGACAAAAAATATGCATTTGCATGGAAATCTCATCCCTATTAATTAACATGCCGTCAATATCAATCTAATTTAAAAAAGGCTAGTGTCATATACCCTTAAATAAATATGATTTATGATTTACACAGAAAAAAATGCATGCAAAAAATTATGAATAGAGAAGATTCGTTGGTGGCCTATGTTCTACTTTGTATATATCAATAAAAACTTTGTATATATCAATAAAAACAAGTAAGAAAATTATAGTCGGTCAAGACCGACCATATAATACCCTACACCAAGGTTTCCCGGAAAATGGGTCCCATGGATCGATTAGATCTATATGTTGTAAAACCTTTAATAAGTGAAGAAAACACTCACAAATCAAATTTGAGTGAAATAGGCTTCTATTTGTTGACAATAAACCGCTTTAACTGAATATCGGGCGAAATTTTCACAAGGGGCCTGAGTCCAAAACTGGGCCGATGATTATCAGGTTTGATAAGGTTATTTAAGTACGCGTTTAACATACACAAACAAATTTTTAATTAAATATTTTCTATTTTCATGAAATTTGAGACATTTATGTGAAAATCGGGAAGGTGGTTTGTATGGGGGCTACAAGAAGAACTGGTCCGATTTCTTTGAAATTCGGAATGATGATATGTGAAGACAAAACATGTTTACCATCCAAATTTCAAAGCGATACCTTCTATAATACGGTTATTAGAGTCATTTGAGCCAAAACTAAAGAGGACCTTTGTATGGGGGCTGGGTCTAAATATGGACCGATTTTTTCCAATTTCAATAAGCTTCGTCCTTGGGCCAAGAGAGACTTAAGTTTAAAATTTCAAGTCAATTGATTAAAAATTGCGACCTGTATCGTGTTTAAACCGTTTACATGGACAGACAGACAGACAGACAGACAGACGGACGGACGGACGGACGGACGGACGGACGGACGGACGGACAGACGGACGGACGGACGGACATCGCTAAATCGACTCAAAAAGTGATTCTGAGTCGATCGGTATACTTAAAGGTGGGTCTAGGACCAATATTTCGGGTAGTTACAAACATCAGCACAAACTCATTATACCCTGTACCACAGTGTGGTGTAGGGTATAAAAATAAATCTAATATTGCGAATTCGAGCGCTATCTTCAAACATAAACTATTACTTATTAACCAAGTTTTTGTGTAAAATACAATCCACCAAGTGTTTTTGCGTAAGTTGACCAAGTTTTTGTTCTAAAAAATTGGCTAAACTACGCAAAAGCACTTGGTGGGTTGTATTTTATACAAAAACTTGGCTAATAAGTGTACTAGAAGGAAAATAATCTAATTGTAAACTTCAAACACTAAAACCAGCTGACTTTTAAACAGTCTAAATTTATATATCTGTTTTAAGCTGTCAATATTGGTTAAAAGCATTTGTATTTACGGCTTATATTTTAAGTTACATAATCTGGATTTGTTGCATTTCTACAAAGTATTTCCTATTTAATAGTTCGTAAAATTATCAAAATTGCGTATTCACAACTGTTACTGCTTTCGGTAGGGTAGGACTTTAGTTTTTCCAGGAATATTTTAAAATTATATTTTTTTATACAAAATGTCTTAGAGTCTAAAAAATGCCTGAAAATCTTAAATTTATTTTGGAAAAAGCTTTTGAATTAATACATTTTGCTATACATCAGCTAACAAAACCGAGGTGTTGAATTGAATAAAATTTTTCGTAAATTTATATTTTGCATTAGTTTGACGAAATTTTGTCAAATTAACAGAATTTTTTTCGTTAATTTGAATAAAATAGTTTAATCAATTTGAATAAATATCATCAATTTAACAAAACGATTTTCGTAAATTTCACAATATTTTATCCATTTTCCTAAATTTGTCGACCCTTTCCTTATCTCGCAAGTTATGCGGTTCACTTGCTCTATTGTTCCATGCTTTTCACGAAAGCCGAACTGATGAGCTGGAATACTATTTGTATTTTCCATAAAAGGGAGAATCTTTTGAAGAAAAACCTTCTCAAATAGTTTTGATAGGCACGGAAGTAAACTTATAGGTCTGTATGACGAAGTTAAAGTTAAATCTTTTCCAGGCTTGGGAATCATTTTGATTTGAGAAATTTTCCACATGTCCGGGAAGTAACCTTTTTGCAAGATCGCATTAAATAGTTTAGCTAGAACTTCAACCGCTATAAATGGTAGGTTTTTTATCATGTTTGGTGTGACCAAGTCATACCCAGGCGCTTTTTTTGGACTTAGCTGCGCTCGAATAATTTTATCAACGTCTTGGGCGTTAAATAGTATATTACCTGAGTTGTGACCCATATGCACAGGCAGATCTGGAAGTGTAAAATTATTCTCTGCCAAGTTCGGCTCAAAGACAGTCCTCAAATATTCCGCAAATGAGTATGCTTTCTCCTCTTCACTGCGTGCCCAATTGCCACATTGCTTTCTCAGCGGTGGTTCGCCCTCTACCGGTGGTTTAATTTTAGTAGCTTTCCAAAGTGAATAGTTCGCTGAACTTTTATGCGATAAACTTTCCACATACACGTTATTAATGCGATCCTCTTCCAAATGAAGGGCTTTTCTAAGGTTTCTCTTAGCTTCAGACAGCCTCTGCTTCGCAGCAGGGGATCGACTGTTTTGCCATTCTCTTCTTAGCCTTCTTTTAATGGTTAGAAGTTGCTCGATTTCAGAGTTTGAAACATAAAAACTGCGATCTGAGGAAGCAACGGTTATGGGAGCCGAAGAGTGCTCTGCTGCTGATCTCAGAATGGACGTAAAGTCCTGGACACATTCACTTATATACCCCTCACATTCCAAAGATGGACTAATGTGGATGTGGCTACTAATGTACTTTCTATATTTTAAGCAATTCGTCTTTGACGAAGTGAGTCCACAGGGTGTCTTAACCGAAATTGGTTCATCGTAATATGTTAAAATTACTGGAGAATGGTCTGAATTGAGATCAAATGATGTTTCAGCAGATAACTTACTTCTGTCGATATGTTTCATTATTCCAAAATCGATAAGATCGGGAATTTTCCTTGGATCTGAAGGCCAATAGGTCGGCTGTCCAGACGATATAACGTCTAAATTATTCCTTCGATCAATAAGAGCACAGTAAAGCTGTCTTCCCCTAGGGTTCGCTAGACGTGAACCCCAATAGGTGTGTTTCGCATTGTAGTCTCCACAAGCTAGGCAGCGATTACCAAGAGTCCTGAAAAAATTTTCGAATTGTATCTTAGATACTGAAAACCGCGGAGGACAGTAAACTGATGTCAGAGTAAGTCCTCCTCCTACACAATCAAGATGTATTGAGGTAGCTTGAAGGTAGATTGTAGAATAAATTTCCATAGCATGGTGCTTAATTCCATAGCATGTGCTTAATAAAACAATATTGTAGTCATTTAGTTTAGTCACCCTGTAGACTACAATGTCGCTAATGTAAAAAACATCAAACACGAAAAAAATGCAAAGCTATTTTTTAAAATCTCTCTGTTAAGTATAAGATGACCATAATGTTCATTTATTTTTTTCAATGCGGAAACTTCTCGCATAGTTACAGAAATCGGGTATAGGCCTACAATAGGTCAATTAAACGGTGAGTGTTAAGTGCACTGTAGCACTGTGTAACCGATAACGAGTTGTATAACAATTAGAAAGCATTTCAAAATCTATTGGCGATGCTAACTATATCATATGCTAATTTTTTTGTTCACCGTTTTTTATACGATGTGGTGTCATCATCATCATCATCACAATCCATAGTTGTAATCTTTGATTTGTATTTTGTTGTGCGTATTTCAATAATACACACCTTAATTTGTTTATATAAAATTTTTGACAACAACAGTAAATTATTAACAAAAAAAAAACCTAAATATTTAAAGAAATCGATGTTAAAACAGCTCTATTAAAAGATGTGGAATTTTTAAAAATAAAAAAAAAATAAAAAAACAACAACGACCACGACAAAATCAAACAAGTTAGGTGTTGAAAATGCAAATTATTTATATAGACAAAATATACATCAGGGAAAATGTCAGCAACTTAACCACTACTACAGTAGTTAAGAGAATACATACATACACATATCGCTCATTTGCTGCAACATTGTCATAACTCAAAAACCGTTATTTTTAAGTAAATGATGCAGAATTATTCGCAAACATCATGATTTATATTGTGCAGGCGCGGATCCAGCTCTTGGGTTTGGGGGGGGGGATTTTTTTTTTTTTTCCTCAAAAAAAAAACATTTTTTTGCAGGGAACTTCAGGTCGAATTTGATTCATTGTTTAAGGTTTTTTACTGTTCAACTCTTATTTATTATGATTTTTTCTAAAGAAACATTTTCAAATTTTAAAAATTTATTCCTATAATAAAAAAAACTTAAATGTTTGATATTTTGAAAAATGTCTCTTCAAGAAATTTTCAGGTTCTTAAGCATTTTTCTGACAGCAAAAGACCCAGATTCTGACATAACTTTCTAATAGAAAGTTTATGATTCTGAGACGTTATCCCAATAGAAAACTTTTGAGATTCTGAGGCATTTTGATACAGAAAAGACATAATTTTCTAATAGAAAGTTTATGATTCTGAGACGTTATCCCAATAGAAAACTTCTGAGATTCTGAGGCATTTTGATACAGAAAAGCTTTTAAAATTTATACAAAAATATTTTAAGTAAGTTTATTCTAGCTCGAGTTCATTATTTCCTTTACTTACACTGCGGAACACTAAAAAATAAACAAGAGTTACGACCATCATTTCTATATATTTCGGACATGCTGATTCGAATGGCGTACTCCGTTTTTCGATGTATGGTACAGTTTTCTTGCAAAATGTCGTTAAAGATTTGCTGATTTCGAGCCAGTTTTTCAACAAAAAAATTTGCTAAGTAAATGGTTTAAAAATTTTATGACATGGAAAACAAAGATATGACTTGTAGCAACATTTCTTATGCAAATTTGGTTTAAAGCTTTTCAATTTAAGCACTTAAATACGCAAATTTCTTCATTTTTTAAGGCTTTCGCGAAATTAACAGCCAAATTGGTCTTTGATAAAAAACTTGCTTTTAATGAATCAAAAATGCATCCCTAACAATACGAATAGTGGACAAAAAACAGCTATGTTATATGGACCATCATGATGAAAATTGCGAAAAACCGTTTTTTTGTATATGGCAGCATCACTTTACGAGATGATTTAAGGTTCCATCTTTTAGTACACTCAAAATAAATTCTCTGTCCAATCAGCAGAAAAATCTGCTGAAAATACACCCATTTTGAGCCATATGAGAAATCTGCTGATTTTAGCAGGCACGGTTTGCTAAATATCTGTCATAAGAGGTGAATAAATATAACAAGAAAAAAAAAAAAAAAAACATTCGGCGCCAGCCAGCATCGAACTCGCCACCTTCCGATTTGAAAGTACACTTCTTAACCACTACGCTACGGAAGCTTATACTTTTATCTGGCGTTTTAGTTATTAAACATGTGTGTTTTTCGACAGCAGAGAAATCTGATTTTAGCAGAAATATCTGCTGATTTTAGCAGAAAAATCTGCTGATTTCAGCAGAACAATCTGCTGATTTCAGCAGAATAATCTGCTGATTTCAGCAGAACAATCTGCTGATTTCAGCAGAGCAATCTGCTGACAATCTGTTCTGCTTTTTTTTTTTTATATAAAAAAATTTCTTGAAAAAATAATGAAATTCAGCAAACAAAATCAGTATAAACATAGTAAAATGTCTGTTATTTTCTTAAACTGAATGACAGAGATTTTAGTAAAAATATCCTTCTCAGCAGAACAATCTGCTAAAAGATTGCTAATTCAAATTGAAAGTAGTTTTACAGATTTTTTGACAGAGTTTTTCTTTTGAGTGTATATAAAGCTAAGTAAGTTGTTCACCGGTGAAAAAAAATGTTTCGAAACATCAATTAATTTGTAGCGAAAATTTGACAGTCATATGTTTGGTTATGTTTTGCGCGTCAGAATACATAAAATAACTTTAAATAATATTTTTTAGTAAGTTATGTGATATTATTAATGTTTACAGTCCCAAACACTTATAATTACTTCATTTTACATCTGAATCTTAAATTTCACCGCTTTTTAAATGGTCTATACAATTTAAAAAAATGTTGCTTATAGTGTTGATGCGTATTGATGCAACATATGCCGTGTTATTTTGCCGGTTTTTCACCAGTGAACAGAATACCTCTTCAGCGAAATTTTTACGCTTTTGTAAAGCCAGTGTGAAATTAATGTTTTTTTTATATGGAGTTTGACAGATTTTCACGTGAAAGCCGAGCAACTTTCCCACCTTAATGTGGGAACCTTAAACAACTAAATGACCAAAAATTCGGCCAAAAAAGTTTTCATTTGCAAAAGTTATCTTAACAAAAACTATTATTTCAGTGTTTGCGATACAATAATTATAGTTTTTGTTAAGATAACTTTTGGAAATTTTTAAAATTTTTGGATGCAATTTTCTAGATTCTGAGACATTTTTCTATTAAAAAAGTTTTGTTTTCTGAGAATTTTTTCCCTAGAAAAAGTCAAGCATTTTCTGAGAAATATTTTCATAAGGGAGTCTAAGAATTTTTTTCCTAAAAAAATGTTTTAGTTTCTGAGTCATTTTTCCCATAGAAAAAGTCTCAGAGTCTGAGTCTCCGAAATTTTTCCTACAAAAAAAGTCTTAGATTCTAGGACTTTTTTCCTATAGAAAAGTTCTTAACTTTTTCTATTGGGAATGTCGAGGCTGTGAGGACCGCCTGTGGGTTTAGCGTGGCGATCGTGGAGGAATCTAGTTTCCCACGCTCGCACTACGTTAGAGGCTACTTCCCTCACAGCGTGGATTTTTCAAATGAGAAGGTTCTTGCAACGATAGCAGTTCAAAACGGCATTAGGGCCAAAGACTGGAAGGTGGTGAAGAGAGCCAATGAGGGTCAACTTCTCCAACTTCTTTTCGCGGTCGATGACCTGTCTTGGACTAAGCTATGTGAGCTAAATGGTAAGATTGCATACCGGTACGGTCGACTCAAATTGATGTTGAAGGATGTCAACCGTGATTCCGTACCACAGAATAAACCAACAATCGGCAAGATTACAAAACCAAACGTTGTTAACGCAGAAGATGGCGGCAAAGCTGTAGTTGCTCCAATGGACGAGTGTCCTTCCACCAGTCGTGCTGCACAACAAAAACCAACAGCTTCTACGCTACCACCGGTAGAAGCTAAAAAGCTCCAAAAGGAACGCCCCCCACAGAACAACCATAAACAAAAGGGGCCACGGAGAGCGCGGTTACAAAAGTTAGCGGCAATCTCCAAATCCGATTTTCCAGGATGATGAGCACCCTTAAGGTGCTGCAGGCGAACTTGCACCACGCTAAAGGAGCGTCGGCTACATTGTGCAAGACCTTCGCCTGCGAACAGATAGCCATGGCTCTACTCCAGGAACCATGGGCTGTCAAGGGTAAGATAATGGGCCTTCAACATGAATCAGGTAAATTGATTTATCATCGTAGCGATTGTATCGATGTTCCGCCAAGAACGGCGATCTTAATAGACAAAAACATTAATTTTCTCCCTATTCCAGAATTCATCCAGAGGGATTTGGTGTCGGCCATTATTGAGGTTCCAACGGAGAAAGGAACGAGGGAAGTAATCTGTGCCTCAGCATACTTTGCAGGTGAGGGACCGATACCTCCGGTGGAGGTTACAAAGCTGGTAAGTTACTGTCAGAAAAATAACTTTCAGTTTATAATTGGGTGTGATGCCAACGCACATCATACCATATGGGGGAGTAGCAACATAAATGATAGAGGTAGGGATCTTCTTGATTATTTAGGTTTTAATCAGATAGATATTTTGAACAAGGGATCCAAACCTACTTTTATTAATGTTATTAGGGAGGAGGTATTAGATCTCACTTTAGCTAGTCCTTTCATATCCACTTATGTAAACAATTGGAGGGTGTCAGACGAAGTCTCAATGTCTGATCATCAGCACATTCGATTTGACATTCCGGGCAATCTGTCACTCACTCAAGAGTTATCAAGGAAGAATACTAACTGGATTTCTTATAGGGAATCTATCGCTTCTAAAGCTGACCTGCTGATCACCGATATTGGTTCCATAGGGGACCTAGAAGTGGCAGCAGGACAGCTTGATCAAGTGATTAAATCCTCGTATCATGAAAGCAGCACAATACGTCAACAAAAGGTACGACGTAAGGTCCCATGGTGGAGTGGTGCTCTCGATGATATGCGGAAGAAAGTTAGAAAACTTTTTAATGGGGCCAAACGTACTGGGAACTGGGATACTTATAGAAGTTCACTGACTGAGTACAACAGGGAAATTAGAAGATCCAAAAGGGCATCTTGGAGGAAATTCTGTGAAAGCATAGAAGATACTCCTACAGTCGCAAGACTACATAAAACGTTAGTGAAATCCTCCACGAACGAAATGGGTCTCTTAAAGGGAAATAACGGTATCTATACCAGGGACCGAAAGGAAACTTTGGAGTTGTTATTACAAATTCACTTTCCTGATTCGATCATTTGTGATCCTTCAGGAAATAATACTATACACGACCCCATAAGATTTTGTAGGAGAACATCTAATCTTTCAGGCGTCATCTTCGACCCGGATAAGGTTAGATGGACCATTAAGTCCTTTGATCCGTTTAAATCCCCTGGGGGGGACGAAATCTTCCCCGCTCTTTTGCAGAATGGGTTAGACTTTCTTTTGGATACATTGGTATCTGTTTTTAGATCTAGCTTTATATTTGGGCACATCCCTTCTCTTTGGAGGAAGGTAAATGTTGTATTCATACCTAAGGCTGGAAATAGACCGGCTGAATTGCCAAAATCGTATAGACCAATAAGTCTTACATCCTTCCTACTGAAGACTATGGAAAGATTACTGGATCTTCACTTAAGATCCACGTACTTGGACCAATATCCTTTACACAGGAATCAGTATGCATATGCAAAAGGCAAATCTACTGATTCGGCTTTACATCATCTGGTTACAGTTATAGAAAAAGCCCATAAGGACAAGGAAATAGCTCTTTGTGCCTTTCTGGATATTGAGGGAGCTTTTGATAATACTGGTTATGACTCCATCGAATCTGCACTTCTATGTAGAGGTGTAGATCAGGGTACATGTAGATGGATTAGGAACATGCTAGAGAGCAGGGAAATAACCGCATCTATGGGTTGCACTCGAGTCACAGTGAATGCCGTTAAAGGCTCTCCTCAGGGCGGCGTACTATCTCCACTACTATGGTCCCTGGTGATAGATGACTTGCTTCAGAGGCTAGATAATATGGGTTATCAGGCAATCGGTTACGCGGACGATTTAGTAGTTATAGTAACTGGTAAATTCGACAATATCATCTCGGATATTATGTGCAACGCTCTACGTTTGATAATGGACTGGTGCACTGAACAGGGTCTTTCCATTAACCCTAACAAGACTATTATAGTCCCGTTTACTAGGAGAAGAAATCTCAATTTAGGTATAATTTCCGTAGGGAATACTATTATCCAACTCTCTAAGGAGGTTAAATATTTGGGAGTTATCTTAGATACGAAACTTACTTGGAATTCACATTTAGACGGCACTATCAAGAAGGCTATTGCGGCATTATGGGCAGCGAATAGGATTGTTGGTAGGACCTGGGGATTGAGCCCCAAAATGGTTATGTGGATCTACAAGATGATTGTAAGACCGATCATGACGTACGCTGCCATAGTCTGGTGGCCGAAGACTATGCAGAGGGATGCCACCGTAAGACTAGGCAGGGTACAGCGTCTGGCTTGTACTCTGATCACGGGTGCTATGAGAACCTGCCCAACTTTGGCCCAAGAAGCCATTTTGGGTCTCACACCCCTCGACATCTTTATTAGATCTACTGCAACAATGGCTGCGCGTAGAATGAATATCGATTACTCTGACCCTCGCAACTTGAGTGGCCACTCCAATATTCTTTCTTCAATAGGAATTAGGGAAAACCTAGATATGCCGACGGATAGGATAAACACTGTGCTTCGCTTTGGAAGGAAATTTGAGATCGTGATACCGAGTAGACCAGAGTGGGATGAAGGTGGTCCATATGTGGATACTAGAAGCCTAAACTGGTATACTGACGGATCCAAAATGTCCTCTGGAGTTGGCGCTGGTGTCTACGGTCCAAACACGCGGATCTCCGAACCAATGGGTAGGTGGCCTACAGTTTTTCAGGCTGAAATTCAGGCTATTACAATATGCGCTAGGATTAATATTGCAAAGGGTATGAAGGGTACTCATATTTCAATCTTCTCTGATAGCCAGGCAGCACTTCAAGCACTGTCTTCTTGGGAATTTAAATCCAGAATGACACTGGAATGTTTTGATACCCTTCAACAGCTGGCCGGGAGAAACAAAATTACTCTATTTTGGATCCCTGGCCATAGAGGTTTTGAGGGTAATGAGATAGCGGATGAGCTTGCTAGAAATGCCTCCGCTACTCCTATGGTCGGACCCGAACCCTATTGTGGGGTAAACTGGTCCACCTTCTCGAACATGGTTAAGGGTTTGGAGAGGACCGACTTCTTAAACTTGTGGGAGAATTCAGGAGGTCTACGCCAATCCAAGGCACTAATCGCGCCATTATCATATGGAAGTATACTGAATCACCCCAAAGGTGACATTAGGTTACTGACAGGTTTTCTCACCGGGCATTATAAGGTAAATTATCACTTGCATAATTTAAACCTAAGTGCATCGTCTTTGTGTCGACTTTGTCTTGAGGAAGTGGAAACAACGCAACACATATTATGTGAGTGCGTCGCAATATGTAGGATCAGAAGACGGTTCTTAGACAAAGAATTGCTTAATTCTGCGGATATAAAGCTAGCTTCTCCATCCTCTGTTATAATGTTCATTAGGAACATTGAACAGAGTTTGATTTAGATTAATGGATCTTGGCACAAAAGACCCATAAGGGTCGCAGTGCCGGCCGTTAGGGCTAGATCACCCCTTTAATAATAAAAAATAATAATAACTTTTTCTATTAACAAGCCTTAAATTCTGAGACATCTTTCTAATAAAAATAATCTCAGATTCTGAGACATTTTTCCGAAGGAAAAATACTTTGATTCCGAGACATTTTCCTATAAAAGTCCCAGATTCTGTATAATTTTTCCTATAGAAATGTCTAAGATTCTATTGCATTTTTTGTATAAAAAATTCTCAAATTTTCCCTGAAGAAAATTTTCTTTTACTTTTTTTCTATAAAAAAATTTAAGATTTAAAAACAATTTTTCTAAAGAAAACTTTTGAGATTCTTGAAAATTCTAGAAAAAAATTCTCACTCATGATTTCATTTCCTCTTTTCGTTTTACACAGAAAAATTGTCAAATTTTCAATATTGAAAATTCTCAGATTTTTCCTATAAAAAAACTCTGAGATTTTTCCTATAGAAAAACTGTTAGATTTTTCATATAAAAATTGTCAAAATTATAAGATTTTTCATATAAAAAATTTCTAAGAAAAATTCTCAACTTTTTTCTATAAATTCCCAAATTATTCATTTAGAAAAATTGAAAAAATTTTCGTCTAGAAAAATTTTTTGTATTTTTTATAAAGAAAAGTTTTAATTTTTTGACTTTATCGCATAGAAAAATCCGGAAATTCAGAAACATTTAAGGTTTCTTAGACATTTTCATAGAAGAATTTCTATAAAAAAATTTCCCGATTTTTCCTATAGAAAAATTCTCAATTTTTTCTCTAAAAACATTTTCAAATTTTTTTTGCTCTAGAAAAATTTTAAGATTCTTTAAAATTTGTCAAAGAAAATTTTTTCAGATCCTTGGACATTTTTCTTAGATTTTTTTTTTAAGATTATTTCCTTTGCACTCTCCTTTTTCCTTCTTCTTTTCTTCTCTTTCTTTTCTTTCCTTTTTTTCGAATTCGGTTTGGGGGGGGGGGGGGGGAATTTCAATTTCTGATATTGTGTAAATAAATAGTAATAATAGACTTGTTTTTTGCAGGCCGGATTAAGATTTGGATTAACCTTATTTAGTTAAAAAATGGGTCAAATCAAGTTCAGAATTTTTTTTTATAATTTTTTTCTGAATCTAAATCAAATTTTTCAATATAAATAGAAAAACAAATTAAGCGTTGTCCAAAATGTAAAGAATGTAAATTTAATTTAGTTAAATCCTAGGATTAATTCAGATTTATTTATACCATTTTTCATTTTGGACAACGCTTAATTATTTTCCTGTTTATATTTACTAATTGTATATAAATTTAGAAGAAAAAATATAAAAAAAACTAATTTCTGGACTTGATTTGACCCATTTTTTAACTAAATATAGGTAATCCTAATCTTAACCTTAATGCGGTCTGCAAAAAACAAGCCTAATGTCTTTTAACCCACCGCTTGAGCCGAGAATATTACACATTTTAACCATTTTCAAATAAAAACTTTAAACTCGTTGTCTAAAATATCTGGACTGTGATCATGTAAAGTGAGTGTCGTCTATCGACGATTGAACGATGATGATTTTTTGTTGCTTCACGTAAGCACATCACTAACGTATCGTTTCGAACATAATTCGAAGACGATAATTGAAAATTTGACGTTTTGTTTTGTGGTTATTTTCGCATTGTTATTAATTCTTGCAAAATAAAAAAATTATCAAAATACTACTTATTAAAACAAAATATTAAAGTGATTTTTTTTGCCAAATTCATTAATAAATTAATTTAGTATTTGCTATTGATATCAGTGTGATAAATTAGTGTATATTAAGCTCAATTGTAGAATTTGGTTTTTACACCCCTACTGCATATGTTAAATGCATCCAATTGGAATGTGTGTGATAAATTTTTATTTAATAATTTTGAATATTTAATGTGAATATAAGTGAATATATTAAATAAAATCGTTGTAAAAATGGCTTTTCAAAAAAAAAATGTATATTAAAATTTATTGACGGTGTTACAAACCGAGTGTTAAACTTTAACTGCTCCCCCATATACTGAAGCATCAAAAAATCGCTGAATGTAAAATGCTTATTTTATTATGTTTTTAATAGTTTTTTGAATGGAAATCATTATTATTTTAAATAAAAGTATAAAATAATTCATTAAATAACAATTTTGTTTTTATTTAAGCAAAAAACTGTGCAACCGACACCTATTTTGATATCGTTTATTTTTAGTCGATTTAACGATTCTTGTTAAACGATTTTGAGCTTACATGAAGCCAAAAAGACGATTTCGAACATACGATTATTGAAAAATCGAGTTACGTGAAGCCAATTCATCGTTTTGACGACGTCGATAGTTAATTCTCACTTTACGTGATCATGGTCCTGATCTTTTATACCGTCCACTCCAGGGCTGCCAGACTTGGGGATTTATCCCCAAAGTTGGGGATTTCGTGCGAGCAAAAAAGGGGATTGGGGATTTTTATGGGGATTTCTGAAAATAATTTGGGAATTTTTGGGGACATTCGAAACTAAATCTATTTAATAATACAAGCTAAATTGAATGTTACCAACGTTTTCTACAAATAATTTTAGTGATAACCACTCTTTGGTACGAGATTACAAAGCGCATTCAGTAAAATTTGGATTTATCGGCTGTAAAATGTATATTAACATTGCCAAAAACCGTTTATTTACGCGTTTGGGGATTTTTTAAATGCTAATTCTACGAAACAAAATTTTAAAATTACCACTAATAATTTTTTTTTTAAAATTGAAGAAAAAACATTTTGTGTAATTAAAAAAAACATTTTTTTTATTGTTGGGGAATTTTTGGGGATATTTTGTTATATTTTTGGGGACAACGGAAAAAAGTACCTGGCAACGCTGCTCCACTCTAGTGATAGAGGATATATACTACCCAAACCAGGAAAGGTTCGTACCCCACGATTTAATTTTCATACATAAACTTTGAGTAACTGTATTTCGCCCAAATATTAACCGATTTTAATGCTTATACACTCATTTGAAAGGTAATTTTATTCCCTTCAAGAATCAATAATTGAAGATAATATTTTTAAAAAATTTGCTTTGTTAAAAATCAATAGCTTCATGTACTCAAAATTAACTACTTTTTATTTTGACCATTTTAAGTTCGTACTGCATATAAAAGATTAGTAATATTTTTGTGACGTAACCCTTGGATTAAATAACGGCTTTAATTCGATTATTTATCGAACTTATTAAAATTTAACACTCACTAGTGGTGATGGAATCCCATATTTCATGTATTTTTACTTTTCATCCAAAAATGTGTGATTGGGGGTCGTTTTTAAGCGCCATTCATAATCGACAACACCAAATCAATCTGATTTAAGTCCGGACATGATGAGGTATAGTTTAGCATACTAATTTTGTTTGTTCTGAACCTTTTTTGCTGATTTTAAAAATATGGACTCTTGTTGGAAGGTGATTCCCCAAAAGATATCACGTTTTCAACTGATTTCATTAGGGGTTTCCCTACCATATTTAATAGGACGGGCCGATTTGAGTGGCCCAAAATAAACAAAAAAACAAAATCTACGAGAAATTCTAAGAAAATTTTCCCAAGATACCATTGGTCCAAATTCAAACCCTATACTCCGCCTATCGACATGAAGATTGATCTACTCTTCATAAGCAAAACAAAGCAGTATTTATGTAAATATCATTTTGGAGTCAAATCGCATCAATTCAACGGAATACCTGGGACCAAAAAAGGTTTTTCCTAATGTTTTTGATGTGTCAAATCCGATTATGACCTTTGGTACCATAGTCGTCAGTTGAATTAAGGTATTTTAAATAAAATATGATATTTACACAAATACTGCTTTGTTTTGCTTATGAAGAGTAGATCAATCTTCATGTCGATAGGCGGAGTATAGGGTTTGAATTTGGACCAATGGTATCTTAGGAAAATTTTCTTAGAATTTCTCGTAGAGTTTGTTTTTTTGTTTATTTTGGGCCACTCAAATCGGCCCGTCCTATTAAATATGGTAGGGAAACCCCTAATGAAATCAGTTGAAAACATGATATCTTTTGGGGAATCACCTTCCAACAAGAGTCTATATTTTTAAAATCAGCAAAAAAGGTTCAGAACAAACAAAATTAGTGTCCTAAGCTATACCTTATCATGTCCGGACTTAAATCCGATTAATTTGGTGTTGGCGATTATAAATGGCGCTTAAAAACGACCCCCAATCACATATTTGTGGATGAAAAGTAAAAATACATGATATATGGGATTCCGTCACCACTAGTGAGTGTTAAACTTTAATAAGTTCGATAAATAATCGAATTAAAGCCGTTATTTAATCCAAGGGTTACGTCACAAAAAATTTACTCATCTTTTATATGCAGTACGAACTTAAAATGGTCAAAATAAAAAGTAGTTAATTTTGAGTACATGAAGCTATTGATTTTTAACAAAGCAAATTTTTCAAAAATATTATTTTCAATTAATGATTCTTGAAGGGAATAAAACTACCTTTCAAATGAGTGTATAGGCATTAAAATCGGTTAATATTTGGGCGAAATACAGCTACTCAAAGTTTATATATGAAAATTAAATAGTGGGGTACGAACCTTTCCTGGTTAGGGTTGTACATATAAGTTTGTCATTCCGTTTGTAACACCTCGAAATATTTGTCTAGGACCCCATACAGTATAAAGGTATAACAATGTCGGCGGCATAAACATACTTGGCAGCGTCATCAAAACGGCTGGCTTTGTGTCGGCATAGCTTCGAAGGATTTCATTCCTTAATTCGAATTGGCATTCTGAATGAAACTTTAGTGATTGCATTCCCTAATCACATTTTAGCGAATTGAATGAATTCACTTAAGACTCATTCGATTTATAAATAGCGAATGCATTCGATTTATTTTCCATTTGACTTTCAAAAATCGAATGCACTCGATTTTTTTTCATTCGACTTTTAAAAATCGAATGCATTCACTTGCGAATGCAATCGATTTGCTTTTTATCAAATTGAAAAATCGAATGGCTTATTCATTCTTTGCATAAAAAACTAACCAAGATAAAGCAAAACGGAGCCAGTATTTTGTCCATAGTATCACCAACGCTCTTCACAGTTTTTGCCGAGTAGGCAGTTGATATGTGCATTTTTAAAATTTTCGGGAACACCTATTTTTTTTGGATTCAAAATTAGGGCCTATTAGGGCCATCGTATATAAAGAGAGTCGGTGATACTATGGACCAAAATTTGGCTCCGTTTTGGTCTATCTATTTAAAAAATCGATTGCGTTCGCAGTGGAATGATAAAAAATAAAAAGAATGAACAAGAAATCGAATGCATTCATTTTTTTCCATTCAATCGAATGAATTCCTAGGACTGCATTCATTGTTGATTTATAAAATCGAATGCATTCACTGACTATGAAAATTGAATTCATTTTTTTGAGAATTCATTCGAAAAGGATTTCATTCTTCGAAGCTCTGTGTGTCGGTGTTTTTCAGAGTTGGAAAATTGAAATAATAGAAATACAGAGTTGTATTTAACTTTACAAGATTGCGTTTGCCGATTAGAGTCTAAACTAGTAGATTGAAAAAAATAAATTTGTATGTGCATTCTAAATAGATTGAAATTGGATTTGAGCCACAATCTACTTTAAGCTGGCTTAGAGGACCAGTGTAAATGCATTATAAGAAATTGTGTATAATTGAATTCATAACAGAAACAGAAGTATTCGAAAAAAAAAAATTTTTCCCTGATTTTTTTTTTGCGGAAAAAAAAATTCAGGAAAAAACAAAGCATTTTTATAAATACATTTTAAATTTATCCCAAAAGTATAAAATCGTACTCGAATTTACTTTACCAGTAAGGTGCCGAGCTTGTTCAAATTTGCGACTAGAGCTGGGCAAATGAGCAGATTAGTCACGCAACTGAAACTAAATTTACTGACGTGATTGTGAGTGAGTGTTAAAATTTTGAGTTTCGTGAGTGTGAGTCAACGTGAGTGTGAGTGAAGCTTGTGTGAGTGTAAGTTGTCTTAAATTTACTCACGTGATTATGAGTGAGTGTGAGTAGAAAGCAGTATGTTTGTGTATGAGTGTGCAGGATTGGAAAAATCATGTCATGAATGTGAGTCAAAAGTCACTCACGCGCCCATCTCTAGTACATACATTAAATGAAGTGCTAGTTAGTATGTTGTTTCCAAAAACAATTAAGAAATACATATCGCTCATTTACTTGTATAGTGTCATAACTCAAAATGTTTCATTTTGCAGAAAACGCGTTTAAAGTTTACAATTGAAACTGGTTGTTCATTGAAAATGGCCGGTACATAGAAAATGTAATAATTACGTATTTTCTTCTCAAATGATGAGTTTTAAAGATATAAATACGAATTTTTGACACAATATAAAGCATGATATAACGAAAAATGCTGCATTATTAACTCAAAAATCACATTTTTTGAGTTATGACACTATACAAGTAAATGAGCGATATTCAAATAGTTTTTAGATATTTCTCATATTCAAACAACTACATTTGTTGTTAAAATCAACTAATCAACCAAACGCTAACATTAAGACACAGCAAAACTTTTCTGATTGTACACTCAAAAAAAAAAAAGTGAACTAAAATCTGGGAAAATTAACTCAATTTTGAGAAAAAGAGGGAATGTTTTGGCTCCAAAGATTTTTTTTCTTGGTTTTAGTTCATAATTTTCCCAAAAATAAGGAAAACAAAGTTATTTAATTTAAGGCCATTTTTAACTAGAAAATGGGAAAAATTATACTTAACATTTTAGAAATATATTGGGTCTGGACCCATGGGTCCGGACCCCATTTAACTCGAGATCCCGTTGGGTCCCTTAAGGTTCCCCATAGTTTTTGACCCAAAACTTGTGTCCGTTTCGCTCTAACTTGCTTAGTTTTTGAGATACGGTAATAAGGGGCCTGATGGGGTCTTGAGAATCTTAAAAACCGGATAACTCAAAAACTATTAATCGGAGGGCTTTCGGGTATTTTGCGGAAGTGTTCTACGAGGCAAGAGCTACAAAAATGCCGTTGGACGTTTTCTCGTGTTGGCAGTATTTACCGAGATATGTGTATATATAAAATCTCGGGAATTTCAAATTTTAGATCTAAAATTAGGGTCTTGAGACCCCGACAGATATGCAGAGCTAGGCTATTCCATATTCTTCTTTGTAGTCTTTCTTTTGAAAATTTTATCCGTTTCGCTCTATCTCGCTTAGTTTTCGAGATATCGCCCTTTTTGAATTCTTAACTAAATTCTAAGAAGTTATTTACTAAATTCTCAGAAGTCATTAACTAAATTCTAAGAAGTACACTTCCTCAATTCAAAGAAGAGAAATACGATGATGTTTTTTTTAGTAAATTTTAACTAAACTTGAACTAAATTGTTTTTTAAGAAATATGTCTTAAAAATAAAGATACGATTCTTAGATTTTTGGAAAATTTCTTTGGCAGTAAGAATTTTTTTCCTAATATTAAAAAAATCCGTTTAAAGAAAACTATGAACTAATTATAAGTAAATGAACTAAAATTTTTTCCTCATAGTTAAGAAAATTTCTCACTTTTAAGTTAAATTTAACTAAATTTTAGAAAAATTCATGATAAATTTTCAAAGACATTTTTTCCTTAATTTTAGTTATGTCTTTTTTTTCAGTGTACAAAAAAACTGGTGGCATTCAGTTAAGGGTTAATAATTAAATGTTGTAGCTTGCCTAACATAACTGAATAAAAAATTTTATTGTTGAAGTGTTTTTTGTCTTTTTAATAACTGGATATTATGAATAAAATAAAACAAAACAAAAATATTTACCCACATTTATGTAGGTTATCATCCGTCCAAATATTCACGTCTTTGTTTGTATATTGAAATATTTTTTTTTTTTTTATAAATTTTTTTGATGGCGTAAAATATTGTTTTTTTGATTGGTTAATTTTAATTACATTTAACTCACCATTTTGTTGTGTTAATCCTTGGGGTAGCACCGCAACACATCCGATTATTATTATTAAAAGTGCGGAATTGATGCTATAACAGCAGAGATTTCTCCATAAATTTCGTCGTTTTCGCCTTGATATTGAAAGCCGGGATTCGCGTGGCTGCAACATTTTATGATGTTTGTCTGTTTGTACTTTTATATATTTATTTTTTTTTTATTTTTTTCTTTTAAACGTTGACAAACTTAAAAAATCTTATTTTATTCACTAAAAATATATATATTAAGGAAAAAATAAATAAAATTAGTTGGTCAATTGGATTTAACAATAATGTTTGCAGTGAACAATAATTGTATTTGGAAATTGACAAACTGTTTCTGTATTACGAACATTTTATAGTGGGAGATTTTTAATTCTGTTTTATATATTGTTGGACTTTATATTTTATAACTGAAGTTTTATTTATTTCGGTTTGAGTCCATATTAATTATTTCTGAGAAATAATGATTTTTGTTGTACAATAAGAAAATCTCAAAAAAAAATTAATTGACAACACAAGCTAAGTGGAGATGTCGACAGCTTTCGCAAGAAGCCACCCTTCCTTCGCCAGCACTCTTCGATTGTCACTTAAGAGATTTTATGGGCGCGTGACACGAAGATGGGCGCGTGACACGAATTTTTCGTGAGTCACGTGATTCACGAGTGAATCACGCTTGATCGTGAGTGAAATTTATTTTTACTCACGTGATCGTGAGTACGCGTGCTTATAAAAAATAGTTTCGTGCGTGAGTAATTTTTCGCGAGTTTGCTTGATTTTTTGTGCTGCTTGAAACAGAAAACGATTAAAAAAATCGTCATTGTATTGAATTTAGAGGGAAATTAATCCAAAATTGTGATTTTTATCATTGTTTTAAGGAAATTCAATACTTTTTGTTCAAGAAATCGAAAGAAGTGAAATAAAAATTTGCTAATTTTAATTTCGTGAGTGAACGTGATCATAAAAAAGAATTACGTGCGTGATCGTGCGTGA
This sequence comes from Pegoplata infirma, assembly GCA_963921195.1. Taxonomy (NCBI): domain Eukaryota; kingdom Metazoa; phylum Arthropoda; class Insecta; order Diptera; family Anthomyiidae; genus Pegoplata; species Pegoplata infirma. The sequence goes on from OY992541.1 coordinate 2,483,943, forward strand.
GTAATATTTTTCTTTCGTGAGCGTGCGTGAGTCAAAATTCACTCACGCGCTCATCTCTACTCTGTGGTACAGATTATAATTGTGGTATTGTTTATAGAGCCACTGTTTAAATGACGGGGTGAAAACACTGCCCTGTTATACTCTCATTTAGCCCATTAGTTTACAAACGCTGTTGAGTTGAGGTGGATGTGTCGTGGCTTAAGACGCTAGATGTCCGGGTTCAAATCCCGGTTTGACCAACAATTTCATTTTTTATACCCTCCACAAGAGATGGGCGCGTGAGTGAATTTTGACTCACGCACGCTCACGCTCACGAAATAAAAATATTGCTCACACACGATCACGCACGAAATAATTTTTTCTGCTCACGTTCACGCACGCTCACGTGAGTTACTAAAATTTTTCTCACGCTCACGAAATAATCACGCTCACAAAGACTCACGAAATTCAAATTAACAAATTTTTGTTTTACTTTTTTCGAATTCGTGCAAAAAGTATTTAACTTCCATAAAACAATAATAAAAATTTATTTAAATAACAATTTTGTAATAATTACCCTCTAAATTCAATAAAATTACGATTTTTTTACTTGTTTTTTGTTTTAAACAGCACAAAATAATCAAGCAAACTCACGAAACAAAAATTACTCACGCACGCTCACGCACAAAATATTTTTTTCTAATCACGTGCACTCACGATCACGTGAGTAAAAATAAATTTCACTCACGATCACGCGTGATTCACGCGTGAATCACGTGAATCACGAAAAATTCGTGTCACGCGCGCATCTCTACCCTCCACTCTAGTGATAGAGGGTATATATAAGTTTGTCATTTCGTTTGTAATACCTCGAAATATTAGTCTAGGACCCTATTCATGATCCTCGATCGATTTTAAGTTGATCTAGCGATGTCCGTCTGTCTGCCTGCCTGTTAAACACACGCTAACTTGCGAGAGATTAATCCAAGGCTACTGTCGCTTGGCATATATATTTTAAAATTACCGCGGCAGGTTGGTATTGCATTTCCGCCAAATCGGTCCAGTGGTTCAAAATTTATAAGCAAAAGAGTGAATTTAGGCAAGGGTTTTTCGCGAATTTACGAGATAAAATCACACTAACTCTTGAAACACAATCCGGAGGCTAATAAAGCTTGGCGTAAGTGTTTGTCGTTTCCCTAGTCTGTTTGGTATTGAATTTCAGCAAAATCAGTCCCGTGATTCAAAAGTTATAAGCAAAATTGTGAATTTCAGATTGGATTCACCTTAAATTCACGTGTTGAAACCCCGTTAAACACGTTTTAAAAACATTTGTAACTCACAATAATATTTTAAAACGTATTTTTGTTACTGAAAAATATTTTTACACTAAAAAAAAAAAAATCACTCGAAAAAAAATTACACTCGAACAAAAATTTTACACTCAAAAAAAAATTGTGTTTTTTTTTACAAAAGCACTGTAAGTATAATTTTAACTTTTGAAATGATACACGAAAACGCCGAGACACGTAAACTTTATTTTGGGTCGGAGAATCCAACGGCATTCTCCGTTTTGCCAGATCAGGTTAAAATCAAGAGATATTTCGTTTTAAAGTTTTGCGATTTTCAACGAGTTTTTATGAAATTTTCCTAGGACCCTTCTTCAAAAACTCTTTTAAAATTACTTTATTTAGTATTTCTTAGTCGAAAGTTTACTCTTATATTGATGGCCGATTAATTTGAGCGAGTAAAATAAAATTGTTTTCTTAAATTTTTCAATTTTCTTAAAAAACAATAAAAAATTGCTTGAAAATCACAAACTAAAAAATTAAATATCTCTTAATATTGATCTGATCTGTCAAAACGGAGAACGCCACTGTGTTCTACAACCCAAAATTAAGTTTACGTGTCTCGGCGTTTTGGTGTGTCAATTTCACGTACTTACAGTGAAATTACTAAAAAAAATGGTTTACTTAAAATAAAATATTTCTTGTTAAAAATGTTTAATTTGTTTCACGTTAGAACATTTTTCTATCACTTAAAAAGGCATTGTAGAGGGTATTCATAGATTCGGCCAAGTCGAATTTAACTTTTCTGCTTGTTTTTATTTTGTTTATTTTTATACCCTCCACTTACAATTAGTAGTACAGGATATATGTATATAAGTTTGTCATTCCGTTACTAATCGAAATATCGGTCTGGGACCCCATAAAGTACATATATTATTGATCAGTAGGGCAAGTACTTTCATGAAAATGCATATTTTTACTCAGCATTGTAAACATAGCATAAATTAAATATCTACCCGAATCAAAGAATTTGCAATAAAATGGCATTGATTTGTAGTTGCATATTTTTGCATATTTTGGTATAAATGCATATTTTTGCATATTTTGACATAAATTAGACTTTTTTTAAATTTCATCAATATTTTTTCAAAACTTCCTTAGGAAAATTCAAACTCTATCCCCTATTTTTTATAGAAAAATGTATTTATTTATCGAAATCATATTCTAATGCATTTTTTAAAGAAAATGGATTCCCCTATTTTTTATAGAAAAATGTATTTATTTATCGAATGGATTCTGGAAGTATAATTTTTAGATTCTGAAAAATTTTTCCTATTCTGAGATTTTGATGAATATCTCTTCACTAATCGTAAAGAAAAAAAAATATTTTCGAATTTAAGATTTCTTGCAGGAAAATTGCACTTTTATTTTGATTAGAGTTAGGGTGGGGTCTTTTGCCTTAAACTAATTTTTTGACATGAAAATCGGAAAATTCCGAAAAAAAGTAAAAAAAAGTATTTTAAAAATAAATATTTTTTTTTGAATAAAGAACACAAAGTATTGAAAAATAACTTGTTTTAGAAAAATTTTGAATTTTAATATTTTTTTTCTTTTAGAAACTTCAGTAATATTTAGTGACTCACAGAAAAAACTTCTCAAGTAAAAAAATATTTTACTAACTAAAAATTGTTTCCACTCAATAAAACATTTTTAAGAATTGTCGAGGGCCTTAAAATATTTGACAGTCTAATTTATGTAGACAAATTATTTTTTTAGTAAAAACAATAATTTTTAGATGCATAATTTTAAAGTTTTTAGTGCATATTTTGGATTTTTAGACGCATATTATAGGCACATATTTTCATTTTTTAGATGCATGAAAGTACTTGCCCTATTGATCAGTGATCAATTCTAAGACATTCTAGTGATGTCCGTCTGTCTGTCCGTCTGTTGAAATTGTAATCACGACCAAAGTATATCCTAATGTGTTATTACTAAGGTTCGGACTTTTATGCAGTTAAAATCGCGTTTTATGCGCATAAAATATTCACCAAAAAAATAAAAATATGCGCTAAAAATTTAAAAAATATGCACTTAAAAATTTTTTTAAAACACTTATTAATGATAAAATAAAATAAAAATAAGAAGAAAAAACAAAAAAGAACATAAAAGACGTAAAAACTTAGGTGGTAATTCATAAAACCTGTAATATATTTAAAGTAGGTTTATTTGACAGATATTGCAGGAATAATTGTCAAATAAACCTACAATAACTTTACTATAAGTATTATTAATAAGAGCCTTAGTCTTATAAACGAAAATAAGGTACAATAAACACAAAAGTTCAAGTTCAAATAACGTAAAACACAAAATTATAAAAGTAACAAAATGAAAAAAACAATTAGTAAATTTTTAATACTATTGAGTAAAAAATTACTCAATTTTGCACCAGTAAACGATTTAATGGTATTGAGTAAACTTTAAATAAAAATTTAATAAATGTATACCAAAAACTTTGAGTAAATTTTTAATTGACACAACTAAATAAGTATTTACTTTTTTCATTATTTTTTTCGTTTTTTTTTTTTTTTAAATTAAGTTTTGAATTTTGTCAAATAAAAATTTATTCAAAAATTATCATTTTTTTTAAGTTTAAAAAAGTTTTAATTTTTTTAAATACATTTTTGTCTTAAAGACATAGAAAATTTTCGTAAAGATGATTTTAAACAAAAACTATAAACTAAATGAGAATTCAAAAAAAAACTAAGAGACAAAAATAAGATTAAAAAAAATTTAAAATTTTCACTAAATTAATTGCTCAAATTTTTTTTTAAACTTTTGTGTAAATTTTTAATTGCGTCAATTAAAAAAATTATTCAATTTTTTTTTAAACAAGTGAATACTCAACATTTTTCCCATATTTTCTTCTGTGTACTTTAAGCAGCGCTGTATCCAGCAATTTGAAAAGGGGGGGGCACAACTCCCAAAATTGTTTGCGATCGCCTATTTATATCTAGTTTTAACTAGAAGTACTTGAAAAGTTTTTGAAAAGGGGGGGCACGTGCCCCCTGTGCCCACCCCCTGTATACGTCCATGACTTTAAGGCATACATTATAAAATAAAAAATATATACAGCAATGTAAAAATATCAAAATATGCGACAAAAATATGTAATATCAGCAATATATGCAAAAATATGCATTAAAAGCAAAATATGCAAAAATATGCACTAACAAATCGATGCCATTTTACTGCAAATTTCTTAATTCGTAACGATATTTAGTTTTTGTTGATCTCAGACTGACGACAACAAATATGCATTTGCATAAAAGTCCAAACCCTAGTTATTACACTCGCAAATAGCCCATATATTTTAGCATTTGCAACAACAGCATATAGTATTGTCCATTGAAGAATCGTATGTAAATCTGTTTTTTAATATTTTTTTTTTTTACGATAGCTATCTTACTACGATGCTACAATTTTCGTCTTCCGATTCCCAATGGGAGAACAGTCGAATGTGTATTAAGTAATATTTTAGTTTGAATATTAGCAATTTGTCATTTGAATTCCCTTTGCTACTTGTTGTATAAGGTTTTTATATTTGCTAAATAATCTCGACAGTGGAATCTGGCAAATTCCGAGACACGTGTCAATTAAGTCTTGCAAAAATGACCAACATAAATAAATTTAAAATAGAAAAGTAACTTTCTTAAAAATTATTCTATGAGAATATATTTTTAATTAGTTAAGGAAATAATTACCTCGAGCTAGAATAAACCTACTCAAAATTTAACTAACAAGTTTTGAGAACCTTTCAATTTTACTGATATTTACTGCATTTTTGTACATTTACAGATTTTTCTGTTCATAATGCATATCAAATGTTTAGCAAATCGAATGAGCTGAAATAGAACGATTTCAGCTGTAATTTCAGCAGATTTTTCTGTGACCTTTTTCAAAATTCAATTGATCTATTTCAAATTACAATTGATCTTTTTCGTGTTACAATTGATCTTTAAAGAGTTACAATTGATTTTTTCGAATTACATTTGAACTTTTTCGAATTACAATGGATCTCTTGCAAATTACAATTGATCTTTTTCGAATTACAATTGAAATCTTCAAATTACAATTGATCTATTGTGAATTACAATTGATCTATTTCGAATTACAATTAAATATTTAATAAATATATAATGATATTTTTTCATTAAAAACATTACTCAGATTCTAAGAATTATTCTGCCTTATTTTTCTTTAAGAAAAAGACTCAGAATTTGATATATTTTGCAATAATATATGAGATTTTTCTATCACAAACTTCATTTCTGAGACATTTTTAGATTCTGCAATGTTTAAAGTATTAGGCCTCAAAATAAATTCATAAATGCTAGTTTTCTGTTGCCTTATTTATTACCAAATAAAATAATGCATAGGATCCCTTATACTATGCAGCATTGATGATTTTAACATGTGGTGAGATTGAAAGTAATGAGTGGAAATTATAACATAGCATTCAGTAGGTCTAAAAGTAGTGCTTATCAAATAATGTATTATTTATTTAGTGTTTGGCAAGACATTCTAAAATATGCTATTAAAAGTGATATACATTGGTAATGTATTACATAATCACCACCCATTGCTAAGGGTTTGCTGGAATACTATATTCCAATAAGTATATTCCAATAAGTATTTTACATCTTTTAACAAAGGAAGCAAACGAGGAAAGAAAACAAGAAAAGGTAGTACTCTGTTTTTTACGGTGAAAATTTCACATAAACTTTAAACGCCTCAAATCGCAATAAAACATTTAAAAATTAACAACTTTTAACAATTATAAGAAAGAAACGATCATAACAAAACTTTTGCACGGCAATTTAAATTGTCTTGTATAATAAAAGTGAGTGAAAATTTTTTAACAATTTTCCCATAATTCCTCGCGTTGCCAAAATTTATTTTTTTTATATGGAGTTTGACAGAGTTCTATCCGTGAAATCGAACAGAGTACTATGCTTTACAGAAAAACTTTTGGCACCAATTTCAGAAAAAAATAAAACATATTTATGAAATACACGCAGAAAAAAATTTGTAAAATATTTATAGTATTGAGAAAGAAAATATTCCATTTTGCACCACACAGAAAAAAAATTTAGTAAATTTTTAAAAAGTTAAAGTAAAAAATTGCTCAATTTTGCACCAGTAAACGAATTAATACTTAGTATTGAGAAATATTTAAAAAAAAGTATTACAAAATTTATTAAAACTTTAATTAGCGCAATTAAAAATAAACAAAAAAAATTTAAATTTAACGATTACTTAATTTTTTTTTCTGTGCAGTAAATAAACTTTTAAACCAATGTTGGAAATCGATACTGTCCTAGAGTAACGGTATTAGGCTATTGTACCGCAACCAATAAAAATATAAATATTATTAAAAGCTGTTATGAAAGTTGATGCAAATTTTTGAAACGGCATTTTTAACGGTATTGGCCTATATTTTCAAATTAAACCAGTAAAATAACGAATATATATAACCTAAAATATTAGAAATTTCATCGAATTTCACAATTTTCGAACAGTTGAGATCACCTCTTTAAAAAAAAATAATATTTACGTTTGAAAACGATGGAATTTCTGGTAGATTTTGTTACGAATGTAAAGTCTTGTATTTCTGCAATTAAAATAAAATATTCTCCCCTTGACCACCGCAATGTCTGTGTGCATTAAATGCAACGTGCATCATCACAGAATTGTTGAAAGAAAAAATTTTTTAATTTTTTTAATTATTTTAAAAAAAATTTAGATTTATTTTTTTATTGAATTCCACTAATTTGAAACATTTTAAAACTATTTATTTCTAAAATAATGACATAAATAAATAAAATAGCAAGTAAATCCAAATATTAAAATTGCATAAAAAAAAAAAGCTAACGAAAATGCACTCAAAAATGCATTTGGATTTAAAATACATTTTTTAATGACACATTTTTTTTTAACTTTTACGTTTAAAGAAGATAACTTTAGCTTTTAATTTCAGTTCTTAATATAAAAATCCTATATTTAGTTAACAAGTTACAGCTCTTCAAACTACACCACTTTATCAATTTTTTTTATGATTTTTAAAAAATGAAAATCGCAAGTTTTTTGAATTTAATTAAACTGCAAATGGTAATGTCTTAATCTGAAGACCCCAAGTTAAAAATAATCATTTTTTCGTGCTGTTTGATGAGAAAGACGATATGCATTAAGATTACACAAATTTTACCTAAAACTTTAAGTTTTTCAGTTGTGCCAAGTTCATTTTTTGTCCAATGATATAAAAATTGTTCCGAGAATTAGTGGTTTAAATTCACCAAATAATAGTTTAATACAAAAGATGTTCTATTGATTACTTAAAAAAAAATTGCACCAATATTATTTCTGTAAAGAGTATTTTTGTTTATAGGAAACTTACATACATATGTATGTCTAGCAACTCGCTCAACATGGATTTAAAATAATTTTATTTTTCAGCCGTTCTTTGACAGAAACTTATTTGATTTTGGGTGTCATGTCAGTTATTATGGACTTGTTTCGAACAAACAAAATAAATACACAAAAATGTCGTATTAGCAAATTTACAATTTTTGGGAAAAAAACAATCTGATATCATCCAAACACAATATTATAAACTTGAAAACATTTTTGAATTCAGATACACTGGAATAATTTCATCGGTAAAATAAACTACCATGTAGTTGTTCTAAGGTCATCTTCAGTTGCAGTACGATCTCTTATTAACAAAAAAAGCTTCCATCCAAACACATGCAGTAAAAAACAACATACATAATAATGTACAACAATTATAATAATTTTTGGCAAAAGTAGTTAACTACATTTGTCAGTTTAGTTTTATTGTTATGTTTACCGAAAATGTGGTTGACCTAAAAACAACTGCATTCGGTTAGTTTTACCAATCAATTCTTTAAAGTGTATTATTATATGTAAATCTGTTTTTTTTTTTAGCCCACCCGATAGGATTGTAAACATAAAGGTGCTCCGAAAATGTTGAATTCGTTTTCTTATTATAAAAAATGCATTATTTTTTCTTAATTTGGCACATTAACACTTTTGGTCATTTAAGAAATCATATAATTTCAATGTATTATAAGATTTAAACGGCCGAACAAAGCTGTATTATTTAAATATTATTTTATTTTCAATTTTTTTTATTTTTTTTTTGTTTTTTTTTTTGTTATGCCCGCAGTTCAAAAGTAACGAAAGATCTCTACATAAACATACGTTTCGTTGGAAAGTTAAAGCAAGAACTGATTCATGTGGAGCAACAGGTTGTTCATAAAACCACCAACTTCATAGTGTAATCACCAACAAACCAACCACAAAAACCAAGAAATGATTATGGCAGAGCAAAAAACAAACCAGTCACCACCTAACAGAGAATTGAGCATAAGTCTGAGACATTAGGCTAAAAGACAAGATAAACATGTTTTAAGTCGTCGTCTTATGCATCACAGTCTCCCATTACTACTACTTACCAAAACAATAGCAAAAATATTTTGTTTTCATACAAACCTGTAAAACACTAATTAAGTTTGATTTTTTTTTCATGCCCTACACGACCACTGTGTTTTTGTAGGTAAAATCTGGATTGAAGATTCAAAAATTCCATTTCAATGATGTTTTGATATTCAATTAAAAGTTAACTAACACCTAATTGCAGCTGATATTTTATCCATAGTTAAACTTCTGACCACTTTCAATGCGAAAGACATGCTTTTCAACTACTTTAAGAAAATATTTAAATGTGTAGGTGTAAGTGTCAAATGTGATTCTTTATTTTTGCCCATAAATCACTTAAGGCATAACCACTCTACTGCGTGAGAGGAGTTGTTTTTCCTAGCTGGGCTATTGTAAGATCTAATCAGTTTTGTCAAATGTCTGCTTCCTTTGAACAAGTAAGGAGAACGATCAACAAAATTGGGTCATTCTTACAAGGGAAGTATCTCAACCCTTATGAACCGATTTGCCTGAAACTTAAAATATATATAAAAGAGACGATTTTAAGGTTGTGGTGTCTCGGCTTATCGGCCATATCAGAGTTTTAAAATTTCGTTGTCCCCTTATGAAACAAAGTGGACCTTCGGGAAAATTTCGATAGATCCCGAACTAAAAGAAATATCCTCTAGGGCAAAAATACGTGTCGACTTAAATTTAATAAAGATTATTTCGTATTCATATGGACATCGTAGGTATATGTCTTCATATAAATACCCCCCAAAATTTGCACATTTTCGTGAAAAAAGTATTTAAGAAAGCCAAACTTTTACAAGGTTACGCCACCGTTGGATGGGCATTAAAAAACCCTTTCTTCTCATACATATGTAAACATCATATTGTTTCTTAGGAAAAAATGTCTGAAAAATCCAAAAAAACGTTTTTTTCGCCATTTTTTGACCCATGTTTTGAACCCTTAAATCCCCGATATGGCCGATAAGCCGAGACACCCCAACCTTAGAATTGTCCCTTTTATATATATTTTACGTTTCATGCAAATCGGTTCATATGGGTTGAGATACTTCCCTTGTTAGTGAAATCAATCAAAAATAGCTAAACATTTTCGTGACCCCCTCCGATTTGGATGAAATTTGGTTTAGTTGTAACACTAAGTGATAAACTGACGCACACATATTTTCAGCCCTCTAAGTAAACAGTAGGCGAAAATACGGTGGGTCAAAATTTCCCCCAAAATCTCCCAGTCGCGACACTTTGCACCGTAAAAACTTAATATCGTTGGTTCTATTAAAGCTAGAAAGACCATTCTTGATTTGTTTTGAAGCTTATAATATGCTCCACAATACCTACCATAACAAAAAAACTTTCGAAAAAAAAATAAGGGTTACCTCCCTTATTTTAAGGTCGTGATATAGGGAAGAGAAAATGGGGAGGATGGTATCCCCCGATTTTTTTTTATTTGATAATCTTATTGAGGAAGTCCTAAAGTCCTATTTTTCAGAATTTCCCCCAAAACCTCCAAATCTCAACACTCTTGAACCTTAAAAATTTAATATCATAAGTGCTTTTGTAGCTACAGAGCCCACTTTTTTTTATTATAAAAATACGCTCTACAAAACCTACCACAACCAAAAAATTTTCCCCCGATACTATCCCCCGATTTTCCCCACCCCTTGCCACGATCTTTTAATACAAGAGGTACCCCTCATTTTTTTATTTTTTTTTTTGCGATAGTAATATTGTAGGGCATATTAAGAGCTTTAAAACAAGCCAAAAATGGACTCTGTAGCTACAATATAGTCCACGATATTAAATTTGTAATGTGCAAGAGTGTCTCGATTTGGAGATTTTGGGGGGAATTGTGAAAAATTTTAATTTTGGTCGATCTGATTGTTGTCCCAACATAAAAATTTTAGGATATGTTCATTAGGACTTGCACTTTGAGAATACTAAGTAAAAAAAAATCGGGGGATACTTTCCCCCCATTTCCTCCACCCTTTGCCACGACGTTTAAATAAGGGGCGCACCCTTCCTTTTTTGGAAATTTTTTTGGTTATGGTTGGTCTTGTAGAGCGTACTATAAGCATTAAAACAATCAAAAATAGGCTCTGTAGCTACAATAACACTTATGATATTAAATTTTTAAGGTTCAAGAGTGTTGCGATTTGAAGATTTTGGGGGTAATTGTGAAAAATTTTGATTTTGAGTGATCCCATTGTTGTCCCAACTTAAAAATTTTAGAATATATTCTTTAAGACTTTCTCTATAAGATTATCATGTAAAAAAAAAATCGGGGGATACCATCCTCCCCATTTTCTCCTCCCTTTATCACGACCTTAAAATAAGGGAGGTAACCCTTTTTTTTCGAAAATTTTTTGGTTATGGTAGGTCTTGTAGATCATATTATGAGCTTCAAAACAAACCAAAAATGGGCTTTCTAGCTATAATAGAACCGACGATATTAAGTTTTTACGGTGTAATGTGTCACGACTGGGAGGTTTTTGGGGAAATTTTGACCCTTCGTATATTCGGCCCCTGTTGACTTAGAGGGCTGAAAATTTGCATTTGTTAGTTTTTTACGTAGTGTAAGACCTAAACCAAATTTCATCAATATCGGAGGGGGTCAAAAATATTCATGATTGATTTCACTAATAATGACCCAATTACGATCTTATATCGGGTATACACTAGGGTGGCTCGTTTTTGGGCTTTTCTCTCTGATCAAATTCTAATACCCGCCAAAAGTGTCTGTCCCCTAAGGGTAACTCACATGCGAAATATCACTCCGATCGAAGTTTATCTGCTGTCTCCACTTTGAGCCTCAAAATTGGGGTTTTTTCAAAAAAGGACTTTAAAAAAAAACAATTAAGTTTTTTTATTAAAATAATTAAAAAATTATTTTTGTATAATATTTGATCGTTAATACTTAAATATGAAATTTAAAGATTTTTCGGTTTCATTGACCCGTTCAAACTTGATACCAAAACAAGTAAGAAAATTATGGTCCATATAATACCCTACACCAGAGTTTCCCGGAAAATGGGTCCCAAGTGCAAACATGGACCAATAGAATCTATCTTTTGTCAAATCATTAATAAGTGTAAAAAACACCCACAAACCAAGTTAAAGAAAATTAGGCTTCTATTTGTTGCAAATACACCGCTTTAACTGAATATCGGGCGAAATTTTTGTATGGGTCTAGGTCCAAAAATGGTCCGATAATAATCAGATTTGAAAAGGTTATTTAAGTACGCGTTTAATACATACAAACAACATTTTAATAAAATATTTTTAATTTTGATGAAATTTGAGAGATTTTTGTGAATATTGGGAAGGTGGTTTGTATGGGGGCTACAAGAAGAACTGGTCCGATTGCTTTAAAATCCGGCATGGTAATTTTTGAATACAAAACACAATTACCTGCCAAATTTCGATAGGTTACCTTTTATAACACCGTTGTTAGAGTCATTTGAGGCAAATTAAATGGGACGTTTGTATGGGGGCTAGGTCAAAACATGGACCAATTTCAATAGGCTTCGTCCTTGGGCCAAAATAAGCTTAAGTTTCAAATTTGAGTCAAGTCGGTTGATAATTGCGACCTGTAGCGTGTTTACACCGTTACATGGACAGACGGACAGACAGACAGACGGACGGACGGACAGACGGACATTGATAAATCGACTCAAAAAGTGATTCTGAGTCGATTGGTATACTTGAAGGTGGGTCTGGGACCAATATTTTGGGTAGTTACAAACATCAGCACAAACTCATTATACCCTGTACCACAGAGTGGTGTAGGGTATAAAAATGGCATGATTTTGGGGGCGTTCTCAAAACACCTTTTTTAAAAATTTTGTTAAAAAAAATTTTAAATATACTTTTATTTCTTTCTGAATTCATTAAAAACACCTTGGAGAAGAAAAATGTGAAATATGACGGATATCCGTCGAGACACTTTTCGGGAATCGCGGGGGGAAGTTAGCGGATTTAAAGGAAATGTTGGTTTTATCAATAATTTGGATTAATAAAATCTTATAAATTTGATTTTTGGGCAAATTAACTGTTGTTTGGTGTCGTGGCATTCTACTAAATAACTTTAAGTCTGTCATGAAATCTTACCGATGTAGGACGTTTTTAACCCACATTGGCTGGGGGTCAAAAATGACCCCCGCAGAAGATTTGAAGTTTAGAGCTTACATTTTGTGCTATAAACAAGTATAAAACGGCTTTTGTGTTTTGTACCCCAACTACTATTTCGTATTAATATATTATCTTTAAAAAAATCGTTAACCCTTCTTGGTAGGGGTCTGTCCGTCTGTCTGTCTGTTGAAAACACGCTAACTTTTGAAGGACTTTACGGAGGCTCCTGAAGTTTGGCATATATGTTAGGCATTTACCTGGTCAGGTTGGTATTGCAATCCAGCGAAATCGGTCCAGTAGTTCAAAAGTTATGAGCAAAAGACTGAATTTCGGCAACGGTTTTTTGTAAATTTATAAGATAAAAAGCACCATAACTTTCGAAAAGCAAATCTGAGGATGCTGAAGCTTAGCATATATATTTTTCGTTCCTCCAGCCTAGTTCGTATTGAATTTCACCCAAATCGGTCCAGTGGTTCAAAAGTTATTAGCAAAACCGTAAATTTCAGATTAGCTTCACCTTAAATTCACGTGTTGAAAACCCTGTTTTAAAAACATTGGTAAGTCACAAAAATATTTTACATCGTATTTTTGTCACTCAAAAATATTTTTATACCAAAACAAACAAAAATACACTCGAAAAAAATTTTACACTCAAAAAAAAAATTAGTAAATAATTTTTTTTTTTCAAAAATTACTGAAAAAAAATTTTTTACACAAAATAAAATATTTCTAGTCAAAACTATTATTTTTTCACGTTAGAAAATTTACTATCACTTAAAATGGGCATTGTGGAGGGTATTCATAGATTCGGCCAAGTCGAATTTAACTTTTCTACTTGTTTTATTTTTTTATAGAAAATTAATTTGTGGCAATCTATTAGATAACTTTAAATCAGCCCTAAAATCTTACCTATTTAAGATATCTTTAACCCACATTGGCCAGGGGTCTAAAATGACCCCGGTAAAAACTTTAGGAATAGTGCTTCAATTTTTGATATCAACAAAATTTATATTTTTTATTGAATTGCTCATTTTTGACCCCCTACCAAGAACGGTTAACGATTTTTTTAAAGATAATATATAAATACAAAATAATAGTTGGGGTTAAAAACACAAAAGCCGTTTTATACTTGTTTATAGCACAAAATTTAAGCTCCTAACTTAAAATTTTAAGCGGGGATCATTTTTGACCCCCAGCCAATGTGGGTTAAAGACGTCCTAGATCGGTAAGATTTCATGACAGATTTAAAGTTATCTAATAGAATGCCATGACACCAAAAGTTACTTTTCTTAAAAATTATATTTATAAGATTTTATTAATCCAAATTATTGATACAACCAACATTTTCTTGAAATCCGCTAACTCCCCCCCGCGATTCCCAAAAAATGGCTCGACGGTTATCCGCCATATTTCACATTTTTCTTCTCCAAGGTATTTTTAATGAATTCAGAAAGAAAAAATGGTATATTTAAATTTTTTTTTAATACAATTTTGAAATTTAAAAAAAGGTGTTTTGAGAACGCCCCCAAAATCATGTCATTATTTTGGTATTAAGTTTGAACGGGTTAATGATATCGTAAAATCTTTAAATTTCATATTTAAGTATTTACGATCGAATATTATACAAAAATAATTTCTTAGTTATTTTAATAAAAAAACTTTAATTTTTTTTTATTTTTTGTTTAAAAGTCCTTTTTTGCAAAAACCCCAATTTTCAGGCTCAAAGTGGATACAGAAAATAAACTCCGATCGGAATGATATTTTGCATGTTAGTTACCCTTAGGGGATCGACACTTTTGGCGGGTATTAGAATTTGATCAGAGAGAAAAACCCAAAAACGAGCCACCCTAGTATACACTCAACAAATTACTCCGTGCTACAAATATTAAGGAAATGAAGTAAGAAAATTATAATCGGTTACGACCGATCATATAGTACCCTACCTCAGTGTTAACCGGAAAATGGGCTTCAAGTCCAAACTTGGAGCAATTCGATAATTCTGTTATCAAAACTTTATTTAGTGTAGCAAATGTACACTAGGTTGGTTCATAAAAACAAACGTTGGATTTTTGTATGGGCCACCTGGAATATATGTATTAGGGTGGCAGCTATTTTGCAAAACTTCGAATTTCAAGAAGATCACGGTAATTTTTTTTTTTTTACATTTGGCCAAAAAATGCTATGCTAAAAACTCCAGCCAAATCGGACAACGTTAATAGGAGCGATACGCCTCCTCATAAAATATAATGAACAAACCTGAAATAAAAATCACGTGCTATTTTCTAACGGTGCTTAATATACATATTTCCGTGGCAGCTATTTTGCAAAACTTTGAATTTCAAGGAGTGCAGGGCAATTTTTTTTACATTTTACCTAAAAATTCTATGCTAAAAATTTCAGCCAAATCGGACAACGTTAACACGAGGCGCATCGAGGTCAAAGGTCAAACACACGAAAATAGCCATATTTTGATGAAAAACATTGAATAAATGGTGTTGTTTTTTGAATATATTGTTAAAAAGTGTTACACGATTTGTTTTTAGTATTAGAACACATGTTAAAAAAATTTGGGTTTCTAAAAATTAACCCTTGTGAGTCTCTCGTAGTCAAAATAATCCAAATTTTACAAAATAACCCCTAAAACACGACAATAAGCCCCAGTTTTCTAAATTTATTGAAAAAAAAAACAATGGAAAACGATATTTATATTCTATTCGAACGTAAATACTCAGATATGAAATACTGTCTTTCTAGGATGTCTTTCACCCATTTCATGGTAAGGCCAAAAATATGCATTATATTTGGCGTGGCACAGTGGGGCGAGATGCACTTTTTTGTCAGAACTACTCTACAGCCCTAAATTCTTAACCGATTTAAATTTTGTTTTTTGCTGCTTGTAGCTTATTAAATTTGGCATCGACCTATGCAGCCCGATTTTAAAGCTCATTATTTTAATCCACTTAATTTTTATTGCGAATGTCAAAGAATTTAATTTTTTTAGTTTTTTTTTGCTGTAAAACGGTTAAAAGTAAACGGATCCAAGTGACTTTTAGCTTAAGTTAATTGTTATATTAACTTCTTTGAATTTCTTTATTAAAAAAAAATTAATTGATTTTTTTTTTTTAAATGCAGTTTAAAAATGCAACTATAGCTATTCAAAAAATCAATACTGCCATAAATTGACTCAATTTTTGCAACATAAGAAGTATGTTATTATTGCAAACACGACTCATGAAGCTATGGAAGCCATTATAAATACCTTTAAGTTAAGCCAATAATCATTTTTCTCCGTAAACTTTTCAACGTTTTATAGCCAAAATACTAAAAAAAAAATTAAACAGATTAAAAAATTAAATTAAAAATTCGGGCTGCTAAGTCGATGCGAAATTTAATAAGCTTCAAGTAGCAAATAAGAAAATTAAAATCGGTTAAGAATTGAGGCCTGTAGAGTAATTCTGACGAAAAAGTGCATCTCGACCCACTGTGCGTGGTTCTCAAAACTGATATTTTGATTTTTTTTAAATTTTCTTAAGCAAAATTTTGAAAAATGCTGAAAAAACCACAGAATCTTATAAAATATATGTTAACATATAAAAAAAAAATTTTTTGGGGATATCCTGGGATAGTTTGTAGGGGCAGCGGTTTTCGAGGAAAATGCCGTCTTTGTCCACAATTTACTCAACATCGAAAAATTTGGTAAATAATTTTAAAATTTCACAAATTAAGAGCCGTTAAATATTAAAAACAATGTTAAACTTTAACCCGAAACGTTTTAGGAAAATGGAACAATATTAACCCGTTTTTTCGGGTCAAAGTTCAAATTTTGGAATATTAAGAGTTTTTTTTTAAAGGCACCAAAATAAGAAATATTTATTGCGATTTGGATAATTATTGTACGAGTTCAGGAAAATAAGTATTTGAATTTTTTTAAATTAACCCATAAATGAATATGGGATCAAAATGACGCAGCACGTTAAAATTTCTTAATATAGTTTTTTATTTATTTATTTTTTTCGATCTCTATAAAACTTGTTATAATTATTGTGTGAGGTCAGAAAAACAATTATTTTGTATTTTTTTAATTAAACCATAAATGCACATGGGGTCAAAATGGCCCAGCACATTAAAAATTCTTAATTTAATTTTTTCGATTTCTATAAAATTTGGTATAATCATTGTGCGAGGTCAGATAATTTTTTTTAACTAACCCATATATGAACAAAGGATTTACATGACCCAGCATGTAAAAAAATCTTTGCATAAAATACTTTTTTTTCGATTTTTTTTATAAAAGTGGATATAACTATTGTGCAAGGTCAGAAAAATGTCTCTTTTGAAAAATAACTCTTTTTATGCAAAGATTTTTTTACATTTTTGGTCACTTTAACCCGTTATATATGAACGGGTTAATTAAAAAAATATCTGACCTCGCACAATGGCTATACCAAGTTTTATAGAAATCGAAAAAAAATATAATAAGAATTTTTAAAGTGCTGGACCATTTTGACCCCATGTGCAATTATGGGTTAATTAAAAAAAACAAATAATTATTCTTCTGACCTCGCACAATAGTTATAACAAGTTTTATAGAAATCGAAAAAAAATAAAAAACTATACTAAGAAATTTTAACGTGCTGGGCCATTTTGACCCCATGTTCATTTATGGGTTAAAATTTTTCCATTTTCCTAAAATCCTTAGGGTTAAAGTTCAACATTGTTTTTTATATTTTATGGCTCTTATTTTGTGAAATTTTAAAATTATTTACCAAATTTTTCGACATTGAGAAAATTGTGGGCAAAAAGGCATTTTCCTCGAAATCCGTTGAGTTTAAATCGCTGCCCCCGCAAAACTATTCGAGGGATAGCCCCCAACATTTTTTTTTATATTTTAACATATATTTTAACAAGATTCTGTGGTTTTTTCCGCATGTTTCATAATTTTGCTTAAGATTTTTTTTTTTTTAAATCAAAATATCAGTTTTCAGAACCACACCAAATATAATACATGTTTTTGGCCATACCATGAAATGGGTGCATATCATCCTAGAAAGAAAGTATTTCATATCTGAGTACTTATGATCAAATAGAATATATATATCGTTTTCCATTGTTTTTTTTCCATAAATTTAGAAAATTGGGGCTAAATTGTTTTAAGGGTCATTTTGCAAAAATTGGGTCATTTTGACCCCGAAAGGCTTGCAAGGGTTAATTTTTTAAAGCCCGTTTTTTTAATATATTTTCTAATACTAAAAACAACTCGTGTACCACTTTTTAACAATAACAAGAAACAACACAATTTATTCAATGTTTTTCATCAAAATATCGCTATTTTCGTGTGTTTGACCTTTGACCTCGATGCGCCTCGTGTTAACGTTGTCCGATTTGGCTGAAATTTTTAGCATAGAATTTTTAGGCCAAATGTAAAAAAAATTGCCCTGCACTCCATGAAATTTAAAGTTTTGCAAAATAGCTGCCACCCTAATATATATATTAAGCACCGTGAGAAAATAGCAAGTGATTTTTTTTGTTCATTACATTTTTTTATGGGTCGCTACCGGGCCATAAACATTGGGTATTAACCATAGTATTTTTTTTTGTCACGGCGAAAATTTCACTACAACGCACACTGGGCCGAGATGGTAGTTTTTTTGGCCAAAACTAAAAAAAAACAAATTATTAAATAAAAAAAGTGAATGCACTATTGTATTAAGTATGACTTGCTGCACCTTGTCTGTAATTTTTATAAAAATCGGTACACCCATTCTCTTGGAATGATCCATCAAAGATAAAATATGTTTACATACATAGTGTTTTTCTATATTAATACGGGATAAAATGAAACCCGGTTACCCAAAAAACCGAATACACAAAAAAACCGGTTACGATAAAAACCCGGTTACACGAAAAATAGCTTTTTTATCGTATTAAGATTTGTTTTCAATACATTTAAAAAAAAATAAGTACCCGGTTAGGCGGTCCAGACAGCTTTTTGAAAGAGTGTGGAACTTTTGATAACGATGAGTTAAAAAAAAGGGTTTTCACAAATTTTTTTTTATTATTTTTTCTTAAATTTTTGGTATTTCAATTCCATTTGTGTAAACGGGCAAGTTTTTTGTAAAGTAGGAATAAAAAGGATAATTCTGGCCCAGACAGTTTTGTGAAAGGGCGTGAAACTTTCTATAACGAAGAGTTTTTTTTATAAATTTAATTTCAATTCCATTTTTGAAAACGGGCACAAGCGGGCAACTATTATGGAAAGTGTGGATAGGAAGGATAATTCTGGCCCAGACAGTTTTTTGAAAGGGTGTGGAACTTTTGATAACGATGAGTTTAAAATGGGGGTTTTCATAAAAAAACATTTTTTTTTTTTTCAAATTTTAAATATTTGAATTCCATTTGCGTAAACGGGCACAAGCTGGCAACATTTTTGGAAAGTAGGGATAAAAAGGATAATTTTGGCCCAGACAGTTTTTTGAAAAAGCGTGGAACTTTTGATAACGATGGGTTAAAAACGGGGTTTACAAAAAAAAAATTATAAACTCTTATTTTAATAAAATTTTTGAAAACGGGCACAAGCGGGCATATTTTTTGGAAAGTGCGAATAGAAAGGATAATTCTGGCCCAGACAGTTTTTTGAAAGGGCGTGGAACTTTTGATCACAATGAGTTTTAAAAAGGGGGTTTTCACAAACTTTTTTTTTTTTTTAATTTTTTTTTTTATATTTTAACATATATTTTAACAAGATTCTGTGGTTTTTTCCGCATGTTTCATAATTTTGCTTAAGATTTTTTTTTTTTTAAATCAAAATATCAGTTTTCAGAACCACACCAAATATAATACATGTTTTTGGGCATACCATGAAATGGGTGCATATCATCCTAGAAAGAAAGTATTTCATATCTGAGTATTTATGATCAAATAGAATATATATATCGTTTTCCATTGTTTTTTTTCCATAAATTTAGAAAATTGGGGCTAAATTGTTTTAAGGGTCATTTTGACCCCGAAAGGCTTGCAAGGGTTAATTTTTTAAAGCCCGTTTTTTTAATATATTTTCTAATACTAAAAACAACTCGTGTACCACTTTTTAACAATAACAAGAAACAACACAATTTATTCAATGTTTTTCATCAAAATATCGCTATTTTCGTGTGTTTGACCTTTGACCTCGATGCGCCTCGTGTTAACGTTGTCCGATTTGGCTGAAATTTTTAGCATAGAATTTTTAGGCCAAATGTAAAAAAAAATGCCCTGCACTCCATGAAATTTAAAGTTTTGCAAAATAGCTGCCACCCTAATATATATATTAAGCACCGTGAGAAAATAGCAAGTGATTTTTTTTGTTCATTACATTTTTTTATGGGTCGCTACCGCACTATGCTTCGACCCATGGACAAAAGTCCAAAAAAAAAATTTGGTCTCAAATTGTGTTTAAATACAGATTTTTTGAAAGATAATTAGGTATCTCAAATAAATATTAACAAAAATATTTTTTCTGATTGCTTTTGCCACCACGAGAGGGCGCTAAACTCAGAGAATTTTATGCAAAAATGACTTAACAGGAAAATGTTTTTTAGCTGTTTCACAAAAATAATTCTCAAAAATCCATTTTGTAATAAAATGGTTCGAAATTTTGTTTTAAAGTACTTTGATATATTTGTAGTGAAGGTAAAATATAGAATTTTGTATATATTTACAAAAAAAATATTTTTTATTGCGCAGAAAAACAAGTTTTTTTTGTTGAAAATCCAAAAATAACTAAAGTTTGATGGAGTGTAAAAAAAAATATAAAAAAATAGATATTTTTTTTTTCTTTTTTTTGCAAGTTTAAACTCTTATCTAACAGCGTATTCAAAAATTAGCGCCTATTTTTTACCACAAATTAGAAAAAAATGCGTTTTTTTAAATGCCTAAATTCATGATTTTTACTCAAATATCATGCATTTAGGAGTGTTTAATATCATTGTGCAACACGATTTTATGTTTTGAAAGGGTAGAAAAGTAAAATAAATGTATATTAATATTAGATCGAAATCCCCGCAGAATTTTGAAAATTTTGCTCGAGTTTTTTTATGGCCCACTGAAGTTTTTAATTATTTCTCAAAGGAGTTCAGAATAAGTAAAAAAAAAAAATTAAATTTAATTTTGAGCTAAATGAGGTTAATAGATGTGCAACGAAATTTGATGACGGTTCTTTTCTTAGAACATATTAACCCTCTATCTCCCATTTTTAGGGGTCACTTTAGTCCCTTTTCCAAATATCGTCGTAGAGCACCACTTACACTTGCTTTTAAAGGGTTAACATGTTCTAAAAAATTTTTCTGCATAGAATTTCATTGTTAGTTGTAAAAGACCAAAAATTCGTGAGATATAAGCAAAATGCTTAAAAAAGTAAAATTTTTAATTATCATATAGTATTGTTAAATTGTGATTCACCACAATTGAAATAATTCGACAAAATATAACAAATGTACTTCTGAGCCTAATACTGTTAATAGCTATCTTCGGTAAAATTTTATGTTTCTTTTTTCTTAAAATATATTAACCCTCTATCTCCTATTGTCAGGGGTCATTTCAGTAACTTTTTTAAATATTCTTATAAAAAAACACTTAAACTTGCGTTTAAAGTGTCAAAACGTTCTACAAACATTTAATAGATATCTTTAATCATTCCAAACCCATTAAAAAAAAAAGTAAAGACTTCAATGGGCCATAAAAAGAACTAGAGCTAAATTTTCAAAACAATTCGTTTTTGGTTTACAAATGGTATATCTTCATTTTTTGTTTTGTCCAATTTAAGATACACTCTGTGACCTCAAATTTGTTGCACAGTGTATTCTATTGAAGCTTTAAGTTATGTGAAATAACTCTTAAATTATAAATTATATTCAAGAAACTTTAAAAAAGTAATTTAGTATTACGCTTTAAGCTTTAAACGCTCGTTTTATTAAATTTTATAAAAATATTTGAAATAAGGACTAAAATGACCCCTTAAAATAGGAGGGTTAATATGTTCTAACAAAAGAACCGCCATTAAATTTCACTGAAGACATCTCAAGACATTTTTTATCTCACAATCAGTAGTATTTTTAGTACATTTTTTCGACCTATTTCAGTCTACTTTGGTAAAAGCTATTTAACAATATATGATACTTTACAATTTTACTTTTTAAAGCATTTTGATTATATCGCACGATGTTTTGGTATTTGACAACCCCTAGTGAAATTTGATGCTTAACATTTTTGTAGAACATTTTAACTATTAAAACGCACATTTTAGTGTTGTTCTATGAGGATATGTTAAAAAAGGACAAAAATGACCCCTAAAAATGGGAGATAGGGGGTTAATGTATTCTAAAAAAAGAACCGCCATCAAATTTTACTATAGACATGTATAAACATTATGTAGCTCAGAAGTTGATTTAATACATTTCTTTGACCTTTTTTAGACGACTTTAAAAATAAAAATAACTTATTTTCCAAAAAAGGATGTTTTTATATTTTCCACACTGCTAATCCGATTTTGCCCAAATTTGGCATTAATATATATCTAAGGAATATTAATTTGCTTACAAAGTTTTTTTAAGATCGGACAATTTTTGTAGGTGTTAAAGCGTTTCAAAGAAAAAGGATATATGGCAGGACCTTGAGTCCTTGCTCCGATTTAAGTGAAAATTTACACACACGTTGCTAGTGGAATGTGTATCAGCATGACCACTTTTTGTAATTTTTTGTGCATTATTGAAGCTAAAATTACATTTTTCAATTTCAGGACACATAGGAGGTAGGCGTGTCCTTGCACCGATTTTTCCAAAAATTCATATTTTTCTTAACTAATATATTTTATGTTAGTGTACCAAATCTCAAAAATATCTGACAACTCCTTCTAATTTTGTCCCTTCGTTACATGGGAACGAAGCACTGTGTACCGGGCCATAAACATTGGGTATTAACCATAGTATTTTTTTTTGTCACGGCGAAAATTTCACTACAACGCACACTGGGCCGAGATGGTAGTTTTTTTGGCCAAAACTACAAAAAAACAAATTATTAAATTAAAAAAGTGAATGCACTATTGTATTAAGTATGACTTGCTGCACCTTGTCTGTAATTTTTATAAAAATCGGTACACCCATTCTCTTGGAATGATCCATCAAAGATAAAATATGTTTACATACATAGTGTTTTTCTATATTAATACGGGATAAAATGAAACCCGGTTACCCAAAAACCCGAATACACAAAAAAACCGGTTACGATAAAAACCCGGTTACACGAAAAATAGCTTTTTTATCGTATTAAGATTTGTTTTCAATACATTTAAAAAAAATAAGTACCCGGTTAGGCGGTCCAGACAGCTTTTTGAAAGAGTGTGGAACTTTTGATAACGATGAGTTAAAAAAAAGGGTTTTCACAAATTTTTTTTTATTATTTTTTCTAAAATTTTTGGTATTTCAATTCCATTTGTGTAAACGGACAAGTTTTTTGTAAAGTAGGAATAAAAAGGATAATTCTGGCCCAGACAGTTTTGTGAAAGGGCGTGAAACTTTCTATAACGATGAGTTTTTTTTATAAATTTAATTTCAATTCCATTTTTGAAAACGGGCACAAGCGGGCAACTATTATGGAAAGTGTGGATAGGAAGGATAATTCTGGCCCAGACAGTTTTTTGAAAGGGTGTGGAACTTTTGATAACGATGAGTTTAAAATGGGGGTTTTCATAAAAAAATATTTTTTTTTTTTTCAAATTTTAAATATTTGAATTCCATTTGGTAAACGGGCACAAGCTGGCAACATTTTTGGAAAGTAGGGATAAAAAGGATAATTTTGGCCCAGACAGTTTTTTGAAAAAGCGTGGAACTTTTGATAACGATGGGTTAAAAACGGGGTTTACAAAAAAAAAAATTATAAACTCTTATTTTAATAAAATTTTTGAAAACGGGCACAAGCGGGCATATTTTTTGGAAAGTGCGAATAGAAAGGATAATTCTGGCCCAGACAGTTTTTTGAAAGGGCGTGGAACTTTTGATCACAATGAGTTTTAAAAAGGGGGTTTTCACAAACTTTTTTTTATTTTTTTTTTAATTTTTGGTATTTTAATTCCATTTGTGTAAACGGGCACAAGCGGGTAAGTTTTTTGTGAGGTGGGGTTAAAAAGGCTAATACTGGCCAAGTCATTTTTTGAAAGGGCGTGGAACTTTTGATGACGATAAGTTTAAAAGGGGGTTTTCAAAAAGAGGCAAATTTTTCCAATTTTTTATAAACTTTTATTTCAATTCAATTTTTGAAAACGGTCACAAGCGGGAAAGTTTTTTGGAAAGTGGGGATAAAAAGGATAATTCTGGCCCAGACAGGTTTTTGAAAGAGCGTGGAACTTTTGATGAGTTAAAAAAGGAAGTTTTCAAAAAAAAAAATTTTTTTTCCAATTTTTTTTACCTCTTATTAGAATTAAATTTTTGAAAACGGGCACAGGCGGGCAACTTTTTTGGAAAGTGCTGATAAAAAGGGTAATTCTGGCCCAGACAGTTTTTTGAAAGGGCGTGGAACTTTTTATGACGATAAGTTTAAGAAGAGAGTTTTCAAAAAAAAAACTGTTTCCAATTTTTTATAAGCTCTTATTTCAATTCAATTTTTATCAATATTAAGGTTCTTAGCGAGCAGTATAATATTACTCTGTGCTGGGTTGGACACAAAGATATTCTGGGAAACGAGAGAGCCGATGAGCTTGCACGACGGGGAGCGGAACTCGCACAGGAAACAGCAGAATCTGAGGTGTTCCCTCCACTCTCTATTTTCTGTCAGAAAATTAGATTGGACTCAAGGGCGATTTGGTTGAATAAATGGTCCAGCTCTGATCGAAGTATACAGACAAAATTATTATGGGATGAAAGCCTGTTAAAACACAGCAAAATTCTTTTGGATATGAACAGGAAGCAACTTAGAGCTACTTAGAGTTAACCTCATTACTGGTCATAACACATTGGGTAAACACATGGTAACAATTAGAATAAGAAATGATGATACATGCAGATGGTGCAGGGAATCCGTAGAAGACACCTACATTTTCCTATGCGAATGCCCTGCACTATCATTTAGAAGATTTAAAAGTTTTGGATCTTATATTTTTCAGAATTTATCAGAACTTCGGGGCACAAATCCTTGGACATCAAAATGGGACGCATAGGCGAACAACTTAGGACTAAATAGAGAAGAGGGAAAAGAATTAAAGGAATCATAATGGGCCATCACGTGGCCTCTATGGACGCTGGTTTCCGCCAGCGTCATCCTTCGTAACCTAACCTAATTCAATTTTTAAAAACGGGCACAAGCGGGTAACTTTTTTGGAAAGTGCTGATACAAAGGATAATTCTGGCCCAGACAGTTTTTTTAAAAGGCCGTGTAACTTTCTATAACGATGAGTTTTTAAAAGGGGGTTTTCAAAAAAGAAATAATTTTTTCCATTTTTTTATAAATTTTATTTAAATTCCATTTTTGAAAACGGGCACAAGCGGGCATCTTTTTTGGAAAGTGTGGATAGAAAGGATAATTCTGACCCAAACAGTTTTTTAAAAGGGCGTGGAACTTTTGATAACGATGAGTATAAAAAGGGGGTTTTCAAAACAAAAACTTTATTTAAAATTCTTTTTTCAATTCAATTTTTGAAAACTTTTAAATCACGTGATTTAAATGAAATGAATCACGTTGGTTTTTTGAATCACGCAAATCACGGGACCAGAGACCATCTTCAATTCAAATACATAAACAAAAGACAGGTGTCTCTTCATTTGTTTCATTTATAACATCTGTAAATTTTATTAAAAATGAAGTGTCCACCCTGAAACAGTTTCCTTGTAGGTCTGATTCCAAAAAGTTTCAAGTAACTTATTTATTACCCTAATATAGGCTTATATTCTGAATTTCAAAAAAATCGATTAACATTTACTACCTGTAGAGACTTTTGGCCAAAAAACCTACCATCTCGGCCCAGTGTGCACTGTGGGGGACAGAAGGACGACGTACGTTAAATAATTAATATTAACGACAAAACCTTTTGCATACAAATGCCAAACCCGATATAAGATAAATACCAATACTTATTAAAAACCGATACCGATTCGAGGCTAAAACCAATACCAATACCCAATACCTAAATAATTCAAAACCAATACCGAAACCTATACCAATTCAACAAAAAATGAAAACCAATACCACTACCAATACTAATATAATTTTAAAAACCAATACCAATACTTTTATCGAATTGGTACCCATCCTTGCATACGAGTAATGTATAAAACGTAGCATACCAGAACGTAATATATAAGGCGTTACGAGTAGTGAACAAGTAACGATGTATAAAATTTACTCACGTGATTGTAAGTGAGTAGAAAAAATATGCTCGTTAGTGATTCAAAAATTCCTGTCGTGAGCCCATTTCTAGTTTAAACTTATGCATTTTTGTAAAAAAATATTTATTTTTTATGTTTTTATAATGTATTATGTATTCAATTACAAATAATGCATTATTTAAAATTTTGAAAGAATACATAATGTAACCAAATGTAAGTCACCCATGATTTAATATTTAAAAATAATAAATATGAAATTAAATTTTTGCAATAATCATGCATTACGTAACAAGTTATTAATTAAAACATTATTTTTCACCTTGAAATAATATGTTGTTGAACAAATGTCTGGTAAACATCCTAAAATAATGCTACAAATAAGGGATATACATTACCTGGTCATGTGTTACATAATCACCACCCATTACCAAAGTTTTTCTGGGTTGTTGTATTTTTTAATCAATTCAAAAAAACTTAAACAAAAACATCATAATTTTCAAAAAAACTATTTTTTTAGAAAAAATCTTGAAAACCTCAAAAAAACTTGCTATAAAAGGGAAATCTTGACATATGGCAACACCGTTTGTACTATACAAAATTTGCAACAAATTCAAATACTGCTGTGCAAAATTGATTCCGGATTTCTTGGTTCTTGAAAAATTTATCAAAAAAAAAACAAGTCAAAAAAGTAATTTTCAAAATCATTTTTGATACCCAAACAAAATTTTCATAGTTTGTTGGTTCTAATTTGTATTGCATATTTTCATTTTTGAAAAAAAAAAAAATCTTTAAAAATAACGTTTATAAAATTCAATGGGAAAACCCCCAAATTGGCAACACTGATGTGAGGTATAATGAGGTGAGGTAGAGCAGAGTAAATGGCGAGTTACTCAACTGGTAACGCAATAAAAGTAGCAGTAATAAACATAGGGGTGAAACGAAAGAGTTTCTCACATGTGTATGTATTAGTGGCAGCACGCGCATGTAACTCTTGACGTTTCATACTAAACATAAACAAACAACGAAAATACAGATGTAAACGCTCACACGTACAGGCACACGTATTCTAGGCAGAGAAGTAAATTTAGTAGTATTTTGTTAGCGTCCATACTAAAAGTACCAAAATAAGCACTCGTGTTGCATGTCTACACTCAAAAAAATACGTTAGTAGATTTACTAATTTTTTTTGCTAACGCTAGTTAGCTAACTTTTAGCAAATTTTTAGTTGAGATTAGCATGTTAGCAAAAAATTCTTGTAAACTTCATTTAGCACATTAGCAATTTTAAACAAGCTTTGAACATATTTCTTTTGCTAAATTTGAAATTGATTTGACTACATTTTTACAAGATTTGTTGCTAATATTAGCAAAATAAATGGTAAATTTTTTTTTATTTTCAGAAAACTTAAAATGGCGCTATCTCGGAAACTAAGCCAGATAGAGCAAAATGGAGGCCATTTTTGGTTCTTAGAATCTCCGTAGTATCGCCGGTCCTCTTCACATGTGTGGACCCTAATGGGCCCTAACTTTGGATCCAAAAAAGTTTGCATTCCCGAAAATGTTAAAATGGTCATATCTCGGTAAATATTGCCGACACAATATTGCTCTCAACACGTAAAACAAAACCGCAAAATAGTCAAAAGCTCTCCGAGTAATATTTTTGAAGTTATCGAGTTCTAAATTCTCAAGACCCCAGTGGTCCCCTATAATCACGTATCTCAAAAACTAAGCAAGGTAGAGCGAAACGGACACAAATTTTGGATCAAAAACTATGACGATTTTTAAGGAACCCAACTAGGTCTAGGCCCATCGGGGTTTGGACCTATCGGGTCCGAACCCAATGGGGTCCTCAGATGTGTATAAACTAAGTTCAAAAAAAAAATATTTAGTTAACTAATTATTGGCAAAACATTTTTGCTAACTTTAGCAAAAAAATTGTGGGTTCAAAATCAGCAAATTTTCTTGTAGGTTTACAAGCTTTTTTTGCTAACATTACAGTTTTTTTTTTTTGAGTGTATACGGTCTGTGAGTAATAAATCAGCTGTTCGTTTTTATCATATGGCAATACATGTTAACGATTACTGAACGAAGTAACATGTTACGTCAAAATCTAATGCATTTTGGTTGTCATGCAAGAAAAAACTAGCGAGTACTTGTTACTTAATTACTTTACCAATTGACTAAAGGGCTCGTTAGTCAACTGGTAAAGTAAGGTCGCAAGTGTGAACGCCATATTAGATTTTCATGTAACATATTACTTCGTTCAATAATCGTTTTCATGTGTTGCCATATGACAAAAACGAACAGCTGATTTGTTACTGCTACTTTTGTTAAGTTATCAGTTAAGTAACGAGCCCTTAACGATTATTCTTGGCATCGCCAAGATAAATGGCTTTTGAAAATGTAGTAAACAAACAAAAAACGAACAGCTGATTTGTTACTGCTACTTTTGTTAAGTTATCAGTTAAGTAACGAGCCCTTAACGATTATTCTTGGCATCGTCAAGATCTGCCTTACCTCACAAACAGCTGATAAAATTATATGCAAAAAAAGTAAACAAACACATTTTTTTTTGTTTCGAAATAAAAAATAAAAGAATTTTCAGCTTTTATTTAAACAAAAAAACGACGAAAAATTAATTTTTAATGAGTACATTTACAAAAAATTATCATTCTTCTACTTAATGTAATTTTTTCCAAACGACAGTATCGACATAAAAAAAGACCATCAAAAACGTATAGTTTTTACTATGGTCTTTATTAAAATATTTTGTGTTGATGATATAAATTAACATAAAAAAAAAAAATACATTTAAAAAACAGCTGACACGATTTTACGTTAAAATTAACACCACTAAAATTCTACCTAACCTTACCGCATTATACATTTACCTCATCATACATCTAAACTAATCAACCCTTGAGTATGCCTTTAGGCCGTTTGTCACGATTAGACTCAGTAAAATGAACTGTCAAAAAATTGTATAGAATTTAAAAAGCTGTTATCGTGTAAATGCATAATGTAAATACACGGACGGTAATACGGAAGAAATTTTGACAGTCGTATAATACTCATTTTTAGAAATATTTCTAAAAGCTGGGACTTTTAATTTTATCAGGGACGTATTTCTTTTCAATTTATTTTCGTCAACATAAAAACAAAAGCTACAAAATTAAGTTTATCAATTTAATAGTCTCTTATTTTAATGTATTTGTATTTTATAAAAAAATACGCAATAAATTTAATTTTTTTTAACATTTATTTTTCTCAACAGCTGTTTTCATATTATTTCAAATGTGACGGTTCAAAAAAATTTTTGGTTTGATTTTTTGACAGTCACACCAAATTTCATTTTATTTCGGTTTACTAAAATCTTACGACTCAGTATTATTGTGACAAACGGCCTATTACAGTTGAGTAGCGAGCCCTTCTACTGCTTACGCCACATTACCAGTACAGTAATCATCCCCTTAATTTATATGAGCACTAACATAAACAACGATAACAGCAAACGATAACTTGTGTTTATTCACAACTAATTTGATTGTGCAATATAAAAAAAAAACTTTTCTTCAGTTTATGTTGTTTTTGTTGTTGTATCATTCGACATTATCTTACAACTGTCTTTGTTTGATTTATTTTCACAACGTAAAAAAGTAACACAAAAAAAAAACAAAAATTAATTAATTGCTATCGAAAATAATACAAATGAAGGTAGGTACATAGAAAAATTTTAATTAAATCTGTGTTCGCTACTAATAATAAATACATCAATATAAGTGCAAAAAATCCATATGTATGTACATATTTGAAATATGCGGCTGTAGAAATTAAAATTTTCGGAAAAGTCATTTAATTATCTTCTGGATAATATATTGCTTTCAATCATATTTGACTTTATGAACAAAAAGTTAACGAGTATGTGTATATGATTCCAAAATTGTTTAAAGAAGTGTATAAATTTTAGTTTTCTTTGTGTTGAGGGGGTTGGAGATGGGTGGTTGTATGTTTTGGTAGTTTGTAAAGATGGAACTCTATCGATATTCAAAACATATCGAAGAAATTTCGATAGTAAAAATTGTAAAGGTGGTATGATACTTGCTAGTTTATGTATTGGATTTTTTTGGGTTGATCGAATAAAACAACAAATGCGAGAAAGAACAAGAAATACAATAAAATAAAAACAAAACAAAAAAAAACAATATTGCCAACTTTTATTTTCAAAATAACTCGCCCAAAATAGCAAAACAACGCTCAAAACAAACGTAAAACCGCTTCATTCGAGCAAAAACTAATAAAATTGGCAACACTGTTAACATTTTATTCTGGAAATGTCAATTTTAGGTTGAAAATTTTTATATTTTTTTGACAGTCACTGCAAAATGTAAAAACAAATGTAAAACCGCTTCACTCGAGCAAAAACTAATAAAATTGGCAACACTGTTAACATTTTATTCTGGAAATGTCAATTTTAAGTTGAAAATTTTTATATTTTTTTTTTGACAGTCACTGCAAAATTATCGAGAACACACGTATATTATTTGACGTTTTAAGATTTGTTCATGATATTTTCATACTCTTTACGCTTGGTCAGTTTTCCTATGAAAATATATTTGCACTGTTCTCCAAAACATAAAAAATACAAAAACTAGCAAGTAGCATAAAGGTGGTATGATATTTGCTAGTTTCTGTTGGATTTTTTAGGATTGATCGAATAAAACAACAAATGCGAGAAAGAACAAGAAATACAATAAAATAAAAACAAAATAAGAAAAATAATATTGCCAACTTTTATTTTCAAAATAACTCACAAGGGAAGTCTCCCTAGTGTCACCCGCGGATCTTTATGGAGTTGGTTTTATTTTGTAGAGCAGAAAAAATTAAGGGACACGTATTTTTTTTTAGCGGCCCAAATTCATATTTAGGGGGTAAAAAGGAGTGGGGAAGACAAGGCCATTTTTCAGTTTTTTTCGTTTATCTCCAATATTATGAAAAGAAACCTAGTCATGTTACATACCAAATGAAAGGTCTTTGGAAAACCTATCTACGTGTGCTAAGAACGTGTCCAAACATGTACAAATTTTCGTCATATTGAGTAAAATACCAAAATTTTAGAACATTTTTGGTAATAAGTCGAAAAATATTAACTTCTTTGGCCCGTCGTTAGCACCACGAGATAGGTATTTTTAATACCTTTAATCTGATACCACACATGCCTATATTAATTTTGTTTAAATAGGCGGTAAATATAGGTAAAAAACTGAAAAAGGTCAATTTCCCCCCATACAAATCGACTCCCCCTAAAAATGAGTTTGGGCCGCTAAGAAAAAATACGTATCAAATTAATTTTCGTTCTTAACAGCATATCCAAATTTCATGAAGATCGGAGGGTGACACCAGGGAGACTTCCCTTGTCAGCCAAATTAGCTAAAAAAAACGCTCAAAACAAATGTAAAACCGCTTCATTCGAGCAAAACTTAATAAAATTGGCAACATTGTTAACATTTTATTCTGGAAATGTCAATTTTAAGTTGAAAATTTTTATATTTTTTTTTTTGACAGTCACTGCAAAATTATCAATAACACACGTATATTTTTTGACGTTTTAAGTTTTTTTGATGATATTTTCATACTCTTTACACCAAAGACATGTATAATAAAGATGCAGCAAATGCTTCTTCTTTTTACTGTTCACTAGATGGCGTTTTTTATAACTGTTTCCAGCAGTTTATTAAAAGTTCTTAATTTCATTTGTTAATGACTGAAATCTTTATTCACAAATAAAAATCAATAAAGCAAATAAAAACAAATCGTTTTTGCACTTCTTTGGTTTTTATTTGTTTATTTTTCTAATAATTATTATTTTTTTTTTCTTCTCTTCCGTTTCCGGAATTTACTGGAAAAAATAAGCATACGCCCTCTATATTTGCAATGCGCATACGAGCGCTAGGGGTCTGTTTACACTTGGTCAGTTTTCCTATAAAAATATATTT
This sequence comes from Pegoplata infirma, assembly GCA_963921195.1. Taxonomy (NCBI): domain Eukaryota; kingdom Metazoa; phylum Arthropoda; class Insecta; order Diptera; family Anthomyiidae; genus Pegoplata; species Pegoplata infirma. The sequence continues at coordinate 2,516,204 of OY992541.1, forward strand.
GCACTGTTCTCCAATATATAAAAAATACAAAAACTAGCAAGTATCATAAGACCTTTACGCCTTAAGCAAAGACAGCGCCGACTAACACAATTGACGGCTAGCAGAAGAGATCTCGGCGGTATTTTGTCGCCGTATGTGACGCTTTTGTTCAACCGCAGACCATAAAGACACAGACTAATACAGACTCGACATAAGTGACAGGTGTTAAAAAATTATTCTTTAACCATATGGTTAATATTTTAAAATTATTCTACGAATTAGGTTATAAAGAGAAAACTAATATACGGCCCTAAGAAAAATGGATGACAATCGGTTTTTGTTGTTTCACTCACTCCTAAAGGTAACTACAGACGACGCAATATTATGCACAATATTCAATTATATTGATGGTGTGTGGGTAATATTGACGATTGTACAATGGTCAATCTTACCCACACACGATCAATATAATTGAATATTGTACATAATATTGCGTCGTCTGTAGGTACCTTAAGTCGTAGAAAGTGTTGCCATGTTAGCGTAAAATGGACTAAAAACCGCTGTGTTTTCTCCTAAAATCGCTTAGTTTTTCCCCATTTTTTCTTATAAAACTCTACTGTCGAGTCTGTATATAGTCTGTGATAAAGACATACAACAAGCATGATTATTTTGGTACTTTTAATATGGATGCATCCAAAAAATAAATTAACTTATCTGCCTAGAATATATGTGCCTGTACTTGTGAGTTTTACATTTGTATTTGCGTTTATATTTTATATGAATCGTCAAAAGATATATGCGCCTGCTGTCACTACACTTACAAAATTATTGCAATTACTACATGACAGTCATTTGTATAGTATGTAATAGTTGGTTTTCCACTACAATTTTAGCTGGTTTTCCACTACAATTTTAGCTGGTTTTGTATAAAAAATTTCAAAAAACTTTTTTTGTAGTCGTTTCAAAAAACAAGTACAAAAAATATACTACATTGTAGTAACAGTTGTTTTATGAAGTTGTTTCTTTTTTTGAACTCGATTTTTTCTAGAAATTTTTATTACAAACAAATGTGTCTAACGAGTTGGTCGTGCGGGATGCGGATAGGAATTATTTTTATATAAATAATGTTTACATAAATTAAATTACAATTTATAAAATTTAATATTAACAAAAAACACATCTTTCGAAAAATGTTCTTGAGCGAAATAAAATAAGTGCATAAATGAGATAAAAAGTGTGTATAATATAACGGTCACATAAGCGTACGTAAACACCCAACGGAAAAAAACCCCTATAAAATGTATGCTGTGTTTTGTAATGTGCATGCCATCTTTCTTTTCTTTGAATTATTTATAACAGGTACATACTTTTATGAAATATGTATTGCAAAATAATTAATTTTTTAATAAATCAATTTTACCAAAGCATATCGTTTTTTTTTTTTTATTCCAGACAAATTTTAATTAAGAGCTGTGAGAATTTGAAATAAACTATTAAAAAACAAAGGTAAATGCAATCAATTTATTTATTTTGTTTAACATTTTATTCATATAATTTTTTTCTATAATTTCAGATAAATAAATACAACATAAAATTGTCATTTCATGTTACAATTCTATACAACCAACTACAATGTATTACTATTTAAAAAAATAAATATCAATCATTTAAACGTTTTAATTTTTTTTAATGTCAGGCAATTGTAGTTAAAACAACTGTGTATAAACAGTTGTTTTTACTGTATTAGTAGTAGTTTTGTCATACCCGTGTAAAATAAATTATATCAAAATATATCCAATTTGATAAAATTTTATCAAATCGTATCTGAATAGATATGGTATCAGATCAAATTGTATATGTTCATATATTTAAGCAGATGTTTTCATATCTGATGATATCTAATATCAGATATTTTCATATCTGATCACATATGATTTGATATGGTCATATATAATATCAGATATGTTTTTATCAATTCATATATGACATCAAATAAACACCCCGAGTAAAAAAAAAGTTATATGACGCAATATTTAATTATATATGAACAGATATGCTTTTATGTAAATCCATATTAATTTTGATCCGGAAATTGGCGGATCGAATATTATACGATTATATCAAATTCTATTATTTTTGATAAAATAATATCAAATTTGATTATGTTTGATCCCAAAAATGGGTCTATCTAATTGTATTAAATCATATCTTATCTGTTAAAATTAGATATATTTTGGAATTTCAAACGTGAAATTAGAAATTATTTTATTAAATTGGATAGATTATCAATTAGAAGAGTTTTTATTGCATTCTTCGGAACTTTTTCGGGACTTAGCAAATTATTAAAAATTTGTCAATTTTTTTTTCTAAAATCATTTTTAAGGCACTTAAAAATTCCAAAAATTTGTGTGTCTTAGAAAATTTAAAAACATTTTTTTTTGGAACTTAGAAATTTTTCAAAAAATAAAATTTCTCCTAAAAACATTTTCAATGATTTTTTTACCCCAAAAAAATTTTGTGTCCGGGACTTTGGAAAATTTTAATAAAATTTTTTAGGAATTGAAAATTTTTTAATCTTTTTTTTTTAATTTTCCAGGACTTAGAAAATTTGGAAAATTTTTTTCGGGATATAATTATAAATAAAATCATATATCTTTTTATCTGCCATATCTAAAAATCTCCCACCTTATATGTCATATCTAATTTCATATAGATCGGTATGTAAATAGATATGAATATGTATGTTATCATATTAAAAAATAAGGAAAAATACAATGCTATATATAAACTTATATGTCCATATCAAAGTTCATGCATAACCATATATAAATATAAATAATTATATAATAGCATATATGATTATATCAGATCTTTTTTACTCGGGACTATACTTGTGTATACCTCCCTTTACTCAGATGTACTTCCCTTAAATGTTTTTGTTTTTAAAATAATTTTCAAAAAAAAAAAAAAAATGTCAAAAAATTTTCAAAAATAACAAACACATTTATTTGTTAAATTTTTTTTTTGGAAAACATCAAAAATGCAGAAGAAACCACCAAAAAGGTATGGATTATATTTAAGAAAAAGTCAATATATAAATATTGATAAATTTTCATATTTTTATTGCAGATTTTTGAGAGGAATAGCTGAATGAACACTTGGAAATACATATGAGTTAACTAGTGCACCCAAATGTGGAAATTACATGTATGTATGTACATTAAAACTCCTTAGTGTATCTGCAGTTGAAGATTTTTTGTTTATGTACGTATGTGGTAGTTAATGTTTTATAATAATAAAAATAATGTAAAAAAATAAATAAAATTTAATTATTTTTACAAATAACGCATACATATCTGCTCAGATATGATTTAAGATGTTTTCAGATCCAATTTGATCGACTCAAATTACGGATCTGAGCTCATATATGGATCAGATCTGAATTCATATATGATCATATTATTATTTTTTACTCGAGTAGCCCGAGTAAAAAAGAGTTTTATATAGCCGTGACAAATTAGATCCCAAATATGGTGGACACAATTGTTTCAAATATTATCCTCGGTTATCCTACAAGATCTGAACAGACAGTCTTATATATAATAAGATACGCAAAATGGGTCTATCTGGTTTTATCAGTTTGATCCGGACTGATACAATATGAAATAAATTGAGACTATAAGACATAAATATATATGGTTAGATATTGTTCTACATAAAACACATATTTTTGTATATAACATTATATAAAGTGCATATGATTATATACAATGTTATCCAACTTATATGAAGTTATAAGGAGCAATATAAGATCAGTCATAATGGTTTTAAATTATATTTAATCGTATCAGTTTTCTCCAACTGATATAATTATATAGACCCAATTCACGTATCACATTATATATAAGGTTATCCCGCTAGATCATAAAATATACCCGTAGATAATTATTAAAGTAATTGTATCCGCCATATTTGGGATATAATTAGTCATGAACTTTTTTTCTTTTTTTACTAGGGAGGTAAAAACCGTTTTTGAAGTGGTTTTTGCTACGTTTGATAGTTGTTAATTAATAGTTAAAACAACCACATTTTTAGTTGTTTTTACTGTAATATGTAGTAAACGCCATTATAGTAAAAACAACTGTCTTGTGTAGTAAGTTTAACCGACATAGTTTTTTGATAAATATGTACATTAGATTGCCCAGAAAAAAAGCGAAGGGAAAACAAGAAAAAAAAGGTGTATGTCTATGATATAACAAGAAAAAAGCTTAATTGAAGCTTAAAATTAACGCCGATAATTAAGCGTACATAATAATTTAAAATTTTTATGGGTAAGCAGGTATACGGTTATCCCAAAACAGGGCAAGTATTAGTGATTCTGCTGATTTACAGCAGTGTGTATTAGTGAACTTAACGAATTTATCCAACCAAACGATGAAAAATCTTCATACAGGGGAACAAACTTCCTGCAACTTCCCCACTACCCGCTCATAGGACGTCTTCTATAAGAGTCTTTGGTGATCCTAATGTTTTTATTCAACATTTTTGTATTTTTTAACGAAAGCCAAAATAACAGACATGATAAAAATTATCCGTTCACAAACTGTTGAATGAAAACAAAAATTTACCTACACCCAAAAAAAAACGTGGGTATTCAATACTAAAAAATTTACTAATTTTAGTCCAAAAGGACCTAGTGCAGAAATTGGTAACCAATACTAAAATTTTTAACTAATATTAGTCAAAACCAGTAAAAATTACTAATTTTAGTACTTTGAAGATACTAAAATTAGTAACCAATTAGTAGATTTGGGTACAATATCACTTACTAAACCTTTTACTGTAGAATTATTTTGAGTGTATTTGAACTAGATGAACGAACAACAAACATGATCAAAATGATTCGTTCACGAACTTTTAAACGAACATAATAAATTAGCGATTTAACTAGATGAACAAACTAGGTCTTTTATCTGAAATTAACGGAAATGAGCGCTCACTCAATTGAACTATTAAAGGTGGTATGATACTTGCTAGTTTTTGCATTGGATTTTTTTAGGATTGATCGAATGAAACAACAAATGCGAGAAAGAACAAGAAATACAATAAAATAAAAACAAAACAAAAAAAAAAACAATATTGCCAACAAATGTAAAACCGCTTCATTCGAGCAAAAACTAATAAAATTGGCAACACTGTTAACATTTTATTCTGGAAATGTCAATTTTAAGTTGAAAATTTTTATATTTTTTTGACAGTCACTGCAAAATTATCGATAACACACTTGTATTTTTTGACGTTTTAAATTTTTTTCATGATATTGTCATACTCTTTACACTTGGTCAGTTTTCCTATGAAAATATATTTGCACTGTTCTCCAAAATAAAAAAAATACAAAAACTAGCTAGTACCCTGCAAAAAAAGTCATTACCACTTCTCAGTGGAGTGCTTTAAAACTATAACAAATGTAATGAAATACAACAAAAATAACAAAAAACACAAGACAAAAACACACAAACAGTTTTTTCTACTCCAGAATACATAGATATTCAGCACTTAACTCATTACCTATCGCGACACCTCCATACAAATGTAAGTAGATATTCAGTAGAAAAGAACTACTCCATGGAAGTAGTTGGAAGTTGTTTTGAAAGCTCGGAGTTCTTCTTATCTACTGAATATCTACTTACTTTTGTATGGGACTGTCGCGGAACGTAATGAGTTAAGAGCTGAAGATCAACTTTTTATGGAGTAGAAAAGAATGCATTTGCGTTTTTTGTTATTTTTGTTGTATTTCATTACATTTGTTGTAGTTTAAAAGCACTCCAAATAGCAGTACTCCGCACATTTTTTTCTGGGTATGGAATTTGAAAATGTCGTTTTTTCGGTCCGCCCCCCTTTTATGGGCGTGGAATAAAACATTTTTTATACCCTCCACTTAGTGATAGAGGGTATATATAAGTTTGTCATTCCGTTTGTAACACATCGAAATATTGGTCTAGGACACCATAAAGTATATATATTCTTGATGCCCGATCGATTTTAAGACATTCTAGCGATGTCCGTCTGTCCGTCTGTCTGTCTGTCTGTGGAAAATGCTGTCGCGGGCAAAATATTGCACAGAGATGACTGAAACTTAACAAATTTATTGGAAGTTCTCCCGAGAAGTTTGGTATTGCATTTGAGCGATATCGGTTCAGTGGTTCAAAAGTTATGAACGAAAATGTAAGCACACCTCAAAAATTTCAGTACATTCAACATAACCTAAAAATACAAAATGCTTTAATTCGGCTTCTGGTTGACATATGTGAACATAATTGAACACCAAATGGTATTTAAACAAGTACGAATATATTTGTTGACAAAAAAAGAAAAAATCGCGGATTTTTTTTACCAAAATTTTTTTTCGCGGAAATTTTTTAATAGATTTAATAGATTTTTAGGTTTAATAGATTTTTAGTTATAAATTAGTGTTTGGTAATAATTTTCTTTTTTACAGGGTACTGCTAAATACTTTTTTGAAGCTATGGCGAATCCTTTACCACAGACTAATACAGACTCGACATAAGTGACAGGTGTCAAAAAAGTATTCTTTAACCATATGGTTAATATTTTCAAATTATTCTACGAATTAGGTTAGAAAGAGAAAACTAATATAACGCGTCATAAGAAAAATAGATGCCAGATCGGTTTTTGTTGTTTCACTCACTCCTAAGTCGTAGAAAGTGTTGCCATGTTAGCGTAAAACGGACTAAAAACCACTCTTTTTTCTCCTAAAATCGCCTAGTTTTTCCCCATTTTTTCTCATAAAACTCTACTGTCGAGTTATAGTCTGTGGCGCTGGGGTAAAGTTATTAACAAAATTCTTTATTTCGGTGAAATTTTACGGCCCTTAAATTTTTGTATGTTTTACCCAACAAAATTATGTATGAATGAAAACTATAGGTGGCGTTGGAGAGAAGCTGTTTAAATATTCATATCTAGGTCGACCGAGGCAACGCGGGGCGCTTCAGCTAGTTATTAATATAAATCATAAAAAACATTAAAATTTGACCAATTTTTCATTAAAAACAGTTTTATTAGAGATAAACAATTAATTAAAACATAAAAAATCAAAAAATAAAAATTAAAAATCCTGAAACAATTAAACAACCCGACTAAGAATAAATATACAGGTCCATATATAATTTGAAATTGATATAATTTAATATGGTCCATCACGCATTTGGATAAAATAAGATGATGAAATTGGTGGATCAAAATAGTTCAAAATTTGTTATATTATATTAAATATGATCGTTTTTGATCCGAATATTGGGTTTATCTTATTTGATATAATTGTATATAATTTTATATCATAAGATAAAATACATATAATTTTGAATAAAATATTTTTTTTTATCTCATAATTTTCAAATTTATCCCAAGTTTTTTTAGGAAATGCAAAAAAATTGCAAAAAAAAATTGCCAAAAAAAATTGTTTCCAAAATTCGAAATTTAAATTTTTAAATTCGAAATTTAAAATTTTTTTTCTTAAAACTTTATTAATAAATTTTTACTTCAAAACGCAAAAAATGTACCAAAAATATTGTTTATTCAGGACTTAGAAAATTTTACAAAACTTTTTCAGGACTTGTAAAATTTGGCAAATTTTTTTTTTTTGTTTAAATCATTTTTAACGAAATTCTTAACTCCAAAACGCAAAAATTATTTGTGTTTGGAAATTTTAAAAAATTTTCTCGGGACTTAGAAAATTTTTTCACCCGATTCGGCACCATATATGTATATATGTAAGGCATTCCACACCAAATGTCCAGCGAAAAGAAAAACATGTGTACCGTAAACTTCTGAATAGGTTGTATGGATAGCCCTATATTGAACTTATAAAATTGCGATTTTGGTTTTTCAATTTTTCAAAAACTGGGCTTAGGAGGTGTGGTCAAATATTGGAAAAATGGTCACTTTTGTGGCGAGTTGCCTTGATTAAATGTTTATCACATTAAAACGGAATGCACCACAATCTCAAAAATCCGGCCACTTTTTTTTTAATTATTTTTTTAAAGTTTAGATGTTTGTGCATCCACACAAAAAAAAACAGAAACGCGTTTTTCGTTTTTTTCGAGAAAATCGCATTTGAATTTAAAATTTCATAACAATTTAGTAATTTGCTTGTATTTTCTTGTTTCAACAGAACGTATGAGTAATATTTATGCAATTAATAATACTCATTCGCAACGTTAATACAAAAAAATACAAGCAAATTACAAATAGGAAATTCACATGGGTATCGTATTTAGTGTTGTATGTTGTATGTCCTATCTTAAAACGGGATTGGTTAAACTTTAAATTAATAATACGACACTTACACGATATGACGATACAACATTTATACTTCTGTTTTGTGTGCTATTTTCAAGTAAGCTAACAAGAAGAGAATCCAAGAGAAAATTATCAAATGAGCGATAAATTATTTTTAACAACCCTGTTTTTAGATAGGACATACAACATATACAACAAATACGATACCCATGTGAATTCCCTAAAAATTGTTATGAAATTTAAAATTCAAATGCGATTTTCTCGAAAAAAACGAAAAATGCTGTTCTGAATTTTTTTGTGTGGATGGACAAACATCTAAACTTAAAAAAATAAAAAAAAAAAACAGAAAAAAGTGGCCGGATTTTTAATAAATTGACTTTTTTTAAAAAATTAAAAATTTCGGAAAGGGTTCTGAAAATTTTCCAAAAAAACATTTAAATCGATAGCCCATACAAAACTATATAAGAATGTATATTTTTGAGATTGTGGTGCATTCCGTTTTAATATTTAAAGGCAACTTGCCACAAATTATACCATTTTTCCAATATTTGACCACGCCTCCTAACCCAGTTTTTGAAAATTAGAAAAACCAAAAACGCAATTTTCTTAGTTCCATATAGGGCTATCCAAACAACCTATTCAGAAATTTACGGGACACAGGTTTTTCTGTAGCGGGACATTTGGTGTGGAATGCCTATATACTTTATGATGTCCCCGACCGATATTTCGATGCGTTACAAACGGAATGACAAAGTGAGTATACCCCCATACTGTGGTTGGAGGGTACAAAAAAATAATTTTATATAATTTTTTGCTTATAACCAGAGACTGGAACTTCATGCAAATGCACACTTAAAATATTATGTAAGTAAATTCAACAGAAAATACGTTTGAAACAAATGAAACTTTATTTAAAAAACGGACTACTTACATTTCATTTAAAACAAAAACATTTCTCAGTTATTTTTAAATGTTAATTAATAACTGTTGAAATCCGTAAAAATAACTTAAAAATCCGTAAAAAATGACTGACAAAATTTTACGAAAAAAAAAACGGTTAAAATAACGGAAATTTACATTAATTTTTATTTAATTTTTTAGAAATAATTTTAAAAAACTTCGAACCTGAGCAGAATCGAACTCATAATTTCTGGCTGATAGCCCAGCACGCTACCCTCTGTGCCACAAGCTACTTATATTTTCAGCAACTAAATTTCATTTTCAAATTAAAAAAAAAAAATCTAATTTTAAAAATTTTTAAATAACTGACAAATAACAAACGACAAATAAAATAATGTGGTTTGTTTTTTAAATAACTGAAAAAAACAAACGTTACGGAAAATTTTATTTAAAAGACAGTTATGTATTTGAATAAACGTTCAAAAAGTTGTTTAGAATATTTGTATGTGAAACAAACGAATTTTCTTTTAATATTAACTAAAACGAAAACTATTTGTTTGACTGTGAAACAGTAACTGTAAAACTTTTATGAGTGCATGTTTTTTCTCGTAAATCTGAGAACATTGTTAATGAGATATCTTTTCGAATCAACAAATTTGCATTAAAATGGCATTGATTTGTTAGTGCATATTTTTGCATATTTTGGTAATAATGCATATATTTGCATATTTTTGTAATAATGCCATTTTTTAGTGATATTTTGTAATATTTAAGATAAATTTAAGTTTTTAAAAATTTTTTGTTATATTTTTTTCGTAATATTTTTTACATAGTACCGTTTTCGAATTTTATTTTTTAATTTTACCTAGACGTATTTTTTTTTTTGCGAGTTGGCATCAGAGATTAAGAGATATGTGACAAATGGTGTTTGAAAAAGTAGTAAACAAACAACATTTAGTACTGTTTACGAAATTGTATCACAGATCTAAAACCGAGCGAGATTGAAGATACCAGTTATACAGTGTAAATGCAGATTGTTTTTTGTCTCTCTTTGTTTTACGTTTGAACTTTAGTGTGGTATTACCAGGTTTTGGCAATTATTCTTGTCGATGCCAGATCTACAAAACGGTCGATATTTGCTCTATAACTCTGGTTGGCATTGCATTGGTTGGCAATTACATCCGTTGCTGAAGAACAATGGTTGGTTCCCAACCTTTGATTCTAAAGGGGGGCAACAGCAATTTTTTACGTTTTTTTTTGTCAAATAAACTAGGAAAAAAATCTTATTTTAGTAAAATTATTTAGTTGATTGTTGAAAACTTTTTTTAAAAACGATGATTTGAACAAAAAGTTTGCTTAGCCACAAGTAAATTTTGAATTTTGAGAAAAATTTTAAAAATTTACAAATTTTTCTTGAGTGTAGGGGGGACATTGTAGTTTTTTTAACATAAAAGTGGGGCATGGCGCAAAAATTGTTGGGAACCATTGCTGTAGAACGATCCAAGGTAGATTTATAAAGGTAATATTTTTGTGACGTAAATAAAAACAATTTTCTTTCAAAATCATTTAAGTCGGCAAAAACGACTTAAATGTTTAGTGCACACATTAACCAATTGTAACGCTTTTTAAGCCTTTAAAATTTTAGAAAACAACTAAATTATAAAAAAATATTGAAACTCAAACGAAATCCTTTTATTTTTGAAGACACAAATTAAAAAAAATTCTAATATTTTTAAGCATAAATAGTGTAGTGTGATTTTTTTTTTTGTTTTGAAAATTTGTAAATATTATTGTTATTAAATTTGTGAAAAAACTTACTATGGAGGAAGAGTTAGGTTATTAGATAAAACCTTTTATAAATTCACCTTAGAACGATAATTTTCAATTTTTTCTAAGTTTTTTAGATCGAATAGAATCAACTTTACTTTTGGTAATTTAACGAAGTAATTATTTTTATTTATTTTTTTTTTTAAATCTGTAAAAAATAAGAATGAATTCTGCTGTTGTGTTTTTATTTAAATAAAATTTAAAGAAAAAAGTTTAAATGCATATTTTTTAAATTTTTGTTGCATATTTTAGGATTTTTTATGCATATTTTAAGCGCTTAAAAACAAAGTTTTTAGATGCATGAAGTTCCAGTCTCTGCTTATAATTTTTAAAACACTAAACCGATTTGGCTGAGAATAAAACGAACCGGGCCAGAGGAACGACATATATATGTGCCACATTTCAGCACCCTCAGATTTGTCGTTCGAAAATTACCGTGTGTTTTATCTCGTAAATTCACGAAAAACCCTTGCCGAAATTCACTCTTTTGTTTATAACTTTTGAACCACTGGACTGATTTCGATGGATTGCAATACCAACCTGACCTGGTAAATGCCCAACATGTATGCCAAACTTCAGGAGCCTCCGTAAAGTCTTCCAAAAGTTAGTCTTTCAAAGAAAAACAGGTTTAAAATTTAAAACAAATCTAGTTTGAAGACAAAACAACAAGCTTTAATTTAAGGTCTTATGATACTTGCTAGTTTTCGTATTTTTTATATTTTGGAGAACAGTGCAAATATATTTTCATAGGAAAAATGACCAAGTGTAAAGAGTATGACAATATCATGAAGAAAACTTAAAACGTCAAAAAATATACGTGTGTTATCGATAATTTTGCAGTGACTGTCAAAAAAAAAATATAAAAATTTTCAACTTAAAATTGACATTTCCAGAATAAAATGTTAACAGTGTTGCCAATTTTATTAAGTTTTGCTCGAATGAAGCGGTTTTACATTTGTTTTGAGCGTTTTTTAGCTATTTTGGCTGAGTTATTTTGAAAATAAAAGTTGGCAATATTGTTTTTCTTATTTTGTTTTTATTTTATTGTATTTCTTGTTCTTATTCGCATTTGTTGTTTCATTCGATCAATCCTAAAAAAATCCAATGCAGAAACTAGCAAGTATCATACCACCTTTAAGCCTTTAACGAAGCCCCTAGCTAGTCGGTGTCCTTTTTTACAGGGTGCTAAAAATTACAAAATCTCGAATATTTTTATACCCTCCTTTATTGCTGTTTATTCCAAAGTTCAGTGTCATTGTATTTATTTAATTTTTTGATGTGTAAAACGGTGTTTGCATTCATATTTAACTGGTTTAATTATTGGTTTTCCCCATACAATTTAAACGTCAAAATTAAACGGCGTTTTATTTTTACAGATAAAGTTTTTAAAATTGTATGTGGAATCACATAATTAAACTAGTAATGAATGCGAATATGGTATTATTTATTTTTTAATGATCAATCACGGTGTCATTTTTTATATATAGTAAATATTTTCTTTATTATATCCTTAGTTCCGGAATTTCAAATAATGAATCCCGATTGGCAATGTTCATTAAAGTTTCTTAATATATTTTTTTTTTTTTTCTTTTTTCAGAGTTTAGTGCAAAATATATTTACTTCTTACCATGGGAAATTGTTTGAAGATCAATAATTCCGATGACATTTCTTTACTACGTGGCAGTGATAGTAATAATGGCCAGGATTTTGTAGCGGAGCAACAAAACACTGCACCTATTTATTCGGTAATTTTTAAACACTTAACAAATATAAAAACGAAACAAATAAGAGTAATGAATTCATTTCTCTTCGGCAAATACTATTTTTTTTTTTTTTCAATATTGAATGTTATATGCCATTTATATATGCCTCGAAATTCAAGTAAATCCCATTACTTTTTTGGATTTCAAATGTCAAATACCATACAAAAAAAAAAACTTGGATTTTGGGAAAATCGTAAAATCGCAATTCAAAATCCCAAAAAATTTCTACTACTTAATTGTACAACTATGGTTTTTCCCAAAATAATCATCCCTAATGCTTTTTGCAACGCTGCACACTATTTTTTTTTATCAGCTATTGTTGTTTTTTATAAAGTAAAAAAACAATTAAAATTTATTTTTTAAAAACTATTAAGGCTGCGTTTTTGACATATCGCTTTAACTTAGTTTAACCGGGAGTTTTATTAAACTTTATAAAAATAAAACCAAGTTTAACCAAGCATTCTGTTTTTCAGTTCAAGTTTAGCAAATGTCGATTAACGCGGTATTGCCATACCAAATGCCACATTTCCAATTAGAATAATTGCCATCATCGCACATTTTTTTGAATAAAATACCACAACATGGCAATACTAACCAGTATATTTGAAAATCAGAGGTGTTTTTTTGACATTTTGTACCTTAGTTTAACTCTCCATCATTGGTGAGTTAAACTTAAAATAAACCACTTCTCAAAAACAGAATTTGTGGTTTTAACTCAGTTTAAACCTAAAACCAATAAATTTTACAACTCAAAAACTCAGCCTAAAAGATTAATAAAAACAATGTTTCATTTAAAATTTACCATTGCAAATGGTAAACGCACAATTTAGTTGACCAATTTGTCTTCCTAACAAAGAAAAACACTCAAAGGTGGCGGCCCCAAACTTGGCAAAAATGTTTATTTTCTTGCATTTAAAGAAGCAGCTCTACATAAAAACATATTTTTTGATATTGTGGTTCCAAAATATACTAGTGGGATTGAAAATATTGGCTCCGGCAAAAAAAATCATTGTTTTTAGAAATATTTATAAAATTGGATAATTTTCCCACTAACAACCCTGTACACAAATCAAAAGAAAATACAGAGTTAGTACAAACAAAATCCCGCTAAATGTCAAAAAAGCATGTGTAAACGGTATAGATTTTAATTGGATTTGAAATCCAAATTTATATGGATTTCGGGGTATATGTAAATAGCATATTACAATATTATATGAAAACCGTTACCGACTGTTTGTAAAGGTTGCCATACATAAGCAATATTGTTGTACAACTTGTCGGATGGACGTGTATATTTAGTTTTTGTAATGATCGTCAAATAAGCCCATACACAATCAAAATCGCACTTTCACACATCACATTGTACAATAGACTAGGTCGAAATCCTACAAAGTCTAAGGATCGATTGTCCTTAGTGCGGAAAAGTGGTAATGGGGTAATATAAGCATTTTATGGAAGACAGCTTTTTATTCGATCAAAAACTCTATTAGCGCATTGGTGGTCAAAATTGAGATTTTGGTCAAAATGGCCAAATTTTCAAAAAAAAATTTAAAAATATAAATTTCATTTTCTTGTTTAATAAAAAATATTTTTTTATTGCATTTAATACTAATAACTTATGTATTAAATATTGGAATTTTATGCCATTATTAACATATTTTTATTTAAGATACAAAAAAAAGCATATTTTTGACGCGGTTCTAAAAACCACTTTTTTTAAATTAAATTTTTATTTTTTATTAAAATTGCAAAATATATCGATTTTATTACTCAATATTATTGAAAACATCATAAAGACTACAAATTTAAATTTTTGCGAAAATCCGTTCGGTAGTTTTTTGTTGGGAGCGATTTCAATTGAGCGGATTTCAAGAAAATCGTATTTTTGGCCATTTTTTTGAGTTCTTATTTTTTGTAAACTACATTATTGTACAAATTGACCAATATTATGCTCTATCTTGTTCCATTTGATCATGGTAACTTAGTTTTGAAGCGATAGATTTATATGACATCTTTAACCCTAATCGGTCAGCGGCAAAAAGTGTCCCGTATTGAGTTTTTTTAGGTTTTAACTACTGTTTAATGAAATTAATGGTTGCAAAATCATGTTTGTGATGAAAATTGTGTTGTATAATCTTTTATTTAATCATATTGACTTAATTTTGAAACATACATATTTTTGGACATCTTTAACCCGTATGTGCATGCAACCAAAAATGTCCAGTACACTCAAAAAAATAAACTGGCAAAACGCCTGGTAAAATGCCTTGTAATCCCGTTCTACCAATATCTAACAATTTTTCTTGTTTTTTAACAAAAAATCTTGTACTTTGCTCAAACGAGAACTACAGTTTTATTGGTAATTTTACAAGTTTATTTTCGTAATTGTATTCTACCATTTTGAAAGGTTATTTTACAAAAAAAAACTGTAATTTTAAAACAAAGTTTTTATTACGAGGATTCTAGTTGAATTACAAAAAAACTGTTATTTTTCCAAAATATTGTTATACGAGGATTTATGTCCCGGACAATTTTTTTTTTTTATTAAAAAATATTTTAAAAAAAAGTTGACAAAATTTTGAAAAATTTATTACGAGGATTCTAGCTAATTTACAAAAAAAAAAACAGTTATTTTACAAATATGATTTTATTACGAGGATTTATGTTGTTTAACAAATTTTTTTTTTTTTGTAAATTTACCATTTTTTTAAACATATTTACCATTTTTTCTTGTAAGGTTACCATTTTTTTCCCGGCTTTTAAACAATATTTTTACCAATAAAATTGGTTTTTTTACCAATTTTTGGCGCATTCAAAATTACGAGGAAATCCTCGTAATTTTACGAGAATTTTACCTACGTCCTATTTTACGAGAATAGCCTTGTAAAATGACGAGATTTTTTGGTAACTTTACAAGGTTTTTTTTTTTAGTGTACAAAAATTTTCATGTTTTTCAAAAACAAAAAAAAAACACATTTTTGTATTCAAAACAGTCATAAATAATTAATTGAATAATTTTAATATTGCCGAAAGCGTTAACCCTTCTGAAATAAAGGTCGAAACTGGTCCATTAACAGATTTTTAAGCCGAAATGATAACATTGAATTAGGATTACGTGCGGACTAATTTGGTTTTAATAAAACTAAAATTTTTTGATGTTATATCACACGCAGCCATTCATTTCATATATTTATAAATGTCAAAAAAGCCATAAAACAAATAATCTCTAAATCAAACTTTTAAGACTACACACAAAAAAACTTTGTCAAATTACAAGGAAAAGTCTCGTAATCCCCTTTTACCAATATTTGACAGTTTTCCTTGTTTTTTAACAAATCGAAAAAAACTGTAAATTTTCAATTTTATTGGTAAAAAGCTTGTAAAATTACAAAATTATTGGTAAGAACTTGTAAAATTACTAGGAGTTCTCGTAAAATAGGAGGTAGCAAAAAATCTAGTAAAATTACGAAAACCTTGTAAAATTACAAAATTATTGGTAAAAATCTTGTAAAATTACTAGGAATTTTTGTCAAAAAAAAGTTACACGTTTTTCTTGTAATTTTACAAGTTTTTTTTTTTTAGTGTAAATGCCCATTCGTTTTCACACTTATTGTTAGCTTTACCCCCGATCAACGACGAGGAAGTGGTGATAAATGACCCCATTTTGAGGTGTTTAAGTTTTTTTTTGTGTTTTTTTTTATATTTTTTTGTATTTTTATATATTTTTTTTTGTACAGTACGGTTGGTTATGACTCATTTTTGACAAAATTTTTACCTATTACCACGTGATAGACCATACAAAATTAATATTAAAAATCATATTTGCGGTTCATTTTGGTAAAAAAAACCTTCCAATTTATAAAAAGTCACAGATATTTTTTGTTTTAAGTCCTATTTTTAAAAAACAAGGTAATTTTAACCCTTCCAATGAATGAATTATATAAAAAAAGATCTTGTGAACAATTACGAATAAAAATAATTCCACTCGGACTTTTGCTTTTGGAGCTACATGCTGCCAAAATTGACGTTATAAATAGTTAACTTTATGCAGTTAAGGGTTAAACCGCCAAATTTGATCTTGAAGGAGTCAAAAAAGTCCCTCCATAAAGCATTCGTCATTTTGACCCTAAATAGCTTTTCCTACGCATCGATTTGGTCTCATATTTTTTTAGTTTTAATTATATTAAGAAAATATAGACCAAATTTCATCTCGTTTGGTGCAGGAACTTCTTTGGCGGAAGCGAAAAAGAAAAATGCAATTCTTAATATTTTTTTATGGCCTTTTTGGATAGGGCAGGTAAATTTTGATATTTCCAAAAAATGCAAAAAATCATAACCCTAATGTACAGGCTCATGCCTTAATCTTCAATTTTAAATTGCGATTTTCACTCAAGTGAGGGTAAATTAGAGCGAGACAATAAAGTAGACCTTTTATAACCATCGCTGTTTTTAAATCGAAAATAAAACAAAAAAAAAAAAATAAACATAAAATTACTCAAAATGGGGTCAGATATTTCACCACTTCCTCGTCGTTGATCGGGGGTAAAACGAATGGAAACTTAGTCTAGTTTTAAAGTTTTAATTTTAAGGATTATTTGTTTTATGGCTTTTTTTTAAATTAAGAAATATATGAAATGAATGATTGCGTGTAATATAATATCAAAAAATTTTAGTTTTATTAAGACAAAATTAATCCACACGTAATCCTAATTCTTAAAAATCTGTTAGTGGGCCACTTTTGACCTTTATTTCAGAAGGGTTAACGCTTTCGGCAATATCAAAACTATTCAATTAATTATTTATGACTATTTTGAATACAAAAATGTGTATTTTTTTATTTGTGAAAAACATGCAAATTTTGGTAGGGGACATTTTTGGTTGCATGCACATACGGGTTAAAGATGTCCAAAAATATGTATGTTTAAAAATTAAGTCAGTATGATTAAATAAAAGATTATACAACACAATATTCAACACAAACATTATTTTGCAACCATTACTTGCATTAAACAGTAGTTAAAACCTAAAAAAAACTCAATACGGGACACTTTTGGCCGCTGACCGATTAGGGTTAAAGATGTCCTATAAATCTATCGTTTCAAAACTAAGTTACCATGATCAAATGGAACAAGATAGAGCATAATATTAGTCAATTTGTACAATAATGTAGTTTACAAAAAATAAAAACTCAAAAAAATGGCAAAAAATACGATTTCCTTGAAATCCGCTCAATTGAAATCGCTCCCCACAAAAAACTACCGAACGCATTTTTGCAAAAATTTAAATCTGTAGTCTTTATGATGTTTTCAATAAAATTGAGTAATAAAATCGATATATTTTTCAATTTTAATAAAAAATAAAAATTAAATTAAAAAAAGTGGTTTTTAGAACAGCGTCAAAAATATGATTTTTTTTGTATCTTAAATAAAAATATGTTAATGATGGCATAAAATTCCAATATTTAATACATAAGTTATTAGTATTAAATGCAATAAAAAAATATTTTTTATTAAACAAGAAAATGAAATTTATATTTTTAAATTTTTTTTGAAAATTTGGCCATTTTGACCAAAATCTCAATTTTGACCACCAATGCGCTAATAGAGTTTTTGATCGAATAAAAAGTTGTCTTCCATAAAATGCTTATATTACCCCATTACCACTTTTCCGCACTAAGGACAATCGATCCTTAGACTTTGTAGGATTTCGACCCAGTCTATTGTAGGTCTCGTCGAAAAGATCACAAAAATGCCCATCAAACTTGCCAGACACCCTCAAATTTTAAAGTTATTGTCAAAAAACGTTTTTTCGGGACTTTTCTCACTAAACCACGTGTATCTTAAACATTTTTCAACCGATTTTAAATTTTTCAACTGTTTTGAATAGAGTTTGCAAATAATCGAGGTATCTCATAATCGCGATTACGATTAAAAAAATCGCCGTTAATCGCGATTATCGATTAATCGAATTTTTAAGTAAATTGAATTGCAATAGATTTATTAAAACCTTTTAAAATTTAAATTTCCAAATGTATGAAAACACAAAAAATAATATTTTTAATATATAAAGTGCTCAATTCGAGAGTTCTTTTTTACCATTCACCTTCACGTTTCACAATTTTTAACATCAATAATTAAAAATCTTTAAATTCGAAAGGATATCAAATTTTTAAAAATTAGGTGAATGGCGAAAGAGTACTCCCGAATCGAGCACAATATATTTTTGTATGTGGTACAAATTTGAGGCCAAGCGAATAAAGTTTACCCACAGCACTAAAATTTATTTTTGCTTTTTCAGACTTCTTAGCAATGGAACCCCCTTGATGCTCATAACTATAAAATGAGAATATAAAAAAAAAATTATTTGGTCAAGCGGTTTTCGAGATATAATTCAAAATTTCGGGTTTTCCAACGTTAAATTTTTTTTTTGTTTTTAAATCTCAACATTTTTTTCCTTCAGCTTGAGACGAACTTTCATTTGATTTTAATTTGAGTCAAATCCGATCATTTGAACCTGTGGTGCCTTTCGATCAAAACTTTAGATTTTTATAAAACTTTCGGAAAATTTAATATAATTTGATCGAAAAGCTGCACGGGCTTAAATAATTAGTTTTAGCTCAAATAAAGTTAAAATAAAAGTTTGTTTCAAGTTTTATGAAAGGATCAATAAAAAAAAAAAAATTAAATTTCTTAAATGTCACTTTTGAAATTTTTTTGGCAAGCTTTAAATAGCGATATCTCCAAAGCCGTGCGATTGATTTCAAGATTTTTCTTGATATTCGTATTCAGCAATCCATAATCAATAAAATATATAGCACATTATTTTTATTTTTAAACTTTTTTCAAAAAAAAATTTTTTTGGTGGAAATTTTCCATCCCGAGTAAAAATTTTTATATGATGCAACATATAATGATATGTGACACAATGTATATTAATACGCAATTTGATCCGAATAATGGTGGATGTTTTTGCATTAAAAAAGATCAACTTGTATAAAATATGATTTGATTTCATCCGAGTTTTGACCAGACATTGCCTTATATTGGTTGATCTAATTAGATCTAATTGCACAAAAACATATAAAATCCTGGTGTTTTTTGGTTTGGGTTGAGATACACCACAGGTCAACGATACATTCACCAAACAAATAATTTTCAAAAACAAAAAAAATGTTTGGGTACGCTTCGAACCAGATAGGTGATATACATAACCCTAACAAAGAAATGTTTAGGAACATTTTAAAAAGTTTCTTATACTCTACCTAAAAAACGTAGAAAATTTTTGGTTAATTGGAAACATATATAGTTTTATATGGAACAGAATAAGCTATATATAATGTTATGTTAAATTATACAGAAAAACAAATTTTGTATTGACCCTCATATAATTTTATATAATTATATCAACCGTACACCTTTTAATCCGAATCATGATTAAATTATATATTACTACATATGCCTGCATTAAAAAAATTTAGAAAATATCTTAGGGATGTATAATCATATATAATTTATTATGTTTGTATCAAGTTATATATTGTAATATATGTCTATTTTTACTCGGGATATTATAAATTCAGTTCGTTACCAAAACAATAAATTTCATAGAAAATGATTAATCGTAATCGCATGATTTTTTTGCCGATTACGATTACGATTAATTGGTTCGATTAATCGCGATTACGATTACGATTTTAATCGTTTTGCAAACTCTAGTTTTCAATATAGAAGGAAGATAGGGCTTTTTATGTGTGTGAATTGGTCTATACATATAAGAAAGATATGTATTGATTTTTTCAACAATATCTAATTTTTTGTTATTTTTTGAAAAATTTTTGAGTTTATCGATTTTTTTCTGCTATAGTTTGTTCAACAACATTTATATTAATAAACGTATTCCTAAAGAAAATTTAATTGTGAATACGATGAGCTTTATGCCAAAAAAATCGGATAACAATTGACAGAGTTGTGATAATTTTTCTAAAAAAGAAAATTAAGATTTTGTATGAAATTTTTGCCGTGCAGATAACCCAGGCAAAAAAAAAAATAAAAAAAATACACGAACATACTGAATTCGAATTTAACCTTGAAATTGCGCTATCTTATTAAGTTTTTGATATATCAATTTATGTTAAATATCTCAAAAACCTGACGAGATAGAGCAATTTAAAGGCCAGATTCGGATTTAGCGCGCCAAAAATCTTTAAAAATATTGTACATGACCATTTATGATAGGGTTACCAGATTTGAAATATGGAAAAACAGTACATTTGGTCTCAAAAAACAGTACATTGCAAATAAAAACAGTACTTTTTTAAAAGGCTTATTTTATATCAAACTACAAAGACTTAGCCCTTTTACCCTGATTTCAAACAGATCTCAGCCAAAACGAGCATAAAAGGTTGTTAACAGAACGGTGGAACATTTTAGGTAAACCGTCTCAAATTTATTCTATTTTTAATCAGTGTTGAGCTTTTGTAGTCTAATTTCGCTTAACTAAAACACCGATCTTCCTAATAAAAACATATGAAAAAATCCATACAACAGTGTTTTAATTAAAACACGACTTTAAAAAGCAAACGCGGTATTATTGCACTCAAACAAAGGCCTAACTAAATTTTGGGAAAAGGTTTTTTTTTGCAATTTAGTAAAATTTAATAAAAATTTTAAAATTTCTTTGACATAATTTGCAACCAATTAGTTCATCATATTTATCTTCTTAGAATTGATAAAGTTTTTTCTTCAGGTTTAGTAAATTTTATGCAATTTAAGGAAATTTTTTTTTCAAAAAATGTTTCAAAAATTACAAAAACTAAGCCAGAAAGAGCAAAAAAGTGTCCATTTTCGATTCTAAAAATCTCTAAATAATCTCTGGTCCTCTTTCAATGTATGGACTCCTCAATTTGAATCTAAAAATTTGGGCGTTCCTCATTTCACAGAAAATATTGCCGAAACAAAACAAATGCCAAATACATTTTTGTAGTTCTTTACACGACCGTCTTAATCCCTCCGTGTAATAGTTTTTTAGTTATCCCGTTAAGATTCTAAAGACCCTTTTGGGCCCTTAAATTCCCGTATCCTAAAAACTAAGCAAGGTAGAACGAAAAGGGCAAAGATGTTGAATCAAAATCTATGACGATCCTTAATAGACGCAATGGGACTGGGCCTAAGGTGGTCTGGACTCATGGGTTCCAAACCTAATGGGGTCTGCCCGCAATCGGAACTTTAAATAGGATTTACTCAATAAAATTTTTTTTCCCATTTTCTAGTTTTTTCTTTTTCTTATTTTTCAGAAAAATTTAGATAAAAAGAAGGAAAACATGGCAATGGAGCTTAATCATTATTGAATTTAGTTAAGTTTTCCACTTTTTAAATAATTTTTCTTGTTGAGTGTGGTATAAAATTAAATTGCATTTAGCTCCTTTTTAAAAATTGAATTAAAATTTTGTCAAATATGAAACATTTTTCGAAAAATGTTACATTTTGGTGATAAGTATAAAAAAACAGGACAAAAACAGTACACGCTTTAAAAAACAGTACTTTTGCATACTGTTTTAGGTGCTGTGCATAAAACAGTACTTTTTATAAAAAACAGTACTTGTACTGTTTAAAACAGTACGAATGGCAACCCTAATTTATGATAAATTTATTTTTTTTGCCTGGGTTATCTGAACGGCGAAATCTTAATTTTCTTTTTTAGAAAAATGATCACAACTCTGTCAATTATTATCCCATTTTTTCAGGATAAAGCTTATCGTATTTAGAATTAAATAATCTTTAAAAAAACGCTCAAAAATAAAAAGGTTGTTAAACGAACTATAGCAGAAAAAAATCGATAAACTCGAAAAATGTTCAAAAAATAACAAAAAAATTTGATTTTATAGAAAAAATCATTTACGTATTGACCAATTCACACACATGGAAAGCCCTATCTATTTTCTATCCAAAACAGTTTAAAAATTTAAAATCGGTTGAAAATTTTCTGAATTACACAAGGTTTAGTGAGAAAAGTCCCAAAAAAACGTTTTTTAACAATAACTTTAAAATTTGAGGGTGCTTGGCAAGTTTAATGGGCATTTTTGTGATCTACTCGACAAGACCAATAACCTATACTATGTCACATCAGAAGTATTTTTTCACTGTAGCACAGTGTAATTAACAATGATGCTTAAAATCAATTTCATTTACACTCATCGTTATAATGAGAAATTGTTTGAAAATAAATTGAAAATAAATAAACATTAGGTTGTGAGAGAGAGAGCCTTTTCTATTAATGTGTAGTCAATACAATATACCAGGATTGCAAAAGTTGGTACAATTGTACTTTTTTTAATACAATTAAATTTTTCAGATAGTGACATTTTATTTTCATTTTTGCAAAGCTGAAATTAAAAAAAAAATACTTAAAAAAGATAACAAGAAATACCTGTTAAATTAGCTAAATAATCTGCTGAAAATCTGCACAAAAACTTTGTGAAACTTAGCAAACAGAATCAGTAAAAATTCTGCAAAATTTCTGTTGTTTTCAGAAATTGAATGGTAGAGAATTCTGCTACAAAATTAATTTCAGCAGAAAAATCTGCTAAAACACTGTGCAACACGATTTTGTATCTTGGATGGGACCAAAACAAAATGAAAGTAGAGCAAAACCCCCGAAGGGGTTTGAAAACTTAGCTCGAGTTCTTTTTTTATGGCCCACTGAAGTTTTTAAATTTTTTTCAAAGGCGTTTTAAATAAGTCAAAAAATAAGTACTAAATCTAATTCTGAGGTAAACAATTTTATGTATTTTTAGATTGATTTGAATTTACGACAGCCATCTGGTAAAGGTAGTTCGTGTGCACTAAATTCCATTGTAATATCAGTTTTTTTCAAAGTTAGCGTATGCATTAGCGATATTTGCGATTTTTTTTTTTTTTTAAATAAAAAAAGTATTTTTTATATTATTTAGACATTTGCTGAATGTTTATTATCTAAACTCTTTTGAATATTGAAAAAAAAAATTATTCACGGAAATTTTTTTTCGCGAATTTTTTTTTTTAATTTTTTTATTATGCTATTAATTTATGAAAATGAGTAGAATAAAATACATAACAGACACAAAATTTTTCGAAAAAAAACTTTTTTGCGAATTTTTTTCGCGGAAAATTTTTTTTCTCAAAAAAATACAATGCATTTTCTAAATTTATATTTAAAAACTACCAAGCATAAAAAATTTTATTTTTGTAGTACCTAGGCTTTACAATTTTAAATCGCGAATATCGCAAATACCAACGCTAACTTCGAAAAACGGCTAGCGCCATTGAATTCAGCGTACCCGAATTAGCTTGACCAGCAGGGTGCCCAGCTTGTTAATTTTAGCCACTAGCACAGTGAAATTAAAGAAGAATCACTTATTTTTACTTACAGAACAAAAATAAATGACTTTTAAAATTGAATGCTAATGAAAGTCTTCATTTTTCTATGTTGTTATTTTTACAACAAAGAACAGAAATAGTCATTTGAAAAAAACTGAACGTTAAACAAATGGTTTTTCTTTTAAAAACGACAAAACGTAAAACTTTTTACACAAACTACAAACAGTAAATGATATAATTTTTTATGTGAAGCTGTTTACAACAAAATAACAACAAAATAATTAAATTTAATTTCAAAAATATTTAGTAAAAAAATAATTTTCAAACAATAATGCCCTTATTTTGTAAAACGCAACACGTCACGTTGGAAAAATTTCAATACAATTTATTGTTTTAACAAAAACAATTAACACAGAAATTTTGAGAACGCGGCGCATTGCGTTTTACAAAATAAGGATGTAAATCTTAATTAATTTTCAGGAACTCATACAGCCGGTATTTTTCCCATCGCCTTCTGTGGGCCGTCCAGCAACACACTTATCTGAAGAAGAACAAGTCAAAATTGCCAAACGTATTGGTCTCATACAACATTTGCCAATTGGCACTTACGATGGATCTTCGAAAAAGTCACGAGAATGTGTGATCTGTATGATTGAATTTTGCGTGGATGAGGCTGTGCGTTATCTGCCCTGCATGCACATTTATCATGTTAGCTGTATAGATGATTGGCTAATGCGTAGCCTTACTTGCCCTAGTTGTATGGAGCCTGTTGATGCAGCTTTATTAAATAGCTATGAAACAACATAACATTTAAATATATGTATTTTTCATGTAACCATTTTTACATAACATAGATCCAAATATAAAATAAGAAAAAAATTTGATTGTGATGCTAAAGAAAATTTGTTTCTGTAAAAATAACAAGTAAAAAAGTTAAATTCGGCCTTGCCGAATGTAGTGATACCCTCCACAATTTCAAAAAGATTATTGCAAACAACTTTATTTAAAAGGAAATAACTTTTGAAAAAAAAAAAATTTTTAGAAAAATTTCCGCGAAGAAAAAATTTGGTAAAAAAAAAAATCCGCGATTTTTTTTGTCAAAAAATATGTTCGTACTTGTTTAAATACCATTTGGTGTTCAATTATGTTCACACATGTCAACCAGAAGCCGAATTAAAGCATTTTGTATTTTTAGGTTATGTTGAATGTACTGAAAATTTTGAGGTATGCTTACATTTTCGTTCATAACTTTTGAACCGCTGAACCGATATCGCTCAAATGCAATACCAAACTTCTCGGGAGAACTTCCAATATATATGTTAAGTTTCAGTCATCTCTGTGCAATATTTTGACCGCGAGAGCATTTTCCACAGACAGACGGACAGACGGACATCGCTAGAATGTATTGTATTTTTTTGTATTGTATATTCTTTATTTTTTCAAAAATATTAACAAAAGTTAAAATTATTACATATTTTCTTACAATAAAGAGTTTACAGCATGGTTATAATAACCGTCTGCCGGAAAATTGGTTTATACTATTTGATTAAAAGTTAAATTCAGATACAAGAATTCTTCTATAATTTAATGATTCTTTTAAAAAATAAAAAAGGCTAAGCCAATAAGCATCTTCTCCACCATTAAGCACGTGTAAAACTTCACTATTATTTAGTTCTTCACGACGAAAATATTTTTTCCTTATTGCTTTTAATACAGGGCATTTGCCCAAAAAATGAAAAGTTGTTTCGGGTTCTCTTAAATTACATAAGGAGCATAACGTAGCGCTACCTTCTTTGTATTGGTTTCCATTCAAATACAGTAGGTCACCTCTTGCTTTCATTATAAGGGATATCTGATCTTGGTTATGACTTTCATTACAGTAAGTTGACCATTTAGAATGGTCGAAAAATTTATATATTCTTTTCTCACTCCTTTGAGCATTACCTAAGTGTTCATTGTATTTTTTTCTTTTCAAAGTATCTATAAGGTTTATGGCAGCTTCATTCCACCTTTCCTTATTTTGGTATAAATCAATGCTGTTTATGTTGTTCTCCATCAGTTTATTTTTGAAATCCTCATACCAGTACAGGTTTTTGGCTATAATCTTGGTAGATAACAGGTGAGGCAGTCTTCTTTGTTCATATTCAAAAATTGTTTTGTAAATATACTTAAGATGCAGGCTGTACGAATAAATATGATTATCTTCCTGACCTGTTTCCAGTGCTAATACGTAATTTGGGGAGTTATCTGGGATTTTTAATATACGTTTCGTGAAGAACCTTTGCAGTTTGTCGACTTCTTCGAAATGCATGTTGCCCCATACTTGTGCGCCGTAACATTGTATAGCTCTACAGACTGCAAGAAACATTTTCCATTTAGCCTTTAAGGAGACTTCTCTACGTCCAACAAAGTTCTTCCATGTTAAGTTAATGCTCACTTTGGCTGCATTATTTCTGTTTATAACATGTTTATGATATGTCATTTTTGGTGTTAAAATTATACCTAAATATTTGTATTCATTAACAATTCTTACTGCTTCACCATTAAATTTCCAGTTTTCATTGGCTCCGATTCTTCCCCCTTTCCTAAATATCATTATTTCCGATTTTGTAAGGTTAACCTCCATGCCCCAATTACGACAGTATTTCTCAAGAATGTCTTAAAATCGATCGGGCATCATGAATATATATACTTTATGGGGTCCCAGACCGATATTTCGATGAGTTACAAACGGAATGACAAACTTATATATACCCTCTATCACTAAGTGGAGGGTATAAAAAGTCGTTTGCAGGAAAAGAATTATTCCCACTGCCAGATGTAGTTTGAAAAAGATTTGATTTAAATATACGATTTGATAACCCTATTCTCTGCAGGGAGTTAAGTGGATCAAAAGAAGGAATACATTTGAAAATTGATTATTTGAATAAAACTATTTAAATCAAGCCGTTAATTTGGCCAGCTTAAAAAGTTCGCGAAGGTCACGTCCAGAGTTACAGAGTAATATATCGGCCGTTTTGTAGACTTGGCATCACCAATAATAAATGCCAACATCTGGTAATACCACACTAAAGTTCGAACGTAAAGGCCCGTAGTTGCTCACCGGTGAAAAAAATGTTTCGAAACATCAATTAAATTGTAGCGAAAATTTGACAGTCATATGTTAGGTTATGTTTGGTGCATCGTCATACACAAAATAACTTTATTTTACAATTTTTTTGTAATTTTTACCTATTTATCTAAATTAATTAATGTTTACAGTGCAAACAATTTATAAATGCTTCATTTTAATTCTGAATATCAAATGTTACCGCTTTTTAAATGGTCCGTACAACTTAAAAAAATGTTGCTACTGGTGTTGATGCGTATTGCTGCAACATATACCGGGTTTTCACTAGTGAGCAGAATACCTCTTCACCGAAATTTTTACGCTTTTGTAAAGCCAGTGTGAAATTTATGTTTTTATACCCTCCACTTAGTGATATAGGGTGTACAGGGTGATTCAGTCACGACCCGCCGAATTTTACCAGCGTATTTCTTGGCTCATTTCATGAAAATATGTTCATTACGACCATCCTCGAAAATGCAAGTGTGCGAAATGGCAGCGGTTTGAAAATTTTCGGATTGGTGGTCGGAGGGTAGTAGGGTAAAATTGATAACTTCTGAACCAGTGGTCCCATTTTTTTGTTTGGGCTTGTTGGAGAGACCTTTCAGAATCAATAACAAAAAAATTAAAAAAAGTAAAATCGTCGAGATACAAAGCTTTTAAAAATAAAATTTGAAAAAAAAGACATCAGAATTTGCACATAACCTCAATTTGCTCAGCCAGATGCCAGGTAACTTATGTTTTTATACCCTCCAACCACAGTATGGGGGTATACTCACTTTGTCATTCCGTGTGTAACACATCGAAATATCGGTCGGGGACCCCACAAAGTATATATAATATTGATCCATGATAGAATCTAAGACATTCTAGCGATGTCCGTCCGTCCGTCCGTCCGTCCGTCCGTCCGTCTGTAGAAATAACGATGCAGTCCAAACCAAAAGTGCTAGACCCCTGAAATTGGGCAAGATTATCTCTTATGTTACTGGTAAGGTTAAGTTCGAAGATGGGCAAAATCGGACCAGGGAGAAAAAAATTTCCCCTTGAAGAACTAAAACGACCCCTGAAAAATACGATATTTTTACGAGTTTTTTTAATTTTTGCTCAACAAATGTAACATTTGTATGCCATATTATGTTCATAGACCTGTGCTTGGACCAAGGGGGTTAGAAAATTCGTTTTTTTCAGGCCGCCCCCCTTTGGGGCGTGGTATTAGAAATTAAGTAAAAATAACGATAAAAATTTATTATTTTAGCCTAAATATCATAAACAAATAAGTTGTAAACATATATATCTGTGGTACAGGTGTCCCCCACCAACTGCGCTGACCCCCCCCCCCACAAAAAAAAAAGACGCCCCTGCGATTTTTTTTTTTTTTTTAATTTTAAACGTGTTGGAGGGTATAAAAGATTCGGCACAGCCGAATTTAACACTCTTACTTGTTTTCTCTTTAAAGATAGGCCTACCTCTTACATTTCCAAAATGCCCTAAACGAAGCCCAGAGATCTTACCGTTCCAAAGTTATGACCATTTGACTGCCAACAATTTTAATAAAATAAAATCTTAAACTTGTTAATTTACAAAAACAAATGAATGTGTGCTGTTATTTCGCCTCCAAAACAAAAAATTTGGCTTTTCAGTCAAATGGTCATAACTTTTGAACAGAAAGACCTTTGGGCTTCATTTAGGACATTTTGAAAAGGTAAGAGGTAGGGCTATCTTTTAAGAGAAAATAAACATAAGTTACCTGCCTTTTGGCTAAGCAAATTGCGGTTATGTGCAAATTCTTGTCTTATTTTCAAATTTTATTTTTAATTTTTTTGTTATTGATTCTGAAAGGCATCCCAAAGAAATTTCCAACAGGCCCTAAAACAAAAAAATCGGACCTCTGCTTCAGAAGTTATCAATTTTACCCTACAACCCTCCGACCACCAATCCGAAAATTTTCAAACCGCTGCCATTTCACACACTTGCATTTTCGGCGATGGTCGTAATGGACATATTTTCATGAAATGAGCCAAGGCGGGTCGTGACTGAATCACCCTGTATATAAGTTTGTCATTCCGTTTGTAACACATCGTCAACGTGTAACATATCGTCACCTAAAATACAAAACGCCCTAACATTTTTTAAATTTTATAGGAGAAGCAAAAAATGTGTTTATATAAAAACTATTAAAGTTTTCATTACAAATTTCTCAAATATTAGTAAAAGCACACTAGCAAATTCATTTCTGTCAAAAAAGATTATAAATTTTTAATATTTGAAAAGTTATGTTAGTAACGCCCTTTTGTTATGTATTTTTCTGAAACAAAAAGCCCTAACTGCACTGAAGATGTTTGAAAATACCAAGCAGATGTATGTGTTTTTTTGATTGAAGAAGAAAATTGTGTCTTCTAAGGATTAAATTATATATCGTCACCTAAAATGCAAAATGCCCTAACTAACATTTTTTAAATTTTACAGGAGAAGCAACAAACGTGTTTATATAAAAACTATTAAAGTTTTCATTACAAATTTACCAAATATTAGTAAAAGCACACTAACAAATTCATTTCTGTAAAAAAAAAATATAAATTTTTAATATTTGAAAAGTTATGTTAGTAACGCCCTTTTGTCATGTATTTTTCTGAAACAAAAAGCCCTAACTGCACTGAAGATGTTTAAAAAGAAGAAGAAAATTGTGTCTTCTTTTTTTACTCACGCTCACTCACATTCACGTGAGCAATAAAAAACTTACTGACGCTCACGCGTGACTCACGCCAGATTCAATCACGCTCACGCGTGAATCACACAAAACCTACTCACGCAAAAAAAGTTTTCTTACCAAAAAGAAAAAATAAAACCAAAAAAAATTTTTTTACAAAAAAATTATAAAAAAATTGGGCAAATCAAAAAATCTAACGCAAAAAATAAATGACTCCCTCACTAATCACTCACTCAGATTTTTTTCACCTTACACGCACTCACAATCACGTGATTGAAATGAAAATCACTCACACTCACGCGTGATTCACGTGAATCACGCAAATCACGTGACCAGCGCCCATCTCTAATACAAACATCAGTGTCGAAACGTAGTTTGATGTGTTACAAAATTTAACAACATGCTATCTAAATTTTAAGCTGAATGTATTGGAAAAAGGGGCGTGGCACCTACCATATAAAATAACACTGCAAAATTGCTAACTTAATTTACCATTTTTAAGCTCCATGTTAAATATGGGTTGAATAGGACAAGAGGGAATCGCCCCGTTAAAACCCAATACATCAAAATGCTTTAACCCTTTAACGACGACAGGCAACTGTACTTGCCAAAAGGGTTTTTGCGATTTTTTTGTTCAAGTAAAAGATAGGATAAATGTGCTACAAAATGAATTATAGAAGAGTTTTAGAGAATCAAAAGTCTTGTTTTCAGTAAGTATCTAACAGGATCCACTTACTCACTGTAAGTCCTCAAAGTTTGTAAAGTTATAAATATTTTAGGGGCAAAATGATATATACTTGTCAGGCGAAATAAGGGTCAAAAGGGGGTTCAGAAATCCAAATTCTTCTAGAATAACTATTATTAAGTTTACATATCTTAAAAATCACAGCGAGTACCAAAATAGCCTTGGCCAGAACAGCGTAATCGCCAAAGGGGACAATTTTTTCAAAAATAAAAATAAGAGCGAAGGAGGGGTCTAGTTTTTTATGCATAACAATTATTATTGCATAACAATTATTAGGCAGTGGGTGTCAAATTGGTTGGATGCCATTTATTTTGCTCTCTCAATAACTTGGTTCTCTTAGTGTTGCCTTTGCTATTGCATGTAAAAACTCTCTTAAACATTAAGAGAACCAATTTATATAAAGTGACGTATTGTTTTGGGGCCTATCAAAATCTCTGATCATCTTTACTCTATGGGTCAGAGATTAATTACGAAAATGGAAAGAAAATCAAAAACGCCTCGTCAAAGTGTTAACTCGGCTTCTGGAAAACTTCTTTAGATCTACAGTAAATATGGGGCATTTAATGATTAAAGGAAAGACTTAAGCTTTCTTTTAAGTCCAAAAAATGAAGGTCTTAAAAAAAGGCAAAAAAGATTTTGATTTTGCAAAAAAAAAAAAAAAAATTCAAAAAAAATTTATTTTTTACTATTCTTTTTTTTTCATAAGATTTGAGAAATAGCTATCTTATATTTTCGGGACACATTTTGATAGGAACAATAGGTAATAAGTTACATGCACTCAAAAAAGTATGTCGGTAAAATCTACTACAAAAGACGAGCTGTTACAACAACAACAACAACAACAAAAGACAGTTGTTTTGACTACATTTTGTCGTTGAAAAGGCGTCCACTACATAAACGGTAAAAACAACTGAACATGTTGTTGTTTTTAACTATTGATTTTCAACTACAAAATGTAGTAAAAACTACTACAAAACTGTTTAATACAGTTGTTTTTTCTACAATTGCCTGAAATTTTATTAAAAAATTTCTTAAACGTTTAAATGATTGATATTTATTTATTAAAAAAGCAATACATTTCAGTTGGTTGTATAGAATTTCGACATGATGACAATTTTTTGATGTATTTATCTGGAATTATAGAAGAAAAAAATTATATTAATAAAATGTTAAACAAAATAAATTGATTGTATTTACCTTTGTTTTTTTAATAGTTCATTTCAAATTTTCACCGCTACTGATCAAAATTTGTCTGGAATAAAAAAAAAACGAAATGCTTTGGCAAAATTGATTTATAAAAAAAAAGAATTAATTTGAAATGTTTCAAAAAAGTATGTACCTGCTCTGTTGTGTATACAAAGAAAAGAAAGATGGCGCGCTCATAAGAAAACAAAACACTGCACACATTTTATTTTGTTTTTTTCCGATTGGTTTTTACGCACGCTTATGTGAGCGCTATATTATACACACTTGTTATCTCATTTATCCACTTATTTTCTTTCGCTCAAGAATATTTTTCCAAAAACATATTTTTTGTTATAATTAAATTTAATAAATTGTAATTTAATTTATTTAGATATTATTTATTTGGTATAAAAATAATTCCTTCCGCATCCCGCACGACCAACTCGCTCGACACATTCGTTTGCAATAAAAATTTCTAGAAAAAAAACGAGTTTTAGAAAAAAAACTAAAAACAACTACATAAATCAACTATTGCTACAGTGTAGTATATTTTTTGTAGTTATTTTTTGAAACTACTACAAAAAAAGTTGTTTGAGATTTTTTCATACAAAAACGACCGAAATTGTAGTTAAAAACAACAGCTACTACTTACTACACAAACGACCGTCATGTAGTAACTGCAATAATTTTCTGAGTGTAATAGCGAAATTTTTAAGCAATATAAATTTTTACCCCAGTCCATATAGTCTTTCATTTTCAAATTACCCGAGTAAAAATAAACATATATAACAATATATAACTTGATACAAACATAATAAATCATATATGATTATACATCGCTGAGATCTTTTTTAAATTTTTTAAATGCAGTCATATGTAGTTATATATAATTTAATCATGATTCGGATTAAAAGATGTGCGGTTGATATAATTATATAAAATTATATGAGGGTCAATACAAAATTAGTTTTTCTGTATAATTTAACATAAAATTATATATAGCTTATTCTGTTCGATATATGTATAACTTTAAATGTTTCTAATTAACCAACAATTTTCTAAGTTTTTTAGGCAAAGTATAAGAAACTTTTTAAAATGTTCCTAAACATTTCCTTGTTAAGGTTATGTATATCACCTATCTGGTTCGAAGCGTACCCAAACATTTTTTTGTTTTAGAAAATTATATGTTTGGTGAATGTATCGTTGACCTGTGGTGTTTCTCAACCCAAACCAAAAAACACCAGGATTTTATATGTTTTTATGCAATTAGATCTAATTTGATCCACCAATATATGGCAATGTATGGTCAAAACTCGGATGAAATCAAATCATATTTTATACAAATTGATCTTTTTTAATGCAAAAACATCCACCATTTTTCGGATCAAATTGCGTTTAATTATATATTGTATTACATATCAATATATGAGGAGTCGCAGAACAAAACGTACTTTTTCGCATTTTTTGACAAATTTATTTTTGGTTATTTTTATATTATTTGGTTCGAAATCTATCAGAAAAAATGTCCATAGCGTGAATTATTTTTGTTTTTCATCAAGAAAATGGATTCCTTAAAAATTAGTGTGTAACAAAATGTACTTTTTTGTTAATTTTTTATCAAAACGTACTTTTTTCATTGTATTTCATATGCAAGATTTTTCATAATTTTATAATATGCCATTTTACTCCTGTGTTCCATACATATCCCAGCAGAAATTTTGCTGAACGTTCAGCAGCTTTTGGAAGGGGAACTTGAGTAAAGGAGCGCATCCAATTGCGCTGAATTCATGCATGATTCCCTAAGGCGATGTCCCACTTTAGAGCGCTAGTTGGATACACAGATGCTGTAAATTCAAAGTTGAAATCAAATAACTAAAATTTAAAAAAATATAACAAAAAAATTCATTCGTTTTACTTTACAAAACTTTATTTATGTGAAACAAAATGAAAAAAAAAAATCGGAAGTGAACATCAAAAAAATATCGGAAATTTTCATTTTCACATTTTTTATGGGATTTTTTTTGGGAACAGCGGTCAAAGATGCTATGATTGAAGCGCTCTTTGCAGCGCTGATTAATGCGCAATAATGATGCAGTCAAATCTTGTGTCTTTGTCTAAAACTCATGTTTTTTTATTCAAAAAGTGTTAAAAATATTAAAAAGGAAAGGAAGTGTGAAATTTTATCAAAAAATAATTACACATTATAAGTTTTATATAAAAAATCTTAAAAAAAAATTAAAATTTTTTCCCCTTCCTTTTACTGCATCCCTAAGAGCGCTCTTTGGATGCGCTACGGTATGCTATAAACAGATGCTGTGTCGCCAAAATCTCGATTTATTTCTGCTGGGATATTAATGCCCCCCAAGATTTTTTGAGGCCTTCTTCCAGGCCAGTGAAGGTTTTCTCCCTTATTCTTGTTATTGGTCTATTTACACCCCACAACTACAGTATGGGGGTACATTAACTTTTCCAATTCGTGTGTAACGTATCTAAATATGAGCCAATGAGGCTCTTTTGTAGTTTTTAATAAATAAGAACATTTTTAAAACACTCGATCAAATAGTATCGCCTAAAAAAATACGCACATCAAAACGTCGTTTTTTAATTATTTTTAAACAAAACGTACTTTTTTCATTATTTTTTAACAAAACGTACTTTTTCCAAAGTAAAAGTGGTTTTATATTAAACATCTTTAACATATAATGTGGTGTCTTATGGCAGTTTGATGCATCTCCTGATAAGCAAAAACCTTGTTACCATATTCAGGTTCATGCAGTTTTTTAAAGGAATGAAATAAATAAACCTCAATTTCCCAAAAAATTTTAATATGCGAAAAAGTACGTTTTGTTCTGCGGCTCCTCATATATTGCATCATATAAAAATTTTTACTCGGGTAAGCAAAAACAAAGTTTGTTGAATTGTGTCACTGTTTTCTTTTTATTTTGAGATTGTTTCTGCTTGATTTGAAAATTTTTTTTTCTTAGTGTACTTTTAGATTAGATTAGATTAGAAAAGGCCCTATGCACTGCGACCAATATGATCTTTTGTGCAGCCTAGCAGTTGCCCTATAAGTTAAGGCTTTTGATAAAGCCAAGTATCCTATTTGGCATGGATTCCCATATGTCACTTGGAGTTAATGAATGTCGCCCTAGATGTCGAATTCGTCTGATGTTGAGTCTTGGGCACTCACAAAGGATGTGTTCCGCCGTTTCGGCGTCAATTTCACAGAATCTACATATTTCAGTGTCCGATAAATTTTTCTTCCTAAGTTGATAGCGAAGATTACAATGTCCAGTGAGGTAACCAGTTAGAATCCTTAGATCCTTTTTGTCGAGATTTAGTAGTCGTTTAGATACCCCAGGGGATGGAGAGATAAATCTTTTTGCCTGACGCTGTCCAGAACAATGGTTCCAGTGATTGGCAAATTCAGATTCTCTCCATGATCGTAAACTTTCCCTGATATGCCCAATGGGCAAACCACAGAAGGGTTCCGGACCGATAAAAGGGCGACTTGCACCACGATTGGCCAAACAGTCTGCCCGTTCGTTGCCCAAGTGCCCCTCATGGCCCGGGACCCAACTGAGAGTAAGTTCATTGTTACGGCCTAGTTCGTTTAGGGAAAGAATACAATCCATGACAAGTTTCGAAGATACATCGTAGGCTGATAAAGCCTTCAATGCTGCTTGACTGTCAGATAGTATATATATGTTTGTCCTTTTTGTGCACCTACGTAAACATTCGGACACACATATATATATGTGGCATAAAGTTCTGCCTGAAATATCGATGGGGATTTCCCCAAAGGTAGTGCGCGTTGGAAATTCGGACCGAAAATCCCCGCACCAGTATCCCCATTGGTCTGTTTTGAGCCATCAGTAAACCACACTTGAGATCCTGGTTCTGGATTCCAAGAGTTAGTAGACCATATGCTCCTTTCAGGAATATCAATTCTAAAATGTCTTATAAAGACTTGTTTGGGTAGCATTCTGTCAGAGATCTTAGCGTATGGGTCCCCTATGAATCGTCCCGCTATCTTCATGTGGCCCTGAAGGTCCCCGCCCATTATGTTCCCAAATTCCGGTAGTCTGGTGACACTTCTGCTAGCATCCTCCTTTACAGATATATGTAGAGGTGGGATGTTTAGCATAGCCCCCATGGCATAAGTTGGACAGGATTTTCCCGCCCCTGTTATGCCGATGCAGGCCAGACGATATACCTTGTCCAGTATAGATCTGGCCGTGCTCTGTTCCACTTTTGGCCACCAAACCAGAGCTGCATAGGTGATCATTGGTCTTACGATCGTAAGAAATGACCAATATATCATGTGAGGCTTAAGCCCCCATGTCCTTCCAAATAGCCTTTGGCAGGCGTAAATTGCCCTGGTAGCTTTTTTGGTTGTCTTGTTCAGATGAGGAGTCCATGTCAGAGTGTCAAGTGTTATCCCTAAATATTTCACTTCATCCGAAAAACCTATCGTGACGCCATCTATTTTAGGCATGGACAAGTCAACAATCCTTCTTCTAGTAAAGGGTATCAGTGTTGTTTTAGATGGATTAATAGTCAATCCCCTTTCCTGACACCATTTTAAGGTCATGTTGAGTGCTTGTTGCATCCGATCAGAGATAGTTGGCGTATGCCACCCACTGACCGAAATCACAAGATCATCCGCATAACCGTAGGTTCTAAAACCAGAATTATTAAGCTCATCGAGTAAATCATCTATGACCAATGTCCACAACAGTGGCGACAAAACACCCCCTTGAGGGCAGCCTCTAGTTGCATTGACCGTCATAGATGTGTTACCGAGATTGAGCGTGATGACTCTGGAGATGAGCATCTCCAGGATCCAATTTATGATAAGTAAAGGAACATCCTTTCTTAGCATAGCCCTCTTAATAGCATCATAAGATGTATTGTCAAAGGCTCCCTGTATATCAATGAAGGCACAGAGGGCGATTTGTTTCGCATCCAGTGCCTTCTCTATTGATGTGACAACATGATGGACCGCAGTTTCAGTAGATTTGCCTTGTTGGTACGCAAACTGATACTTATGTATTGGTTTGCGTATCAAACAGGTTTCCCTGATAAAGTAGTCCAACAGTTTCTCCATCGTTTTAAGAAAGAATGAGCTAAGGCTAATTGGTCTAAAAGACTTAGCCAGATGTTCAGATTTCTTTCCTATCTTAGGTATAAAAACCACATTTACCTCCCTCCATGGACGTGGGACATAGCCAAATAGAAGGCTTGATCTAAATAAGCTGATCAGTTGTGGGATAATTAAATTACCCCCTTTCTGAAGCAGACATGGATAGATACCGTCCGGTCCAGGTGATTTGAAAGAGGAAAAATTTTCTATCGCCCAATGTACCCGTTCTTTCCTAAAGATGTTGGCCGTTAGACGGATGTCTCGGCCTATTAAAGAGGGATTTCTTAAAACAGGCATAGAATCATCTCCGGCCGTGCACCCAGGAAAGTGTGTTTCCAATAGAAGCTTACAGGTTTCATTGGATGATGTAGTGTAGGAACCATCCGGTCTTTTCAGAGTGCAAAGACCATTAGTGTGGTCCTGTGAAAGAGCTTTCTGAAGCCGCACAGCTTCTGGGAGATCGTCAATTTTCTCACAGAAGTTGTGCCACGTAGCCCTCTTGGACTTACGGATTTCCCTATTGTATTCAGTAAGTGCAGTTTTGTAGGTCACCCAGTCGCCTGTTTGTTTTGCCCTATTGAATAGTCTCCTAGCTTCCTGTCTGAGTTCCTCAAGACCATCGTTCCACCATGGAACATCTCTCTTCACCTTCCTGGCCCTTAAAGGACAACTCCTATCGAAAGCAAGTTTAATATTTGACTGTAAATCATATGCCTCCTGATCAATGCTTACCGAGCTTTTTATAAGCTCCCCTGATTGATTCGCATTTGCTTCTAAATGCAAACGGAAGTTATCCCAGTTAGTTTTCCTAGGATTGCGATATCTTTGTTCAGTGCCCACCGCACCCACTACGTCAAAAACCAAATGTTGGTGATCGGACATAGAAGGTTCGTCGGACACATGCCAGTTAGAGATGGCAAACCCCATATTAGAACTAGTGAGAGTGAGATCTAAGACCTCTGATCTAACTACATTTCTAAATGTGGGTTCATTTCCCCGATTCGCAATGTTAATATTATGTTTAAATATAAATTCCAAAAGTGACTCACCTCTTTTATTTATATCAGTGCTTCCCCAATTTGTGTGGTGCGCATTTGCATCACAACAGAGGATCCAGCTCAGATTCCTCCCGCTGCAGTACTCCACGAAGGCCTTGACCTCCGAGGTTGGAGCTGTAGTGAACTCACCTGGCAGATAGGCAGAAGCAATGACTACCTCGTGATCCCCTGAGAGAGAAGGCACATTTGCCAATATCGCCACCAAGTCCCCAAGAATAAACTCTGAAATTGGAAGAAATGTTATATTATTCCTAATAAATAAGGCCGCTCTAGGCCTATCATGTTGGGAATTGTAAATAAGTTTACCTTGCTTTGCAGTGAGCCCATTGATGACTCTGTTGTTTATCCAAGGCTCCTGGATAAAAAGGACGTCCAGGTCGTCTTTGGTGAACCTTCTGTTGAGCACGTGTGATGCCGCCTTGGCATGGTGAAGGTTCACCTGAAGGCACTTTAGGTGCCTTGGTGTCTTACCTTTGGAAGGTGACATTTTAGCGCTTAGGTTTCGAGGCGCGCTTCGCCATTTTCCTGCCTCTGTTGGAGTTCAGGAGCGCTGCTTCCTCAGCCGAGCCTCTTTCCCACTTGCGAGGTCTTGATGTATTCGACTCGCGGTGTCCCTGATTTCCGGTCTTTTTGCTGACCGAGGGCCTGGAAGAACTTGGCTTGGCAATGTTCTTCGAACAACATGGTTCTTCTGACAGAGCGGAGTTCTGGTTTACTCCTTTGTCAGATTTCCCCGATGCTGACGAAGTAGTTGCTTTCGCCGTACTGGGTATGCCGTGCGCGACCTCATGTTGTGGACGAGTGGGTCTGACAAGCACTGATCCATACCCATAGTTCACCTTGTTACCTTTCTGCTGTAGTACCTGTGCTGATATTGGGTCGATAGATAAGGTGAGTTCTATGATCCCACCTTTAATCACCCTTTTTAGCACCTTCCAGTACTCAACAGAAAGGTCACAGTTCTGACCCTCGAGCAGTCCAAGGATTAGATCATTGGACTTATCAGCATTCTCAGGGAAATACCCTATAAAGACCTGGGCCTTTGGCACGTCGTCTTCCGCTACAACTTTCAATACGGCCTCGCTCCATGGCTGTAGAGTAGGGACATGATCCCTTAACCACTGCACCGTATCGTTGTCGCGACAGGCGAATGCAAGCCAACCAGGCTTAAAGGTGCAGCTAGAGAAGCTAGGTTTCACAGTACCTTTTCTCAGCTCCACAATCTTGCCCAATACAGCTTCCTGAATGGCCTCAAGTTGATTGTTCGACCATCTTGTTTTAGGGAAATCAGGCGGAATTACGCCAATCTTCGTACTAGTGACGACTTCCTTGAAGGAGGGTACCGCTGCTTTTTTCTGTTGTTGAGGAGGTTCCTTTTGTGCGGTCGGCAAAGCTGGTTTAACTGCAGCTTTGCGGGGAGTACCATCAACATCAATTTCAGCGGCCCGTTTTGGGGGGTGTTTTTCCTCTGTTGGCGTGGAACCATTCGATCTTACCCGTTTTCTACCCGATGTAAGCTCCTGCACCTCTTTCCGAGCTTCACGCATTGGCTTCTTACAAAGCATACGAGCTACCTCGATGTCAATACCATCAGTGTATTTTCAAAAGTAATTTCCTTTTAAATAAAGTTGTTTGCAATAATCTTTTTGAAATTGTGGAGGGTATCACTACATTCGGCAAGGCCGAATTTAACTTTTTTACTTGTTCAACTTTTCGTAAGCGAGCTGGGAATGGGCTATTATTTGTTAGCTTTTTCGTAAGCGAACAAAGAAGGCCTTGCCTCCAATGACATCGCCTTGTTAAAGTAATAAACAATGAAATTGTCATTCCGTTTGTAACGCATAAAAATATCGGTCGGGGACCCCATAAAGTAGAGTTTGCAAATAATCGAGATATTTCATAATCGCGATTACGATTAAAACAAGTAAAAAAGTTAAATTCGGCCTTGCCGAATGTAGTGATACCCTCCACAATTTCAAAAAGATTATTGCAAAAAACTTTATTTAAAAGGAAATTACTTTTGAAAAAAAAAAATAAATTTTTGAAAAAAAAATTTCCGCGAAATAAAATTTTGTTAAAAAAAATATGCGATTTTTTTCTTTTTTTGTCAAAAAATATGTTCGTACTTGTTTAAATACCATTTGGTGTTCAATTATGTTCACATATGCCAACCAGAAGCCGAATTAAAGCATTTTGTATTTTTAGGTTATGTTGAATGTACTGAAATTTTTGAGGTGTGCTTACATTTTCGTTCATAACTTTTGAACCGTGGAACCGATATCGCTCAAATGCAATACCAAACTTCTCGGGAGAACTTCCAATAAATATGTTAAGTTTCAGTCATCTCTGTGCAATATTTTGTCCGCCACAGCATTTTCCACAGACAGACAGACAGACAGACGGACAGACGGACATTGCTAGAATGTCTTAAAATCGATCGGGCATCATGAATATATATACTTTATGGGGTCCCAGATCGATATTTCGATGAGTTACAAACAGAATGACAAACTTATATATACCCTCTATCACTAAGTGGAGGGTATAAAAATTGCCGTTAATCGCGATTACGATTAATCGAATTTTTTAAATAATTATAATTATAATTTGAGTTGTAATAGCTTTAAAAAAATCTTTTAAAATTTTCATTTTAGATAGTACGAAAATACAAAATTATTATTTTTAAGAGTAAAATTAAAAACTTTCGAACTTTCCTAGTAAAAATAATTCGAGATTTTGGAACCACAGTTTCTTTTTTAGTATATCATTGTGCATCGAAAGAACGCTCGAGCGCCCTTGAGAATTTAATGTTAAGACATTTTTTTAAAACTAATAATTAAAATTTTTTGTTATGAAAATTTTACGCATACTTTAATTTTTGACATCTTTAACATCAAAAAGATTTTTGGAGAAAATAACTGTATTTTCTTACATCTTTATTGCGCTTAAATAAACTCTACAAAGAGTGCTTCAATCAGCACTGAAAAGACACATGATTTTACTGCGTCTTAATAGCTCTTTATCTGTGCTACTAAAGAGTACTCTAAACTGTGACTGGTTTGGATTCGCTCTTTGGGTCGTGATTCCTTTCCAAAAGCTGCTTCCAGTTCATCAAAATTTCTGTGCGGTCGTGTCGTAATACCTGCCAATGGCCAGTGAAGGAGCTTATTGTGAGGAAATTTATTAAAAAAGTTTACAAGGCATCATTTATCGGCAACCAGCGGTCAAAGTATGAAAAAATTACGTTTTTTTTTTAAACTTCATGTCCAAATTGTTCGACCAATCCGACCAAAGCCTTTTGAGTATATTTTAAAAACAAACATCTTTAAAACTTACTCATATCAGAATTTAAATTTTCCTTTAAATTTTAATGACTTTTAAGCAGGGACAAAACGGTTATAATTTTTATTAAAAAAACTCACTTGCTAACTGGCTCGGTGTGATTTATATTTTAAAATCAAACAATAATTTTCGAAAATTTACTTTTCTTTTTGTTTTGTTTTGAATTCATTCGATTTGAAAATATAAATCAAAACAAATCAAATAAAAATTATTTGGAGATTTTTATTTTATACTCAAATAATAACCGTTAATTTTAAAAATCGGTGTTTTAAAATGAGAGATTAATGCGCTAAAACCTTGTCATCAATCTTGGACAGATGATATTTAGGACTACCTATGGTAAGATTTGAAAATATTGCAAGAAAAACGGCGTGGTAACACATTATTTTCGTCCCAATAAATACAAATATTTCTGATTTTATTTTTGATTTCGTTTTTAATTTTTATTTGTTGATTTTTTGAAAGTAATCAAAAAATAACTTTTATTTTCTGATGTGAAAATAAAACTCAGAAAATAACTGGTTGAAATGAATTCAATATAAAAATCAAGATTTATGCAATTTTTTCAAAAATAAGAGGACTTTTTGTTTTTAATTCATTGCAATATAATATTGCAATGTTTAGAACCTAATTTGTTATAATTTTTGATTGTGAATTTTTCAAATCATAACGGTTATTTTCCGTCCCTGCTTTTAAGAGAAAAGGAAAGAAAAATCGCAAACAATTTAAATAAATCATGGGCCAACCCATAAAAATTTTCCGTTCCAAATAATCGGTACCAGAATGCAGCATATAATCCTGCAATCGATTCTACTAAACATTCCAGAATCAATGATTTTTGTTTGAAATTGTTCCGAAAGTAATCGTTTTTTTAGAGTAATTTAATAATTTTTATTTGTTGATTTTTTGAAAATAATCAAAAAATAACTTTTATTTTCTGATGTGAAAATAAAACTCAGAAAATAACTGGTTGAAATGAATTCAATATAAAAATCAAGATTTATGCAATTTTTTCAAAAATAAGAGGACTTTTTGTTTTTAATTCATTGCAATATAATATTATGCATAATATAATCCTGCAATCGATTCTACTAAACATTCTAGAATCAATGATTTTTGTTTGAAATTGTTCCGAAAGTAATCGTTTTTTTAGAGTAATTTAGTTTTTTTAAAAAACAATTTGAAATAGAAACTTCAAAATGGGTTTCAAAATATTTTGGAACTGATTTAAATTCGTTATAAAAACAGTGTATTTCATAGAAAATTATTAATCGTAATCGCATGATTTTTTTGTCGATTACGATTAATTGGTGCGATTAATCGCGATTACGATTACGATTTTAATCGTTTTGCAAACTCTACCATAAAGTATATATATTATTGATCTATGA
Organism: Pegoplata infirma; assembly: GCA_963921195.1. Taxonomy (NCBI): domain Eukaryota; kingdom Metazoa; phylum Arthropoda; class Insecta; order Diptera; family Anthomyiidae; genus Pegoplata; species Pegoplata infirma. The sequence goes on from OY992541.1 coordinate 2,559,026, forward strand.
TCGATTCTAAATCATTCTATGAATGTCCGTTCGTCCGTCTGTCTGTATAAAACACGATCCAGTCCAAAATAAAAGAGCTAGACTCATGAAAATTGGCAGGAATGTGTCTCATGGTCATAGGCCGGTTAAGTTCGGATCAGGGGTAAAAAAGTTCCCCCTTAAAGAACTAAAAAAATCTCAAAAAAAAACGACAATTTTTACACCTTTTTTTGCATTTTTGTTCAACAAATGAAACCTTTTTATATCAGAAGGACTTTAAAGTCCTGCACTTAGACCCCAGGGGCTATAAAATTTAGTTTTTTCGGTCCGCCCCTTTTGTGGGCGTGGATTTAAAAAAATCATAAGAATTATGAGAAAATGGTATTACTAAAGTTCAAAAATCATAATAAATAAATTAGTAAACATTTATCGCGATGGGGAAGGTATCCCCCACCACCCCCATACAGAGCCCACCACAAAAAACGCCTCTGATTTTTTTTATATATATTTTAACATGTTGTTTAACATGTGTATCAAAAATTCGACACAGCCGAATTTAACACTCTCACTTGTTTATATTGAGTTTGAGAGATTTTAACGTGAAAACCGAGCAACTTACTTACCTTAAAACAAAAAATAATCTGCATTCTCATAGTAGCCCAGGAAAATAAGGAGGAAAAAAGGGCAATCTGCGGAAAATCGGATAGGTTCTCTGAAAATTTGCACAGATCTTAGTTTTGGCAATCTAAATAAGGGGAAAAAAGTCCCAAGAAATCACCCGTGTCCTTGCTGAGATATTGAGGTCAAAGGTCACAAAAACCGGGTTTTTTACCGTTTTTTGCCAATATCTCGCTCGATATGCGTCGTACGCTTTAAGAATCTATTACAAAACTTGTAGAATATAAAATTATCTACAATATGTTTCTTAATTTTTTTTTCGTATCTCTCACCGTTTCTGAGATATTAAGGCCAAATTCACAAAAAACTGATTTTTTATAGTTTTTGCTAATATCTCGCTTGATATGAGTGATACGCTTTAAAAGTCTAATGAAGAACTTATAGAATATAAAATTATGTACAAATTTCTCTTTATCATTTTTTTTTTCGTATCCCTCACCGTTTTTGAGATATGGGCGAATTTATCTTTAATTGATGAATATAAAAGGGACACGAAATAATGACACCAAACTTGAAAACTAAAAAGGGCATATCTTTAAAACAAAATCGTGTATTACTAAAAAAATAAAAAGTGCTACGTAGATAATTAATCTAGCTTTTATTTGAGTCTGATCTAGAGCAGATTGTGTAATTAATGAAAATGCTACGAAGGTCGAATTGTAAAATTAATTTATTTTAAAATATTTTTTAGATATAGGTCTCTCAATATGTATAGCTATTTTTTCCAAGTTCACAGGGTAGTGTTTTTGGTAATAATTCGTTAGTTCATCTTCCGGTATCATATACATAACTTTTTTACCGACCAACAAAAAAGTTACAGATTAGGATTGTGTTGTTAGGGCCCCTTTTTTGGACCTTTTAATTTATTACCTTTAACTTATTTGTTAAGACAGGAAGTATTTTATTGTGTCTCACGGTTGGGAAATGTGGCACAATAGTGCCATTTTTGGAACTATTGAATGGTCTGTGGCAAAAAACAGTTTTGGCCCTTTTTCATTCTCTGCAAATATTGTCAAAATTTAAAAAAAAAAAAAAATATTTTTACTTAAATTTAATTATTACAAAAAAGACAAAAAGTATTACTTTTTCCACATTTAAGAATCCAACCATTTATTGCAACTATTAAAGTTTTCGTTTTCTTTAAATATATGATTTCAAAGTAAATGGTAACAAAATTCCTGTGGGAAATCAATTGGTCCTACAGGAACAACTGATACGAAAAACCCATCCACAAGAATCTAAAATACCAGTTCGCGACCAGTTATGGGGCATGTCGCAAGGTGTTAACATTAAACACGTCCTTTCATACAAATGTACCAGTACCACTCTAGAGCCGGTCCTAAACTGGTAACCTTTCCCGCAGGAACAATTTTACTGTCAAAACTGGCAATTAAAAAAAGGAATAAGTTGCGTGATATTTAATAAGAAAATTATTGATTTTTTGGCCCTTTTCAACCCATAATGGCCTCTTTTATCCTTCAAGTTGGCACTAATTGAAAATTCTGAAATACCAACACTGTTGTGTCTTTTTGACATAACTTATTGTTAGTGTAGAGTAATTAAAAAAGCAGCAAAAAATATTTCCTGTGTTAAAAAAAAAGTTGGAGGTTATAAATTAAATGGCCTGAGAAACGTGTGTCTCTTACAAAACAATACTGGTCTGAAACTTTTTGTTGATCGGCAAGTTATATGATACCTGAAGATAAACAAAAAGATTATTACTAAAAATACAACATTTTAAACTTTGAAAAATCTACCTTTTTTGGGAAACATATTGGGAAACCTGTATCAAAAAATATTTTTATATAATTTTATTTTCCACCTCGACTCTCGTAGCATACACTTAAAATAAAACCTACGTCAAAGCTGCAGAAGAATCTGCCCATTTTGAGCTAAATGAAAAAATCTGTCGAGACAGCAGACAAATCTGCTGATTTCTGCAGATTTACTGATTTCAGATGAAAATTTATTTTAAGACAAGCAGTGAAGCTTTTTTTTAATTTTCAATTTTTTTAGTTTATGCTGTTTTCAATAAATTTTTTTAATTAAGTCTTTGAAAAAAAAAACTTTTTAAACATAATTTTTAATTAAATCTTTGAAAAAAAACTTTTTTTAAACATATGTTTGTTGCTAAATATTTCTGTAAAATTAGAAAAATAATCTGCTGATTTTTGCTATTTTCTAGTAAAAATATCCATTTCAGCAGAAAAATCTGATTAAAGTTTAGATTTTTTGACAGAGTTTTTTTTCTGAGTGTATTCATAAATTACACAATCTGCTCTAGATCAGACTTAAAAAAAGCTAGATTAATTATCTACGTAGCACTTTTTAATTTTTAGTAATACACGATTTCGTTGTAAAGATATGCCCTTTTTAGTTTTCATGTTTGGTGTCATTATAAATTATAAATTCGCCCATATCTCAAAAACGGTGAGGGATACGAAAAAAATTATAAAGAGAAATTTGTACATAATTTTATATTCTATAAGTTCTTCATTAGACTTTTAAAGCGTATCACTCATATCAAGCGAGATATTAGCAAAAAACTATAAAAAAATCTGGTTTTTGTGAATTTTGGCCTTAATATCTCAGAAACGGTGAGAGATACGAAAAAAGTATTAAGAAACACGCACTATCAATTTAATTGTACAGCGCTGTAAATTGTACAGTGTTATTGAACGTCTGTACCATAGGGGTGAAACGAATAAGTTTCGCACATGTGTATGTATTAGTGACGGCACGCGCGTGTAACTTTTGACGCTTCATACAAAACATAAACAAACAACGAAAATACATATGTAAAAGCTCACACGTACAGGCACACGTATTCTAGGCAGAGAAGTATATTTAGTAGTATTTTGTATACGTCCATATTGAAAGTCCCAAAATAAGCACTCGTGTTGCATGTCTATATGGTCTGTGGTCTGTACCCACCTTAAAGGTACCTACAGACGACGCAATATTATGTACAATATGCAATTATATTGATGGTGTGTGGGTAAAGGTACCTATAGACGACGCAATATTATGTACAATATTTAATTATATTGATGGTGTGTGGGTAATATTGACGATTGTACAATGGTCAATCTTACCCACACACCATCAATATAATTGAATATTGTACATAATATTGCGTCGTTTGTAGGTACCTTAAGATTGACGATTGTACAATGGTCAATCTAACCCACACACCATCAATATAATTGCATATTGTACATAATATTGCGTCGTCTGTAGGTACCTTAACTGATATCTTCCATCTCGATCAGATTTCGATTTGTGATACAATTTCGTAAACAATACCATACAGTTTTTGTTTACTACTTTTTCAAACTCCATTTGTCATATATCTCTGTACCTCTTGTTACAGCTTTCTTCGCCAAGCTGACCACTATTTCGGATGGTTTGGACTTGAGTCCTGTCTTCTGAGCATTTCGAAATCTGACATAAGAGTCACATGGTCATGCTTATTACTTTTTTGACACCTTCCGTGTAAAAATTATTAGATCTGTTTAGATCTAATTGTATAACATTGTATCTAATTATGTTAATTTTAATCGTTCAACTGTTGAAAAGTGTCGACGTGTTTTAATTTAACTCCGTGCTATTAATTGAATTACTGAAATTGTTCGTAATAGGTATTTTTGTGATATTTTCATGACCACATCAAGGAAAATGAAAATACATATGGACACAAATTATATCGATTGATTTCGAGGCTCTGCCTCACCGACTGGTGCTGGTCCTGGCACTGGTCTTAGGGTTGCGACCTAACTTTTTTACTTGTTTTTTTTTTTTTACATCGGTAACCCATTTTGACAGGGATCAAATATGACCCAGACAGCGAATATATTTTGTTTGAATTTTTAGGAAATTTATTCTTCAAAAACATTTTTGGTGTTTTATTTTGTAATACCAATTAAGAAATGACATACATGTAGGAAATTCTATTTCAATCTGTTTTTATTTTCAAACATTTCTGACAATCTCAATACAAATTATACAAAAGGTTTCTATTTTAAAATAAACAAACAACAGGTAAATTAAATATAAATACAATAGGTGTGTTTTATGAAGTAAATGTCTGTCCAAGTAACTGTATGTCCGCTTACGTCTTGGTCATCTGCAATCACTCCCACATTCGGCTATCCTGACGATTCATTCGCCCCGAATGAATCTGACCATGGCTGCAAATATTCCGACACGGTTATAGTTTTGCCAGGTTCTTCATAGCATTCACTTTTCTTATTTTTGTATCGGCCTTTTCTCATAACTTCAGTGATTTTATATAAGCCAGCATATTTCGGTTTCCAATTTTTGCTCAAATTGTCTCTTCCTCATCGCAACAACATCATTAACTTTGTAGTTTGAATCAGACTTTATGTTTCGATTAAAATTCTGTTGGTTTTCTTCATGAGCCGTTTTTATATTGGATTTAACTACATTTTCCACGGTATCACCATTAATTAGAAGATCATTTATATCATCTTCCCTGTAAATCTGTCATTTCTTTAATACTTTCTTTCTGATCGTTTGTACATGAGGACGATATTTTTCCCCTTTTATTTCTAGCATAAGCCTTTTGTTCTCCAAATCTAATTTGTCACATTTTTGCTGCGATTGTCGTAAATCTTGGCTTATCTTAGTCAAACGTTCTTCCAATTTTTTGTAATAAGAAATATGTTCCATTATCTCGGATTTGTATTTCATTCGTTCTCTTTCAGCTCTTTCCCACATACGATGTTCTTTACTTACATCCCCCTTTAAAACCACAATTTCCTGTATCATTTTCTGATTTATGATTCCCATTTAGCAAATATTCGTTAACCGTTTTTTTAACATCAATTGAGTAGTCTTGAATTAATTGATTATGATCAAGATCTGGTTCATCCGAAGTAATATCGATTGCAAACAACTGCTTAATTTCCGTTTCAGTGCTTTCTTCAACTATTTCCTTATTTTTGTTTTCCTCTGAATAAAATTTTTCCCTGAATATGGTATTACCTTCACTCATTATTATATCAACGTGTTTTAGGATGTTGTTACCAATCATCGCATCATAGTATATGTCATTATCCCTTACCACATGAAATTCCATATTTAGAACTGTTCCGTCAATTACCACCTTAATTTCAAAAGAACCCAATGTAGTAATAATTTTTTTCCCAATACCTCGAAGATTTTCCTTTCCAGAACTCAGTTTTGGAAGACCAATTTCCCGGTATATTTCATACCTTATGAGGCAAACGTCACAACCGCTGTCTATTAAAGCAGAGCACTGAATTTGGTTTAAAGTTATATCCTTTAAAATTGCACCGCTTTTCCTTACAGGCATAATATTACCAGTATTTACTGACGGTCCTTCGTATGTATTCTCGTGTCTAGATTCATTGTTCCTGTTTACGTTCTGGTTACATTCAGAAAAATGGTGACCTGATTGACCACATCTATAGCAAGTGTATTAAGTCGGGCAGTTTCGAGCAATATGAGATAGTTCACCACATTTGAAACAATTTCGATTTCCTAATATCGGTTCCTGAGATGGTTTTGTTCGATTAAAGTTTGTACTTGACTGAGATTTCTCTTTTCGTCCAAAGTCTTTCGTTTCCATGCGACTACCCTTAATTTTCATATAGATATCAATATTGTGCTTTAATTGGCCAATTGTTTCCGACTGGTACAATACAGACTTATTTTGACGACTGTCCGGAATACCCTCAATAAAATACTCTATTGTACTTTTCCATCCAGGTCAATGGGTTTTCCGATCTCCATTATTGTGTACAGGTATTCAATTAATGTCTCCCCCTCGTTAAGCCGTCTATTGCGTAATACTTTGTGCACTTCACATATTGAAGAACGCTGGCGAAATTCAACCTTCAAAGAATTCTTTAATGAAATCCAATTTCCTATATTCTTCTGAGATCTAACGTAAAGCTTTGCAGCACCTTGCAGTAACTGTTTAGCATAAATATACTTTTGTGTATCGGACCAGTTAACGGTTAAGGCTGCGTCCTCAAACTCGGTTGACCATGTTACAACGTCAGGAGAATCTGTGCCATTAAAAGATGATATAGAATCCTGAATGTCCCTTAGTGTAAAGCCTGAACCACCTTGTTAACATCGTTTCGTGGCAAATCTAGTTGATCATTATTTTCCCGTGCGTTAATACCTGAATGGAATGAGCCATCCTCACTGCGCGAATCGCCTTGGTAGCCAAAGTGGTCGATAAGTCTAAGTTGCAAGTCAAGTTTCGGTCCTTCACTGTCGAGACCTAAATTATCTAGCGTCTGTCTTAATAAACCAACAGTAGCGCTCAAGATTGTACGGGTGTCCTTTATTGACAATAAATAAATAACAAACTTAAAAATAATATAAATTTGAATACGAATTTGGATTTTAATTTTCCTGTTTTATTCTTGACAACCTTGTTTTGCACCAACCTTAATATACCCGTCTTTATATCCTTGACTAATCACCAAATTTTATCCCCTCCCTCCCAAGGCAACTTCTAAACCTTCCTTCTCTAGGCTTCTTGATAAAATTTTGATGTGTCCAACGGCTTTTATATCTCCTCTATTAATAAGCCACTCTTGCTTATTATCTTCCTTAGCAATTCAAATTTGTTGGCTCTTAAAAAAAATGTTTGGTTTTTCAAAATTAATAAATCCTTATCGCATTTCTGATCAATTTTCAATTTTCGCCTCGCAAAATTCGTAAATCTTTATTGGATTTCTTATATTCAGATTAAATTTATAAATTTTTCGGCCTCGCAAAATTCAAATGTTCTTATCAGATTTTTTTATTTAGAAATTCTCAAGCTCCAGATCTATTTTTTATTTGCTGTTATTCGTTTCTTTAAAATATTTGTTAAAATTTTATTTAAAAAAAAAATTTCAATATCTTTTTTTCTATTTTGGTTGAGCCCCCAATTTGTAGGAAATTCTATTTCAATCTGTTTTTATTTTCAAACATTTCTGACAATCTCAATACAAATTATACAAAAGGTTTCTATTTTAAAATAAACAAACAACAGGTAAATTAAATATAAATACAATAGGTGTGTTTTATGAAGTAAATGTCTGTCCAAGTAACTGTATGTCCGCTTACGTCTTGGTCATCTGCAATCACTCCCACATACATATTTTACTTAAGACTTTGTTAACGAGATATGGCCAGGGGATCTAAAAAGACCCATAAATCACTTCACGTTGGTTATTTTTTTTTTTTTCAAACACAGATGTTTGGGTCGAGGCATCACTGTGATGCATTTGCATGTCGTAAACTTACCTGTGGGGGTTTTTTATTCAACCCTGTTAAAAAATGAAGGTATCACTGTGACACAATTGCAGGTCGTAAAATTGCTTGTGTGGGTTTTTTAAGCCACCACAAGACACAGCTGCATGTCGTAAACTTACTTGTGTGTTTTTTTATATCACCTTCTTAACCCATTTTGGACCAAGATTCAATTTTATTTTTCTTTTTTGGAAAAAGGTACTTTTTTAGGTTAATTAGCACCCGCTGATCCCAAAAATCTTGTCAAAAAAAAATTTCAATGTGCCGTTATCCAAGAAAAGCCCGCATTTCAACTTTTTATGCAATTTTATTATTTGGATTTATTTGCTATTTTATTAATTTATTTCATTATTTTAAAAATAAATAGTTTCAAAATGATTCAAATTAATGGAATTTGATAATAAGTTAAATTTAAAAAAATTTAAAATTGATCAAAAAAATTAAAAGCCGAAAATAAAAAATTAAAAATTTTTGTTTTTGCTTGAAACAATTTCTGTGCTGATTTGCATTGCGTGTCATGGACATATAAATTGCGGTGGTCAAGTCGGGATATTTTTTTTTCAATTGCAGAAATATGAAACTAAACATTCGTATATTTACCCGAAATTCCACCTTTTTCATACATAAATATTTTTTTAAAAAAGATGTTCTCTACTGTTCGAAAAATCGAACAGAGGATCGAAATGGGTTGAGAAATTAACGTTGTTTTTACAATATTTTTGTGGGTTTTTTAAAGAACCTTTTATATTCGGCAAGGTAGAATAACGGATCCATTTTTTATAGCACCTACTTAAGAAATGAACGTTGTTTTTACAACCCTTTTTGTTGGTTTTTTAAAGAACCTTTTATATTTGGCAAGGTAGAATAATACCATATTCGCACTCATTTAAACTAGTTTAATTATGTATGGGGAAAATACAATTTTAAACACTTTATCCACAGACTAAATACAGACTCGACAGTAGAGTTTTATAAAAAAAAAAGTGAGAGTATTAAATTCGGCTGTGCCGAATCTTGTATACCCTCCAACGTTTAAAAAAAAATAAAAAAAAATTGCAGGGGCGTTTTTTTTGGGGGGGGGGAGGGGGCTTATCGGGGGTCCTAGGGGACACTTTTTTCTGGTCAAAAATCTATATAAATAAAAATCAATTGTCGTTCGTTGGTAACGGCATCAGTTGAGAACGGCTGGACCGATTTGGACATTTTTATACCCTCCAACTACAGTATGAGGGTATACTCACTTTGTCATTCCGTGTGTAACGCATCAAAATATCGGTCTAGGACCCCATAAAGTGTATATATTTATGATCAGTGATCGATTCTAAGACATTCTAGCGATGTCCGTCCGTCTGTCCGTCTGTAGTTAACACGATGCAGTCCAAAATAAAAGAGCTAGACTCCCGACATTTGGCACGAATATGTCTTATGTTCCTAGGCAGGTTAAGTTCGTAAAGGATCAAAATCGGACCAGGGGGAAAAAAGTTCCCCCTTGAAGAACTAAACCAACCTCTGAAAAATACCATATTTTTACATGATTTTCTTTGTTTTTGTTTAACAAATACAACATTTTTATGCTACAAGAAGTTCAAAGTCCTGCATTTGGACCCACAGAATTAGAAAATGTCGTTTTTTCGGTCCGCCCCCCTTTTATGGGCGTGGAATAATTTTTTTTTTTAAATAATGATAAACTTGTATTTCTTTAGAGCAAAAAGTATAAGAATGAATTCTTAAACACATATTCGAGAAGAAATGCCTCCCCCAATTACCACTACCGACCCACCCCCCCCCCCCCAAAACAAAAAATAAAACGCCCCTGCAATTTTTTTTTATTTATTTATTTGCATGTTGGAGGGTATAACAGATTCGGCACGGCCGAATTTAACACTCTCACTTGTTTTTTTTGAAATGTTTGTCATAGTCCAACTTAGGTTTTTACGTAAAGAAATATTGACCCCGCCCACTTTTCTTGATTTATCTAAAATCGGAAAATGGCTGCACTGATGTGGGTGTTTTTTTATTTAAATGTTCGTAAAAATCCAATTTAAGTTTTTACTGAAAGAAAAATTGACCACGCCCACTTTTACGCCCACTTTTTTCAATTTATCTAAAATCTGACTAAAGTTTTTTAAATGAATTTTCATTATATTTTAACTTTGGTTTTAACGAAAAAAGAAATTTACTACGCCTAATTTGGCAAATTTTTGCTGAAAATTTTCTTCATAATTCAACTAAGGTTTTTACGGATAGTAAAATTTTCCACGCCCGCCTTTTTCTATGTATTGAAAGAACTGTAACGGCAAGACCAATTTGGTTATAGTCCGCAGAACATTTTTAAGGAAAGACAAATTGTCCACGCCTACTTTTACGCTCACTTTTCCCGATATATTTTAAATCATGGAATGTCTGGAACAATTTGTCTAATTTTGTTTTTAATGTTCGTCATAGTCCAACTAAGGTTTTTCTGAAAGAACAATTTTCCATTTCTACGCCCACTTTTGAATGGATGGGCCGAGTTGGTTAAATTCAAATAAGGTTTTTACGGTAAGAAAAGTGAAACCCACTCTTTTTTCGATATACATAAAATTTGCTCTATAAACAAATAAAATATCGAACAATAAAATATTAATAAAAATCAAATATAGTTCGTTGGTAATCGCTTCACTTGAGAACTGACCGATTTGGATAATGATTTTTTTTTTTAAATGTTCGTCTTACTTTTTTTAATGTTCGTCTTAGGTTTTTTCGGAAAAAAAAGTTAATCACGCCCACTTTTACGCCTTCTTTTCTAAACTTCGATTTGACTAAACATTTTTTTAATGTTCGTCATAGTCTAACTTAGGTTTAAACGGAAATACAAATTTTTCACGCAAACTTTTATTTCTATACATCTCAAATAGTAGAACGGCAGGGCCGATTTGGCTATTAGTAGAATTTGTTGACGTTCGCGATAGTACAACTAAGGTTTTTACGAAAATAAAAACTGTCCACTCCCACTTTTTTCAATACATCGACTGGCCTGATTTGGGAAATTTTTTTCTCAATGATCATTATAGGCCAATTAAGGATTTTACAAAAAAAAATTTGTAAAATCCACTTTAAAGCCCACTTTTTTCAATATCTTTAAAATTCGCAACACTTGAGAACGCCTGGACCGATTTGGCTAATTTTTTTGGTTTTAAATGTTCGTAATAGTCCATATAATTCTTTGGAAAGAAAAATTGTCCTCGCGCACTTTTTTTCGCTATTTCTAAAACTTATTTTTACTCCCATTCGATCTAATAAAAAAAAAAATAATTCTTTATAGATTCCGCTAAAACTTGGTACAAATGATCTTAAATCTTTTGGGATTGTTAACATACATATGTACAAGTTTAACTTACCACACAAATTATAACGCCCACTTTTGTCAAAATATGTCGTCTACTAATAACCGGACCGATTTTTTTATGATAATTGTAGTTCTAATTAGGGTTTTAAGGAAATATAAATGAGAAAAGTGTCCCGGAAAAATTAAAAATTCGGGAAAACTATAAAGGTTTGTTTGAACTCAAGACAATAGCTCACGGTGAAAACAAAGGATATGCGTAATTTATTTTTGTGTTGTTCTTAATGGTACAAAATAAATTTTAAATTTGTACAGTTCGCGAAGTCGTAGATATGGTAATACTTTTTTTAGTTTCTAAAATATAATTTGAAGATGATTATCTGCCTTATCGGGTCTTAAAAACCACGCCTACAAATTTTTCTAAGCCAAGAAATGCATTACAATTTGTGCAGGGATATATATTTGAAGCGAGACGAAATATAACACTGATCTTATCTTTGGGCCAGCAACGCGAACCGGGCCAGCTAGTGTTTACATATTTAATTACTATGCTTTTGGTACAAAATTTCATCATTATATAAATTGTTTGCTAATATCCACGCCCACAAAAGGGGGCGGACCAATAAAAAAAATCATTTTCAAGTCCCCTGGGTCCAAGTCCAAGACTTTGAACTTTTGCAAGCATAAAAATGTTTCATTTGTTTAACAAAAATACAAAAAAACCCATAAAAAGTTAACTTTTTTCATGGGTTGGTTTACTTCGTCAAGGGGGAACTTTTTTCCCCTTGGTCCGATTTTGCCCATTTCCGAACTTAACCAGCCTATGAACATGAGACATATATGTGGCAAATTTCAGGAGTCTAGCACTTTTATTTTGGACTGCATCGTGTCTTCCACAGACGGACATCGCCAGAATGTCTTAGAATCGATCGCTGACCAATAATATATATACTTTATGGGGTCCTAGACCGATATCTCGATGCGTTGCACACGGAATGACAAAGTGAGTATACCCCCATACCACAGACTAATACAGACTCGACATAAGTGACAGGTGTCAAAGAAGTTTTCCTTAACCATATGGTTAATTTCTCTCAAATTAAGGTAGAAACAGAACAAGCACGGCACGGCGGACGGTTGCCGTTGCCGGAGAATATTGGCCCAAAACAATGACGGTTGACGGCGACGGCAAAAAATGTCAGTTGTTTGTTCAGTGTTGCTAACTTTTAATAAAATTAGAGTAATTTTACGGAAAAAAATCGCTTATCACATAGTCAATGTGATTAAGTTGGCACTACTGTACGTTTGTTACACCATTGTGAATGAAAAAATAAAAAATTGTTGTGAAAATGCGGCAACCCTGGAGTGTGAGAGGGAGGGAAATTGAGAGAACCCGGAGATAAATTAAAATAAGTTTTAATTTTTTGTCGTGCCGGTCACGGTTTTTAACTGTCAAATCGTATGGAAAAAGTCGTGCCGGGTTTGTTCTGTTCACAACTTTATTCTACGAATTAGGTTAGAAAGAGAAAGCTAATATCACAGACTAAATACAGACTCGACAGTAGAGTTTTATAAGAAAAAATGGGGAAAAACTAAGCGATTTTAGGAGAAAACACAACGGTTTTTAGTCCGTTTTACGCTAACATGGCAACACTTTCTACGACTTAGGAGTGAGTGAAACAACCAAAACCGATCTGGCATCCATTTTTCTTATGGCGCGTTATATCAGTTTTCTCTTTCTAACCTAATTCGTAGAATAATTTGAAAATATTAACCATATGGTTAAAGAATACTTTTTTGACACCTGTCACTTATGTCGAGTCTGTATTAGTCTGTGCTAATATGAAGCGCCTTAAGAAAAATAGATGCCAGATCGGTTTTTATTGTTTCATTCACTCCTAATTCGTAGAAAGTGTTGCCATGTTAGCTTCAAACCAGCTAAAAACCGCTCTGTTTTCTCCTAAAATCGCTTAGTTTTTCCCCATTTTTTCCTGTAAAACTCTACTGTCGAGTCTGTGCCCATACTGTAGTTGGAGAGTATAAAAATGGGGAAAAACTTAGCGATTTTAGGAGAAAACACAGCGGTTTTTAGTCCGTTTTATGCTGACATGGCAACACTTTCTACGACTTAGGCACAGACTAAATACAGACTCGACAGTAGAGTTTTATAAGAAACAAGTGAGAGTGTTAAATTCGGCTGTGCCGAATCTTTTATACCCTCCAACACGTTAAAAAAAAAAAAACAGGGGCGTCTTGTTTTTTTTTTGGGGGGGGGGGGGGGGGGGGGGGGTAACTTCAGTGGGAGACAACTTTCCTGGATCCAACTGCAAGACTTTGAACTTCTTTTGACATAAAAATGTTTCGTTTGCTAAGCAAAAGTACAAAAAACCTATAAAAAATGTTTTTTTTTTTAGAGGTTTGTTTAGTTCTTAAGAGGGGAACTTTTTCCCCCCTGATCCGATTTTGCCCATGTTCGAACTTAACCAGCCCAATGCCAAAAGACATATTCGTGCCAAATTTCAGGAGTCTAGCTCTTTTACTTTGGACTGTATCGTGTCTTCCACAGACGGACGGACAGACGGACATCGCTAGAATGTCTTAGAATGGATCACTGATCAATAATATATATACTTTATGGGGTCCTAGACGGATATTTCGATGCGTTACACAAGGAATGACAAAGTGAGTATACCCCCATACTGTGGTTGGAGGGTATAAAAATGGGGAAAAACTAAGCGATTTTAGGAGAAAACACAGCGGTTTTTAGTCCGTTTACGATAACATGGCAACACTTTCTACGACTTAGGAATGAGTGAAACAACAAAAACCGATCTGGCATCCATTTTTCTTATTGCGCGTTATATCAGTTTTCTCTTTCTAACCTAATTCGTAGAATAATTTGAAAATATTAACCATATGGTTCAGAACTACTTTTTTGACACCTGTCACTTATGTCGAGTATGTATTAGTCTGTGACTTAGGAGTGAGTGAAACAACAAAAACCGATCTGGCATCAATTTTTCTTATGGCGCGTTATATCAGTTTTCTCTTTCTAACCTAATTCGTAGAATAATTTGAAAATATTACCCATATGGTTAAAGAATTCTTTTTTGATACCTGTCACTTATGTCGAGTCTGTATTAGTCTGTGCTTTATTTGTCAATATAAAACGAAGTTCAATTTTGACGTTTAAGTTGTAGAGGGAAAACCAATAATTAAACTAGTTTAAAAATGAATGCGAACACCGTTTAACGGACTAAAAAATAGTATAAACAAGTGGAAGTGTTAAATTCGGCTGTGCCGAATCTTATATACCCTCCAAAATGTAAAAAATTTAAAAATTGTCAGGTGATGGGGTCAGTAGGGCACGTTTAGAGCAGTGAGTATTATAATAAGTAGATAATATACCTTTAGTCTTCATTACGTTTTCGACTGTCAAAGAAAGTAAACTTGTTGGTACTATTTTAAAAATCCATTTATCATCCTATTACAATAAATCCACCATCCTACCTATTACAAAGAATCCACCATCCTATCGAAAACCCAATGAGTCATTTACCCAAGCATGATGTTACTGTTTTTGGTATGTCTACTGATTTGACTGATCTTAATTTACCAACCCATCTGGATAGCTTGAGATATTATTTTTACTTGAGAGAACGTGCTACAACAGAACAAAAAAAGTTTCCCTATAAATCATTCACTATTCAAGTACAAAATAAGTTGATCGGAATTTGGAAAAAGCTTGGTATGGAAATAATCCCGAAAAATTGTATATCTATTTTTTTTTTTTTTTTTTTAAAAGAAACAACACTCAGGCAATGCTGCCTATCAATTACTACTGTAACCGTGATGTTTCTTTCGAAAAGGGGATAGAAGAGAGATGAAAGATTTGAAAGATAGAAGGGCTTCAGTATGGCAACACTGTAATTGCGCGTGTTGATAATTTTGAGTACAGTTGTTGCATCGCCATCTGTTATTGATCTGGCGAATTATTTTTGAAGCTGTGTTTAATAGCCATTATTTTATTATTTTACTTCGTTGACGTTTTTTAGTGCTATTTATCAACGAAGGATTGAATAGATTGCTTGACAAATATCAAGAACAAGTCATGTTAAAAAAGAAAAACCAAAGATTTTACAAACTCTGGAAACAATTTTTTACATTGGAACATGTAAATGCGATTTGAAGGCAGCTCCATGTGCATGCGGCTTGGTTCCAGAACACCTCAAAGACACAGACTAATACAGACTCGACATAAGTGACAGGTGTCAAAAAAGTATTTCTGAACCATACACTCATAGAAATATCTTAGTAGAAAAATTAGTAAACCCATTGTAGATCAAGTTTTACAGAATAATGCCGTATTCAACAAAAATTGATGTTGATATCGTTGAATAATCAGTAAAGTTGAATCAACTTTTTACAACGCTTATACAGAATTCAATAGATAAATCAAAATAGAGAAAACAACCCTGTTTGTTCATTTTTTTTTTTTTATTATTAACGAGTGACGAGTGAGTTGGTAGCAATGTGAATTGTGTTTATCTCTTATAAAATCATTTTATGTGTTTGTTTTTTTTTTAAATATTTAATATTATAAGAATAAATAAAAATAGGATCTGATTTGTAAACATTGGTATGTAAAATATAAGTAAAAAATTCATTGATTACTTTATGTATTCATACTATGTATATTAAAACGTTTTTTTTTTTTTTTAGGATTTTGTTTTGGTATCATCAGAAAACTAGAGAATGGCTAATGGGTGCATAACATGAATAAACGAAGTGTGTGTGAAAGTCTTTGTAAAATCTTCAAATATTGCAGCTTAAAAAGCCGAAAATAAAAAAAATATTCTGATTTACACTTAATAAAAGAATATTAACAAATAACAACAAGCTTTTTTTTAATAATAAAATTTCTTATATTAACAAAAATATGAGTTGAATTTACATAAAATACGAGTTGATTAACAAAAAAACGAGTTGATCAACTTTTACAAAAACTGACAACAATTTTTATTGAAATCAACATAAATATTTGTAGGGTCAAAATCAACAATGATTTCTGTTGAATTTACAACGATTTTCTTTGGGAATACAATGATTTTTGGTTGAGTGTATGGTTAATATTTTCAAATCATTCTACGAATTAAGGCCTAGTTAGCCGAGAAAACGTAACCGTATCTTTACCCTAACCGTAGCGTATTTATTTAGTGCAATTATCGAAACTTAATAACGTGTCATATGTTTTTGACGTAAAAAAAACTCGTCGTTCATTTTTGTTATTTTATTTATGTTTTTTTATATGTAGACTTTAAATTAGTTTGTTTATTTAAATTGAATTAGTGATTTTTCTATTTGTTTTGCACTTTTAGTTTTGTATCACATTTTTTTTTTGGAAATAAACAAACCGAAAATCAGCTGTTTACAAATGTCACGTAGAAACGTTGTAAAATTCTATTTTAAACAGGTCGGAACGTTCCGTTTACGTTACAATTGAATTCAGTAATCGTTTTCATTAGTTTACGCATATCAAAAACAATCAGCTGACTTTTTACGTTAGGGTTACGGTTACGTTTTCTCGGCTAACTAGGCCTTTAGCACAGACTAAATACAGACTCGACAGTAGAGTTTAATAAGAAAAAATGGGGAAAAACTAAGCGATTTTAGGAGAAAACACAGCGGTTTTTAGTCCGTTTTACGCTAACATGGCAACACTTTCTACGACTTAGGAGTGAGTGAAACAACAAAAACCGATCTGGCATCCATTTTTCTTATGGCGCGTTATATCAGTTTTCTCTTTCTAACCTAATTCGTAGAATAATTTGAAAATATTAACCATATGGTTCAGAACTACTTTTTTGACACCTGTCACTTATGTCGAGTCTGTATTAGTCTGTGCCTTTAGGTTAGAAAGAGAAAACTAATATAACGCGCCATAAGAAAAATTGATGCCAGATCGGTTTTTGTTGTTTCGCTCACTCCCAAGTCGTAGAAAGTGTTGCCATGTTAGCGTAAAACGGACTAAAAACCGCTCTGTTTTCTCCTAAAATCGCTTAGTTTCCCCCCATTTTTTCTCATAAAACTCTACTGTCGAGTCTGTTTATAGTCTGTGTCAAAGAGTTTATGCACGATCAACATAATCAAGAAGATATGGATAGAAGCACAAGTTCACAATACAGAAAGATACGATTGTTTTAACTTTGCCTTGATATGTGCCAGATTTGGTGTGCCAGATAAAGTAGCATCAGCATTAAGAACCGCTCTTTTCAAGATTTTAAAATGAAAGATGAGCATGGCAAACCTCTCATCATGGACAAAACGAAAGTTCGCTGAGAAAAAGAAAAATGCAGACAAGAAGTGCTTCGCAAACGGTTAGATGATACCAATTTGTTAGTGTTTTTATTCGATGGCAGAAAAGATGATACTTTAACAAGAGCTAAAATTGATGAGAAGTATCATACTAGGATGATAAAAAACCTCATCTTGTAATTTTGAGAAAACCGAATTCCGAATTGATTGGTTACGTAAGACTGGAACATGAAATCAAATGATTTTTTTCAATGATAAAAATATATCACTGGATGCATTAAGTGGCATATGCACTGACGGTGAGTGTAGTGCCCGTCACTACATTCGACACTGTTTTATATTTTTATACTTGTTAAATAACTTGTTTCCCAAAATATTTAGAAAATTATTTTGTATTTCCTTTTTCCGTAAAATTTGATATTTCAATAATTTTCATTCCAATTTTGTTTCTTGAAGTTGAATAAACAATCTTTTGTATAAAATATAAAAAGCAATTAATTTTTATTTACCAGAAGAATAATTTATAATAAAGACACCAAATTGGCGATCCTATAAAACCGAATCTGTAAAAAAGAATTCAATAATTTAAACATAAAAAATTTACAACAATTGATGCAAATCGCAAATGATTAAACAACTATTTCTCAATAATATATCATCTTTATGAAACCAATGATCCAAGATCAAAATATCTTTATCAATTTATGGTGTTGAATTGCCTAACTCCATTCAGTTGCATAATATCTGATTCAAATACTCGAATTTATAAAATCATATGATTTGACAATCTCAATTCGTTTGAATATCTGGTGCCTAAATATTTTATTAATCAACAGACGTACTTTTTTGATGTCCAATATTGCATTCTGGTAATCAAATAGATGCTGTTTAACATAATCAAAAATCCATTGGCGGCCATTAAGTACAAGAATCTAACAATATAAATCTAACTATAATCGATAAGTATTTTAAATTACACCATTTTATCTTGCGCATACACACGGTTCTTTAAAAAAAATCGTTCGTTTTCTATATAATTTAATTTTATGACACATTTATTGTAACTCCTCTCAGAAAAATTTTATGCACATAAACCCAATTTTTCTGAACATGGTTTTAACGCGTTCTCAAACTTCTAATGGGCAAGATACGCTCCAGGATGCTGCTACATCTCAGAACCAAGTTGAAAATATGTCAATTCCTATTGATAATTCCCTACCAAATACAGTTTTGGTCAATCCAACCACTCCTACAGACAATTTTCAACCAAATATTAATAATTTAACCCATGTTAATTTAAAACTCCCACAATTTTGGACTTCATGTCCACAAGCATGGTTTCTTCAAGTTGATTTGCAATTCCAGATCCATAACATAATAGATAGTAATTTAAAATATCAACATGTTGTTATTTCTTTATCTCAAGAAGTAATATTAAAAGTATTGGATATTGTTCAGGAACCACCTTTAACTAATAGGTATGAAACTATTAAGAAAATACTTTGCGAAAGATTTTCTCTTAATGAAGATAGTAGATTTGAGGAAATAATTTCAGATTCTCATCTAGGCGATAGAACACCTTCACAGTTGTTCCGCGAATTAACTACACTAGCAGCACCACTCTCTTTTGTTACTCGTGAATTGATTTTTAAATGTTGGCATAGAAAACTTCCTCAAAATGTACAGATCCATTTAACATCTTCTGGATTACAATCCATTGAGGAAAAAGTTATTCTAGCTGATAAAATTTAAAATTGTGGTGTGATGTTTCTGGTAAAATTTATCGTCCTTATGTCCCAGTGGCACTTAGAAAGACTGTTTTTGAAAAGATTCATTCGTTATCTCACCCTGGTATTAGAGCAACTAGGAGATTATTAGTAAATAAATATTTTTGGCCTTTTATGAAAAAGGATATAAATAATTGGACTAGAGAATGTCTCGACTGTCAAAGAGCCAAAATCAATGTTTATACCAAATCACAAGTTCAACCAATTGAGATACCTAGAAGTAGGTTCGAACATATTCATATGGATATAGTTGGACCACTCCCAGTATCTAATAATTTTAAATACATGTTAACCATAATTGATAGATTTTCCAGATGGCCAGAGGCCTATCCATTAAAAGATATTTCCGCTGCAACCGTTGCAAAAACTTTTGTTAATAATTATGTTTCAAGATTTGGAGTTCCTTTGAAAATCACTGTCGATAGAGGTTCACAGTTTACCTCTAATCTTTTTAGTGAGTTAACATCATTACTTGGATCACATAAGATTCACACATCAGCTTACCATCCTCAATCTAATGGAATGGTTGAGAGATTTCATCGTCAACTTAAAACATCTATTTTAACGAGTAACAACGTAGAACTTTGGTCAGAAATGCTACCATTAATTTTGTTAGGTATTCGAACATCTGTTAAAGATGATTTAAAATGTTCAGCTGCGGAATTAGTTTTTGGTCAATGCCTGAGAATTCCAGGTGAACTTGTTGTCGAAACAAACGAAAATATTTCTTCAGAATTCTTACTATCAAAGTTAAGAGAACATTTTTCAGAAGTCAGAAGCAAAGTAGTTTATCATAACCGGCAAAAACAATATATGCCTAAATCGTTGAAGGACTGTGAGTATGTATTTGTAAAAATATTACAACCCTCTAAACTATCCTCTCCTTTTGAGGGTCCTTTCAAAGTTTTGGAAAAAAATGACAAAACTTTTTTAATTCAGTATGGTAATTCGGCGCGGTCGGTTACTATTGACTTGATTAAACCTGCTTTTGTAAATAAAGACACTGCCCATCA
Organism: Pegoplata infirma; assembly: GCA_963921195.1. Lineage (NCBI taxonomy): Eukaryota > Metazoa > Arthropoda > Insecta > Diptera > Anthomyiidae > Pegoplata > Pegoplata infirma. The sequence continues at coordinate 2,579,422 of OY992541.1, forward strand.
AAGTGATCGAAATGAAATAACTTATGATATAACATAACGTTTTTTTCTGAGAGGGGAAGTTATGTAGTGCCCGTCACTACATTCGACACTGTTTTATATTTTTATACTTGTTAAATAACTTGTTTCCCAAAATATTTAGAAAATTATTTTGTATTTCCTTTTTCCGTAAAATTTGATATTTCAATAATTTTCATTCCAATTTTGTTTCTTGAAGTTGAATAAACAATCTTTTGTATAAAATATAAAAAGCAATTAATTTTTATTTACCAGAAGAATAATTTATAATAAAGACACCAAAGTGAGCCAACAAACACTGGCCCAAACGGTGGAATTATACGACCATTCGAATTGCTGGACCAAGATCGGCAACCGGAAAACTGAGCCGTCAAATCGAAACTTGTGAAACTCTTTCGGTAAATTATTGCTATCACTCATTTATTATAATTGTCAACCGTTTTTAATTATTTTATTATTATATATTTTCAGGTGGTGGACGGCTTTCAGAAAATTGAGTTGAAAAATATGCCCCCTGCTCCAGATAAAATTTAATTTTCCACCGATTCGAAGTACTTATACGACATGGCCAATGCAATTTCTAGCGGTGTGGTTTCGGTGGATCTGGCTAACATCAAACCAGGGAAAATTGTACATTCTCGCTGGCTCACCAAGGCCGCTATATTATTACGATTGTATGTGACAATAGAAAATCTAGACGAAAATTTAAGAACTCTGGCTGAATTTATAATTAAATGTTATGTACCAATGTACTTCAATATCAAGTATTACAGCTCTGTCGTGTACGGTAGTGCATTATTTTTCAAGTTCATTAGTTGGTCACCATTTCTAGAACCTCGTTAACGCAGAATTGTCAATAAAGTAATTACAGATAATTAATATTATGCGCATTCGTAAAATATATTGTAATCAATATTGTTTGATGATAGGAAAGAAAAGCGCGACTGTGCTATTAAGAAAATTCTACGCTATCGAACCGATGTTGACGAGCCAACGAAACTTGTAGGTCGATTATGGATGGCAACCAAACATCAGTTGCGTTGGCAACTGGCAACGTATCTGAAAAAAAAAATTGTATTTTGTAAAGCAACTGTTGTCAGTTGCCGTAAAGTTATCGATAATATTATTTTGATACTTCAGCAACTGCAAATATTTACTTTTTAAGGCTCCAACACAATGTCGGAGTACTCTGTACTACAGAGTACCATCTCTAAAAATAGAGACGACATCATACAAAAAATGTGTAAGTGTGAAAGATAACCTTCCTGCTACACAATAATAATTATACAATAATTACCCAGCAAAAAAAGGGCTTACCATTCACTACAAAATTCACCACAACTTATGAACCAGATGTACTTCTTCTTCAACTGAAACATTGATGAATTTAATATGGGCGTGACACACAAAGTATGTTCTTTTTTTCGCCAAAAATATATTTTTGGGGGGGGGGGGGGGCAAACGCCCTCCAGAGGGTGGGCGTGGCCCTAAAGGTAAAACCGTTTTTTGGAATTTTCTCAAAAACTACTAAAGACATATGGTTGATTAATAGCTCAAATTAAAGCTTATTTCAAGACCTTTCTTTTGGTATGCAAAAAGGGTGACATGACATAATCCCCACGGACATAATCCCCATTACCGTTATGAGGATTATGACCAAATTCATTTCGGTCATAATCCCCATAATGCTAGTAGGGACTATGACCGAAAATTAATTGGACATAATCCCAATAAAAAACGGACATAATTCCCAGGTTTATGGGCATAATGACAAATGGCCATAATCCCCATTATGGGGATTATGTCTTCTATACTAGTTGGTCATAGTCCCCAAAATAAAAAGATTTTTTTTACTTAAAAGTTTTCTGCGTAGCCGGCCTTCGGCCGGGCTTAGGGATTACAAACTCCATGCATTAAACCCACCCTCTCTGCAGAAAATGGGGATTATGACCAAAATTGCTTTGGACTGGCGGTTATGACCGAAAAAAGTTCGGTCGTAATTCCAACAAGGAACGGACATAATCCCCATAGGGTTTGTGACTCACTTTTTTTGCATACCAAAAGATCTTAAAATAAGCAATACAATAAGCTTTAATATAACCTTATTTTTTATTATTGACATTCGCATATACTTTTTTTTAAAAATCGAGTGGTTTACATTTAAATGGGAAAAAAAAGGTTTAAATAAAAAAAAACTCCAGAACATTATATACCATTGGAAAGGTCTTGACCTTAGCTTTAATTTAGTTCCATAAAAAACATACCATATAATCGATGCAAAGTCAAGAAATTTGTAGTTTAGTAATTTTTTTTTTTTTAAATTTTCAAAAATTAAAATTTTCACACTTTAAACTATGGCAACCCCCCATCTTTTTGCACACCAAAAGAAAGGCCTTGAAATAAGCTTTAATTTGAGCCATAAATCAACCATATATGTTAAGTAGTTTTTTAGAAAATTACTATTTTTGTTTTAACTTTAGGGCCACGCCCACCCTCTTGTGGGCGTTTGCCCCCGACAAAAGTGGTACCACTCGACTCAGAATGAAGTCCTTATTCGATTCTCAAAGTTTCATCAGATTTGGATGGGTGGAGGTAAACTTGACTTAAGCCGAAATTTCTAACTGGTCCTTATAGATTTTGGTCTCCTGCTTCCAAATCTACCGTCCAAATTTTTATAGCACGTACCGTTTTTGAGATATTCGTTACTAAAAAGTTAAAAAAAAAACAATATTTTAGCACTTTTAGGGGTCCACTGTTACGTATTCTTACGTTGCTTCCACCAAATAGGATTTGATTTCATATAACACCTCCTGATTGCAAAACTGCAATCCAAATTTTTCAAGCATGTTCTGTTTTTGAGATATTCGCTTTTAAAAATTTTAGTGTGATTTATAAAGAATATAAGTGCGCAACAGTGGAGTTTAGATTTTTAAACGCCAATATTTCAAAAACAGTACGCGATAGAAAAATTTGGATACCAGATTTGTAATAAAGATGTCTTATTTTTACTAAATCGAGTACTATTGTGTTTGAGCAACTTAAAAATACGTTACAGAGGAGAGGTCCACTGTTACGTATTCTTGCGTTGCTTCCACCAAATAGGATTTGATTTCATATAAAATGGACCTCCTGATTGCAAAACTGCAATCCAAATTTTTCAAGCATGTTCTGTTTTTGAGATATTCGCTTTTAAAAATGTTAGTGTGATTTATAAAGAATATAAGTGCGCAACAGTGGAATTAAGATTTTTAAACGCCAATATTTCAAAAACAGTACGCGATAGAAAAATTTGGATACCAGATTTGTAATAAAGATGTCTTATTTTTATTAAATCGAGTACTTTTGTATTTGAGCAACTTAAAAATACGTTACACACAAAAAAATTTTTTTCCATGAACGATTTTCATAGTATTTATGAACAAATTCATACAATTTATTACTTTTTCATTATATTTATAAACTTTTTCATAGTATTTATGAATAAATCATAATATGTGAAATTTAAGAATTTTTAACATTTTTCATAAATACTATGAAAAAGTTTATAAATATTATGAAAAAGTAATAAATTGTATGAATTTGTTCATAAATACTATGAAAATCGTTCATGGAATAAAAAATTTTTTGTGTGTACAGAGGAGACCTAAATATATCAATATTCAAACGCGAATATCTAACCTTACGCGATAGAAAAATTAATTTCATTGATAATCAAACGTATATACTTTGAATTAAAAATAGGAGTAATTATAAAGATCACAAAACTAAAAATTCACGGCGAATCGATTCACCAGTTTGTTCTGACCACAAGCCTAAACCGCAATTTTCTAAAAAGCTTAAACAATCTTTAATAATGTGATGGAGAAACATCCGCTTTAGTTCGTAAATGTATTTATTTAATTTATGACCAAATTTTTTAGATATAAGATATAGAATGGTAGTTAAACTTCAAATTGCTTGTATGAAATTTAAAAAAATTATCAATAATCGATTTTTGTCTTTTAGATTTTTTAAGCCTTAAATAAAGAGAAATAAAATGCCATTATCAAATTTTGTCACCATTTTTGCAAAACCTAACTCCATTCGAAGCTGGACGTAGAAAAAAGTGCATACTTCGTGTATCGCCCCATTCTAAGTGTTTCAGTTCAAGAAGAGGTTCATATTTTGTGGTGATTTGATTTAATGTGATTTAATTACTAAGAACATATACAAGAGGTACTTTAAATACCTTAAGTAAAGAACTGGTATTGTTATTTTGTAGCATTTTTGGAAGTGATTTTAAAAGTACTTCCCACGGAATATGAAGTTCGGCACCTATCGCTACTTTGTATGTAGTGAAACCACTAATTATTTTTGAACCACTTCGTTTATTTTTTGCTGGGTATGTAAACATAAAGCAACAAACACACACAAAGCAACAACAAACAAAAATTCGTTGTTGTTTTGTGGGTGTCTGTTGCTTTATATCTACATAATTATGGAAGTGTAGCAAGAGGGTAAAGGAACAAAATCCACTCTGGCACAGAGTACTCCGTCATTGAGAATTCAGCTTTAACACATTGAGTGCCACGTCGTACGTTTCCGTACGACACCTAACCCGTCGTGGGGTGCCACGTCGTACGTTTCCGTACGACAGTGATTGCTTATTCTTAAAGCCAAAAAAAATGTTTGGCCTCCTGGGAAGGTTTTCGTCATAACCGCTTGGCACTCAATGTGTTAATGTAAACAAGCAATTTATTTTCAATTAAGGAACTTTTTTATGATGCGGAAGATAAAGTGCATAACGCGGCATCAATTACAAGACATTTAAGAGGCATAGATAAAGATAACGTGCTTAAAATTTAAAAAAATGTATATATCATTGACCTTTGGCATGTAAGAAGTTGAATGTGGGGTTCAAACCGGTGGGAATACGCCCACTTTAGAAGGGGCTGGGTTTTAAATTAAAATGGTGTTTCTTAAATATTTCAAAAACTACTTATCCTATCAAGCTGAGTATGGTGTTAATGGAAAGGTTGATTAAATACCTTTCAACATTACCTGGTTTAACTAACCCTTAAGCGCCAAAAACTGGCTTTAAAAATTTTAACTATGACTTTTTGTACCCTCCAACTACAGTATGGGGGTATACTCACTTTGTCATTCCGTGTGTAACGTATCGGGGACCCCAAAAGTATATTTATTATTGATCAGTGATCGATTCTAAGAATTCTAGCGATGTCCATCCGTCCGTACGTCTGTCCGTCCGTCTGTAGTTAACACGATACAGTCCAAAATAAATGAGCTAGACTCCTCAAGTTTGGCACGAATATGTCTTATGGTCCCAGGCAGGTTAAGTTCGAAAATGGGCAAAATCTGACCAGGGGAAAAAAGTTCCCACTTGAAGAACTAAACCAACCACTAAAAAATTCCCTTTTTATACCCTCCAACTACAGCATCGAAATATCGGTCTAGGACCCCATAAAGTATATATATTATTGATCAGTGATCGATTCTAAGACATTCTAGCGATGTAGGTCTGTCCGTCCGTCTGTGGAAGATACGATACAGTCCAAAATAAAAGTGCTTGACTCCTGAAATTTGGCACATATATGTCTTATGTTCATAGGCTGGTTAAGTTCGGAGATGGGTAAAATCGGACCAGGGGGGAAAACGTTCCCCCTTGGCGAAGTAAACCAACCCATGAAAAAGGTTACTTTTTGTAGGTTTTTTTGTATTTTTGTTAAACAAATGAAACATTTTTATACCCTCCAACCACAGTATGGGGGTATACTCACTTTGTCATTCCGTGTGTAACGCATCGAAATATCGGTCTAGGACCCCATAAAGTATGTATATTATTGATCAGTGATCCATTCTAAGACATCCTAGCGATGTCCGTCTGTTCATCCGTCCGTCTGTGGAAGACACGATACAGTCCAAAGTAAAAGAGCTAGACTCCTGAAATGTGGCACGAATATGTCTTATGGTATTGGGCTGGGTTAGTTCAAACATGGGAAAAATCGGATCAGGGGGAAAAAGTTCCCCTCTTAAGAACTAAACCAACCTCTGAAAAAACTCTATTTTTTTATAGGTTTTTGTACTTTTGCTTAGCAAACAAAACATTTTTATGTCAAAAGAAGTTCAAATTCCTGCAGTTGGATCCAGGAAGGTTGTCTCTCACCACCGAACCCCCCCCCCCCCCCCCCCCCCCAAAAAAAAAAAGACGCCACTGTTTTTTTTTAACGTGTTGGAGGGTATAAAAGATTCGGCACAGCCGAATTTAACACTCTCACTTGTTATGCTTGAATAAGTTCAACGTCTTGGAATTGGACCCAGTGGATTTGAAAATGACTTTTTTTTGGTCCGCCCCCATTTTGTGGGCGTGGATATTAGCAAACATTTTATATAATGATGAAATTGCATACCTTTTGTACAAAAAGCATAGTTATTAAGTTTGTAAACATTTTTGACCAGAGAGAAGGTGTCCCCAAGGACCCCCGACAAGCCCCCCAAAATAAAAACGCCTCTGCAATTTTTTTTTTTTTTAACGTTGGAGCGTATACAAGATTCGGCACAGCCGAATTTAACACTCTCACTTGTTTTACATGATTTTTTGTCTTTTTGTTTAACAAATGCAACATTTTTATGTACAAGAAGTTCAAAGTCCTGCATTTGGACCCTGAGAATTAGAAAATGTCGTTTTTTTTGTCCTCCCCCATCTTTTATGGGCGTAGTATAAAAAAAAAAATTAAATTATGATAAACTTGCATTTCTTTAGTGCAAAAAGCATAAGAATAAAACACATATTCGAGAGGGAATTTGCCATCCCCCCAATCACCACGACCCCCCCCCCCCCAAAAAAAAATTAAGCGCCCCTGCATTTTTTTTTTATTTTTTTGCATGTTGGAGGGTATAAAGGATTCGGCACAGCCGAATTTAACACTCTTACTTGTTTTTTACAAAACGGTTAATATCTCAAAATCGCACGTATATAAACAATATTTTTGTCCACATGGAATATTAGCCAAGATCTCAAGCTTTCATTTGCGCTATGAACTTGCGCTGTAACCCATAAAGTTACTGATGTATTAAGAGTCAAAGTTGTTACTCGGGAATCATCTGCCGCCAACATTTTTTTTCTTTCTTGGACTTACCTAAATCATCCCTATTTCTAAAAAAAAATTGAACCAATGTCTGCCAACTAGACTTGTTCCGAATTTTGAATCAATCTGTTGTTTTCTATTACAAAAAAATCTATTACAAAAATGTCGGGCAAAACTGCAGTTTACGGGGCACACAAAAATTGCAAAAAAAAAATATGCCACCCCCTTTAGAATAAAAAAAGAAAAAAACCGAAATTAAAATTTAAGGGGGCTGGTGCTCCTAGGCCCCACTAAGTCCAGGTGTTCCTGGTATATGTTGGCATGAAATTTAAAGATAATTACGCAAATAAAAACTTTTTCTGCGTAGCCGGCCTTCGGCCGGGCTTAGGGATTACAAACTCCATAAATTAGTTTAGCGGCTTCACTAAATAAAGCTTTTTTGGGTAGCAGGACTCCCGTGTATAATTTTTTAAGTGTTAAAATGGTTAAAATTTCATGTGCTCAGCCCCCTTAAATTTTAATTTTGGTTTTTTTCTTTTTTAACATGATAATGTTTTTAGGCTGGGGTCTAATTTTAAAAAAGTTGCAGGACGCCACCTCAGTTTGACTATATAAGCTAACGATTACACAAAAAAGAAAATGAGAATTACAGTTTTTATTTTATTACAACCTTAAACTTCGATAATTATTTAAAATTAATAAATAAAATAAAAAAATACATAGTTCTAGGCGCCGCTACTCTATTTACGCAGTATTGCCATACCAAATATCGCATTTCCAATTAGATTAGTTACCATCATCGCAAAACTAACCAGTATATTTGAAAATAAAATATCTACAAGCAAGAACAACATAAAAAGCGCCGCCTGGCGGAAATTTTATAAGTATTCGTTTTTTGTAGTAGAGATGCGAACGTGACACGTGATTACGCGTGATCATGAGTGAAATTTACGCTTGATTAAAAAAAAATTTTGTGCGTGAGATTGCGTGAGTAATTTTGGCTTCGTCAGTTTGCGTGATTGTTGTGTGCTGTCTAAAACAGAAAACTACACCATTTACAGATGAAATTCGAAAAAGATCAATTGTTATTCGAAGATTATATTTGTAATTCGAAGATTCCATTTGTAATTCGAAGATTCCATTTGTAATTCGAAGATTCCATTTGTAATTCGAATACTCCAATTGTAACTCGAAGATTCCATTTGTAATTCGAAGATTCCAATTGTAATTCGTAAAAGATCAATTGTAATTCGTAAAAGATCAATTGTAATTCGTAAAAGATCAATTGTAATTCGAAAAAGATCAATTGTAATTCGTAAAAGATCAATTGTAATTCGTAAAAGATCAATTGTAATTCGTAATAGATCAATTGTAATTCAAAAAAGATCAATTGTTATTCGTAAAAGATCAATTGTAATTCGAAAAAGATCAATTGTAATTCGAAAAAGTTTAATTGTAAATTGTAAAAGATCAATTGTAATTCGAAAAAGATCAATTGTAATTCGTAAAAGATCAATTGTAATTCGTAAAAGATCAATTGTAATTTGAAAAAGATCAATTTTAATTCGAAAAAGAGCAATTGTAATTCGTAAAAGATCAATTGTAATTCGTAAAAGATCAATTGTAATTCGAAAAAGATCAATTGTAATACGAAGATTCCAATTGTAATTCGTAAAAGATCAATTGTAATTCTAAAAAGATCAATTGTAATTCGAAAAAGATCAATTGTAATTCGAAAAAGATCAATTGTAATTCGTAAAAGATCAATTGTAATTCGAAAAAGATCAATTGTAATTTGTAAAAGATCAATTGTAATTCGTAAAAGATCAATTGTAATTCGAAAAAGATCAATTGTAATTTGAAAAAGATCAATTTTAATTCGAAAAAGATCACTCACGCGCCCATCTCTATTTTGTAGTATGTGTCTATAATATTGTCGGATAACCACAAGCAAGAACAAAACACTGTTTATGTTGGCATTTAAATATTATACGGTAGCCTAGCTGAAGTGTGTCAGACTCGGAAACAGTGGGTCCGGGGATCGTCTCCGTGATCAGTCAACTTATTTTTTTAAATTTCGTTTTTTTAGCTTGTTTATTTTTTTTTGTTAAGACCAAATTTTTTTTAAACCTTTATACTTTTTTTTATTAAATTATAAAAAAAGTTAGAAAAAGGTATTGTTTTAAGTATTGGTCATTGTTAAGTATAATTTAAAATTAAAAGACTATTTGATTTGAATAAAAACAAGTAAGAGTGTTAAATTCGGCTGTGCCGAATCTATTATACCCTCCAACATGCAAATAATAAAAAAAAAAAAAAATTGCAGGGGCGTTTTCTTTTTTTTGGAAGGGGGGGGGGCGGTAGTGGTAATTGGGGGGCACAATTCCTCTCGAATAAGTGTTAAAAAAAATAATTCGTATGCTTTTTGCACTAAAGAAATACAAATTTATCATTATATAAAAAAAAAATTATTCCACTACATAAGGGGGGGGGGGCGGACCGTAAAACGATATTTTCTTATTCTGTGGGTCCAAATGCAGGACCTTGAACTTCTTGTAGCATAAAAATGTTAGATTTGTTAAACAAAAACACAAAAAATCATGTAAAAATATGATATTTTTCAGAGGTTGGTTTAGTTCTTCAAGGGGGAACTTTTTCCCCCCTGGTCCGATTTTGCCCATCTCCGAACTTAACCAGCCTATGAACATAAGACATATATGTGCCAAATTTCAGGAGTCTATCACTTTTATTTTGGACTGTATCGTGTCTTCCGCAGACGGACGGACGGACGGACGGACAGACGGACATCGCTAGAATGTCTTAGAATCGATCACTGATCAATAAAATATATACTTCATGGGGTCCTAGACCGATATTTCGATGCGTTACACACGGAATGACAAAGTGAGTATACCCCCATACTGTAGTTGGAGGGTATAAAAAGGAATAAATAAAAGCTTATTAAAATAATAAAAAAAAATAATTAGAATCTTATAAATTAGTTAAAATGTTATATATTCAGGTTTCTCTAAATTTTCCAGTAGTTTTTGTTTTAAATTTTGTGATTTTTCTGAATTAATCTGCATTTTTTTGACTAATTTTTTGTTTTGTCTGGATTTTTTCTTAGTTTTTAATTTTTTTTCTGAATATTGAATAAATCCTGCAAGTGTATTTAAGAAATTTCTTGGAGTTATTTTTTTCTGAGAAAATATCGTTTTTGGAAATATGTGATGTTTATTCGTAACAACTTTTTATTAAATAAAACATTATCATGATTTAATATTTTGGGCAAGAGTACAAAACTCTGCGGCATTTTTATTCTAAAGGGGGTGGCATATTTTTTTTTTTGTAATTTTTGTGTGCCCCGTAAACTGCAGTTTAGCCAAATGTCGTTGTCGTAAATTTTACATGATACTAAAGAATTTTAAAAACGACTACGACAATTTTTGAAATTAAAAAACGACACTCATAATAAAGCCGATTAGAAAAGGTGACAAAAAATAATGCTAAAAATTACCACATTTACGCTAAAATAATTTTTTTTATTAAATTTTTGTAAAAATTTGTATATTTGTTGAATTTAAAATTTTCACACAATAAATCTATATTAATATAATAAATGTTTTGTAGGATTTAATTTACCACCTACCAACTGACCCTTTTAGTACAATTTTCTGCTGCCTACGCTTTTTTTTTTTGACGTGAAGGATCCGTTATAGCTTCACGAATTTATTTAAAAGCACCCTGTAAAAATAGAAAATTATTACAAAACACAAATTTTTAATTTAAAAAACTAGTTAACCCCATTGATCTCTTGGTATGGAGGATCACTTACTTTCATTCCATTTGTAACTCATCTAGGGTTGCCATATCCTTTTCGAGAAAAAGAGGACGTCAAGCTCAAAAAAGGAGGTCATTTGCTCCAAAAAAGAGAACATTTTTTTTTTAATTAATTTAAAGAAAATCAACAACGCTATACAATATAGAACTAAAATATATTTTTAGTATAATTAAAATAATTGTTATTTTAACTTATAATTCAAAATTTTGAGAAAAATTATTCTCAATTTTTACCAATTATATTTCAAACATTTCTATATATAATTCAAAAATTTTTAATTTTATATCAGAATTTTCTATTTGCATTAACAAATTTCCAAATACTTATCAGAAGATTCAATTTGAATTAAAAAAATTTCATTTCAAAAAATTTTTATTTGGAATTTTCTAAAAAGTATTCAGAAATTTTTGAAGTATATGTGGAAATTCTGATAAATTTTTATTAAAAAAAAAAATAAAAATTTTTCGACCTTTAAAATATTATATTTTGAGTTTATTCTAGCTCGAGGTCATTATTTCCTTTAATAATTAAAGCTATGATATTCTCATAGAATAATTTTCAATTTTGCAGGACTTAGCCGACACGTGTTTCCGAATTCATCAGATTCCATTGTAAAGACTATTAAACAAATAAAAACCATATACTACAAGTGGCAAAGGGAATTTAAATCAGTGACGGTCCGTGAAGTTGTCACTGGGTGTTCTCTAATTTATAAAAACAGAAAATTTAAGTATAAAATTCATGTTTTCATGGAGCTAACGCATTTCCGAAATAGGTAAAGATGGGATGTTACTAGTTTTGTACATTTTTTAATGAGATGCATCCTAAATTCTATTTTATTGTCATTTTGTTGCCTCAACACATCGACAATTAACAAAAAGCATTATTTCGCAAATAAATGGAGTACAAAAATTAATTTTGGATGCATGTCAACAAAAAAAATCAAAACTGAGGCTTTGTCTACCACGGGAACGTGTTACGTCCAGAAAAACATATTTTATATACATAAATTTTATATTTTAAATAAGTAGAGAACACCCAGCGACAACTTCACGGACCGTCACTGATTTAAATGAAAAATCGCTAATGTTCAAACAAAAATGTTAATTCATATTCAACTCTACATTCATTGAGAGTTCGAAGAAAAAAATTGTATAATCTCTTAGTAAGATCACGATCGTCAAATAACCAACACGCTCGTGATCTTACTATAATATTGTACAATTTTCTTCTTCTAATTCTCAATGTATGAAGAGTTGAATATGTATTAATAATTTTTGTTTGCGTTTTGCTCTCAAAAAGTTGACATTATTGCTGATAAGCTCAAATACAGCAAACAATTCAAAAGTTTAGAAGCAATTAAAAAAAGTTATGGGAAAAAGTCGAAAAAGTGGGACAACCCCGGACACTTTCTAAATAAAAAGTAGGACTGCCCCGGACGCCCTAAAAAAGAGGACGATATCCGGGGAAAAGAGGATGGATAGCAACCCTACTTTATGGGATCCCAGACCGATATTTCGATGAGTTACAAACGGAATGACAAACTTATATATACCCTCTATCACTAAGTGGAGGGTATAAAAAAATGGGCGTGGACGAAAAAAAAAAAAACAAATTGTCCTGTCGTCGAAAATTTTTCATTCTGTAAAAACCTTAGCTGTAGCCCGTTTCTGTAATTAAAGTGAGAAGTTTTCACATCGAAAAATATGAAACAAAAAATTCCACCGTTTCTCGACTCTGGAATGAAAACTGTTTCTGTATGTCAATGCGAAAACGCCAGAGTTTGTATTGGAATATTCCAAGATAGCAGTCAAAAAAGCAATCAAAGTGAGAAAATAGTAAAAATACAAGTAAGAGTGCTAAATTCGAATGTGCCGAATCTTTTATACCCCCAACACGTTTAAAATTAAAAAAAAAAACAAGTAAGAGTGTTAAATTCGGCTGTGCCGAATCTTTTATACCCTCCAACATGCAAAAAAAAAAAAAATTGCAGGGACGTTTTCTTTTTTTTTGGAGGGGGGTCGAAAGTGGTAATTGGGGGGGGGGCAAATTTCCTCTCGAATATGTGTTTAAAAATTCATTCTTATGCTTTATGCTCTAAAGAAATTCAAGTTTATCATTATTTAAAAAAAAATATTCCACGCCCATAAAAGGGGGGCGAACCGAAAAAAACGACATTATCTAATTCTCTGGGTCCAAATGCAGAACTTTGAACTTCCTGTAGCATAAAAATGTTGCATTTGTTAAACAAAAACACAAAAAATCATGTAAAAAAGTGGTATTTTTCATGGGTTGGTTTAGTTCTCTAAGGGGGAACTTTTTCCCCCTTGGTCCGATTTTGCCCATTTCCGAACTTAACCTGCCTAGGAATATAAGACATATTCGTGCCAAACTACGGAAGTCTAGCTCTTTTATTTTGGACTGTATCGTGTCCTCTACAGACGGACGGACATCGCTAGAATGTCTTAGAATCGACCACTGATCAATAAAATATATACTTTATAGGGTCCTAGACCGATATTTCAATGCGTTACACACGGAATGACAAAGTGAGTATAACCCCATACTGTGGTTGGAGGGTATAACAAGTGAGAGTGTTAAATTCGGCTGTGCCGAATCTTTTATACCCTCCAAAATGTAAAAAAAATTAAAAAAAAATTTGGCAGGGGCGTTTCTTTTTTTTTTTTGGGGGGGGGGGGGGTTGATAGGTTCAGTGGGGGACGTTAGGAGCATCTTCCCATCGCGATAAATAAACCAAATGTTTCATTTATTTAACAAAAATGCAAAAAAGCATGTAAAAAAGTGTATTTTTTTTTAAGAGGTTGGTTTAGTTCTTTAAGGGGGAACTTTTTTCCTCCTGGTCCGATTTGGCCAATTTCCGAACTTAAACTGCCTATGAACATAACACATATTTGTGCTAAATTTAAGGGTTCTAGCTCTTTTATTTTGGACTGCATCGTGTTAACTACAGATGGACGGACGAACAGACAGACGGACATCGCTAGAATGTCTTAGAATCGATCACTGATCAATAACACAGTGCAACACCCAAAATCGGAATGGGATGAAACCAAAAGCAAATGAAAGTTGAAATATTCCATGACAAACCCATCAAGGCTTTTTTCTAGTTCAGAGCTAGATTTTGTTTTACACGCATTTGAAGTTAGTGCACTTTTATTATAATTATAACAATAAATGCTTGAAAACTGTATCAGTGGCGAATGATTAATATTGTAATTGCCTTTAAATAACAATCATACGCAACGGTGTCCAGTGATTTATATTAATAATTGCCTTTAAATAACAATCATACGCAACGGTGTACAGTGATTTATTGTAATAATTTGGCTATTCAGTAAATAGGTACTGGACCGATTGCAGCAAAATTCATACCAGTCATAGCTGAAGTAATTTTGAGCTTAAGTTTGGAAACTGGACCCTACATGTCCAATAAGGGCACCACCAGGGGCCTTTAAAGTAGGACATGTTTAGTACACAAAAACTTTAAATGCTTTAAAATCACCAACTTTAAATGGGTGTAAAATAAAATCTAGCTCTGACCTAAAAAAAAGGCCTTGAGGGTTTTGTTATGGAAAACGTCAGCTTTCATTTGCTTTTGGTTTCATCCCATTCCGATTCCGAAAGTTCGATTTTGTATCACTGTTTAATATATATACTTTATGGGGTCCCCGACCAATATTTCGATGCGGTACACACGGAATGACAAAGTGAGTATACCCCCATACTGTAGTTGGAGGGTATAAAAATAGCAGGTGCGTCTTTTTTTTGGTGGGGGGAGGGAGGTCGGCGGAGTTGGTGGGGGACACCTGTACCCCCGCTATATATGTTTACAAATTATTTGTTTATGATATTTACGCTTAAATAATAAATTTTTAGCGTTATTATACCCTCCACTTAGTGATAGAGGGTATATATAAGTTTGTCATTCCGTTTGTAACTCATCGAAATATCGATCTGGGACCCCATAAAGTATATATATTCTTGATGCCCGATCGATTTTAAGACATTCTAGCGATGTCCGTCTGTCTGTCTGTCTGTCTGTGGAAAATGCTGTCGCGGGCAAAATATTGCACAGAGATGACTGAAACTTAACAAATTTATTGGAAGTTCTCCCGAGAAGTTTGGTATTGCATTTGAGCGATATCGGTTCAGTGGTTCAAAAGTTATGAACGAAAATGTAAGCACACCTCAAAAATTTCAGTACATTCAACATAACCTAAAAATACAAAATGCTTTAATTCGGCTTCTGGTTGACATATGTGAACATAATTGAACACCAAATGGTATTTAAACAAGTACGAACATATTTTTTGACAAAAAAAGAAAAAAATCGCTGATTTTTTTTACCAACATTTTTTTTCGCGGAAATTTAAAAAAAAAAAAAAAAAAATTTCAAAAGTAATTTCCTTTCAAATAAAGTTTTTTGCAATAATCTTTTTGAAATTGTGGAGGGTATCACTACATTTGGCAAGGCCGAATTTAACTTTTTTACTTGTTTTTAATTAATTTCTATAACCACGGCGGCCTGAAAAAAATCTAATGTTTATGTTATGTTGAATGTACCAAAATGTTTGAGGTGTCTTTACATTTTCTTTCATAACTTTTGGACCGCTGAACCGATTTCGCTCAAATGCAATACCAAACTATTTAGGGCAACAACAAGTAAATATGCTAAGTCTTAGTGATATCTGTTTAATACTTTGGCCGTGATCATCATTTCCACGGACAGACAGACGGAGGTCGCTAGAATGTCTTAAAATCGATCACTGATCAATAATATATATACATTATGGGGTCCTATACCGATATTTCGATGTGTTACAAACGAAATGACAAACTTATATATCGTCACCACAAATGCAAAACAACGTAACAACACTTTTTAGAATTTTACAGGAGAAGCAAAAAACGTTATTAAATGAAAAATATTTGAAAATATAAAATACTTTTGTGAAGTGTTAGCTTAAAAAACAGCGATAAATCCATTTCTGAAATAAAAAAGTCGTTTTTGTAAATATTTTTTGAGATATGTGGGTTACGTTTTTCGTGGAATCGTGTTTTGTAAAACAAAACGACGTAACATCACAAAGTTGAATAAATTGCTAATTTTTTGGAAATAATTCAGCCATTCAGTAAGTATTGGACCGAGAGAATAAAATGATCATGAAATTTGTAGTGGTTATAGCTAACGTATTTTCGAGCTTAAGTTTGGAAGTTGGAGTCCAGCGGTTGAACGGGGGAGGCAGCAGAACCCCCCAAAGGCACCTTTTGTATACGAACACTTAAAACAATTGCCATTTCTTTTTGGTTATCATATTTCTTAAAAAAATATATGCGGACAATGTGCTAGTAGCGGCCTAAAAAACCTCTTTAGTGGGTGTGGTTATCTCTTATACTTTTCGAGATAGAAATATTTTAAAATTTATAATTTAAAAATTTTACCGATCCGGCTCCAGTTTTTTGCTAATAGCAAAGCCGCATTTATTCCAATTTATTTTAAACTAATTTCATTTGAAAACTATATAGATTTCTCATTCTTTAAAAAAACCCAACAAACCGATATCTTATTTTAGTCCGAAAATACATTATTTTAAAGTTAAAAATTAAAAAAAATACGTTTTTTTTGTACAAAGTACCAACACTCTTTTGACTCTAGATAAAAAGTTTCGTTCAGAACATGTTGATTGTTTTTACTAGTTTGAAAGCTCGTGTAGATGAGTTTAAATCAAAAATAAAATTCGAGGTTTAAATATTGCGTCCGCCAGCACCATCCAAAATTGGCCTATTTTTGGCTGCCGCCATTATTTTCCTTATAGTAAGGAAAATAACCCATTTTTTAGTTAAATTTAACTAAATTTTATGAAAATTCATGAATTTTTTTTTCAGTGTAGTAGCATCCTTGGGACAGTTAGAGAGATGAGAGTTAAAAAAAAAAAGGAGTAGAACTGTTAGGAAAAATATTGGGTTCTAAAAATGAATGGTGGTCAATCTCCCATTAAACTTCTTTAGAAGCGACCCCGAGGCAATCGTTGGTGCTTTTTTTCCCTTTACCGCAACTTTTTTGCCAAAACAATTGCCTAGGAGTCGCTTCTAGAGGGGTGCCCCCATTCATTTTTACAAGCCAACAAAGATTTAAGCATACACGATTTCAAAATTTTAGATTTTTTTCCATTCGTTTTTGGTTCTTAAACATTTTAAATGATTTAATACCATATTCGCATTCATTAAAACTAGATACATTTTCCGTTTTTCCTATACAATTTATCTGTCAAAATAAAACGCCGTTTAAATTTGACTTTTAACGTATGGAGGAAACGAATAAATATACTAGTTTAAATGAATGCAAATATGGTATAATATCGTCAATATCTTCAAAAACAAAACTTAAGCATTTGCTTTGCATCTTTCAAAAAAAACTTCGAGATCTTCAAAAATTTAAAAAAAAACCCTTTATACTTAACATTTTTTTAAAAAATCTTTCAGATTTTATAAAATACTTAAGAGTTCTTATAAAAGGTAAGGGGTTTATCAACATATTTAAAGAATTTTGCTGTATTAAAGATTCAAAAAAAAATAATGTTTTTGATCTCACTTGGTTAAAAAAAATATTTAGAACCCGAAGGTTTCTTTATAAGAAAACGGGACATGTATGATTTTTTTTGTTAACTTAAAGTTTTACCTCAGGATCAAAGGGTTGGCTTTGGAAAGAAAATTTTTAAGTTATAACATTTTTTTAAGTTCTTGAAATTGGTTTTGGTATAGGAAAAGTTTTAGGAAGAAACGATACATTTTTAAAAAAATCTGTGTATTCTTAGGAAAAACTTTCCAATTGAACTGGTAAATTACACAGAATTTGAAACAGGATTCGAAAAATCTGCGGATCTAGCTATTTTTATTTACATAAAAAAATACCCCACGGAATTACTGTTAAAAAAAACGGCATTTTAAAATTTAATTTCTCAAAACTAATTTTAAATAGAAGCTACGATCTTTTTAACAAAGCCAAACATTATGTCAATTCGATTACCAAAAATTCAAACTATTTTTACTACAACTGGAAAGTTTTGTTTACTTTTTGTATTAAAAATTTCCAGCTGTAGTAAAAATAGTAAAAAAGAGTAGATTGTCGTAACGTAATCGAGCGGACCTAATAAATTAAAACAAAAAATATTTGGTTAAAAAAACGATAAATTAAAAAAAAAT
Organism: Pegoplata infirma; assembly: GCA_963921195.1. Taxonomy (NCBI): domain Eukaryota; kingdom Metazoa; phylum Arthropoda; class Insecta; order Diptera; family Anthomyiidae; genus Pegoplata; species Pegoplata infirma. The sequence goes on from OY992541.1 coordinate 2,597,587, forward strand.
TATACAATTTTGGAAAAATTTAAAAGAAAAATTTAAAAGATAATTTTTTGGAAAATTTTATGTAAATTTTAATCAGAAATATTTATTCAATTTGTATGGTGAATGTCTTAAATATTTATGCGATTTCAATATATAAAAATATATTGAAATATATTAATATTTGCTCAATTACATATAAATTGTGTGTGTAACACTGCTGTTACGTTGTTTTGGTTTATGAAATGCATGCACTTGCTGATACGTTTTTTTGTTTATTGTTAATAAATTCGCAATTTTTGAACTTTGACTTCCAAAATTTTCCAGATACATGTAGTTTAGTCAAATGCATCATAATCAATCAAAAGCTCGATTTTGATTTTTTTGTTGTTACGTTGTTTTGCATTTAAGGTGACGATATACCCTTTATTACTAACTGTAAGTGGAGGGTATAAAAATCTTTAAATTAAATATAATACTTTAGCGCACAAGGCAGAATAAAATGAACTTGTAAATATATTCCGCAAAGGGGAAAAGGGTCCCCTAACTCACCGCCCCATACCTCCCCCAAAACGCCCCTGTAATTTTTTTTTTTTATTATATATTGGATGGTATAACAGATTCGGCACAGCCTGGGGGTATACTCACTTTGTCATTCCGTGTGTAACGCATCGAAATATCGGTCTAGGACCCCATAAAGTATATATATTATTGATCAGTGATCGATTCTAAGACATTCTAGCGATGTCCGTCTGTCCGTCCGTCCGTCTGTCCGTCCGTCCGTCTGTGGAAGACACGATACAGTCCAAAATAAAAGTGATAGACTCCTGAAATTTGGCACATATATGTCTTATGTTCATAGGCTGGTTAAGTTTGGAGATGGGCAAAATCGGACCAGGGGGGAAAAAGTTCCCCCTTGAAGAACTAAACCAACCTCTGAAAAATATCATATTTTTACAGGATTTTTTGTGTTTTTGTTAAACAAATCCAACATTTTTATGCTGCAAGAAGTTCAAGGTCCTGCATTTGGACCCACGGAATTAGAAAATATCGTTTTACGGTCCGCCCCCCCCCCTTTTATGGGCGTAGAATAATTTTTTTTTTATATAATGATAAATTTGTATTTCTTTAGTGCAAAAAGCATAAGAATTATTTTTTTTAACACTTATTCGAGAGGAATTGTGCCCCCCAATTACCACTACCGACCCCCCCCCCAAAAAAAAAGACGCCCCTGCAATTTTTTTTTTTTTTTATTTATTTGCATGTTGGAGGGTATAAAAGATTCGGCACAGCCGAATTTAACACTCTTACTTGTTTTTTTTTTGGTTGGGACACCCAGCTGAGCATACGGCTGGCAAAAAATGTGCTTCCGAATGGCGCAAATGGTAACATCAAGAAACAATGTTTAAGTCAGTTTTAAAAAGTTTAAACAAAATTCGATAAGCAAAGTTACATTTTTACAAATCTCGAAATTTTATAAGCATTTTAAATCATCGAATTGACCCCTGCCCTTTATAAACAAAGTACTTCAATCTAATAATTGTTTATTTTAAATGTATTTATCAGTTTTAGGAGATATTGGTCTCTTCTGATGCTTAAATTTATATCAATAAATATGTTAAATTTATTTGGTTTTAAAATATTATTTTGTTATGAGATAATATTAACAAAAAAAGTTTTTTTTTAGTTTATTTGATTGCATGAGTCACTCACGTTTCTATGCCTTCATAATTTTGCAATAATTCTTTCCGCTTTAAGGGTACTCGATTTGGAAGGTTTAATATGTAATTAAAGGCATTGATTGTTGGTAATAATTTAATTTAATAATTACTATGTACTAAGATTCTATTTTTATTTTTCAAGTAAAATAGACACTATCCAATTGGTCTCTAGCGACAATAAAAGTAACGTTTTGATTTTGAAATTTAAATTATATACTATGGATGAAAACATTGAATTTTGGTTTATTAAAGCAGTTAAATTTTGTATGTTTATTAAATAAACAATAAATTTTGTAAAATGTCATAAATAACAGTCTTCGTTATAATGTCGCTGGGTTTTTCATTTTTTTTTTTTTTTAAATTTTTTTTTTTAATAATATATACAATTTTTAAATTGTTAATACAATCTCATTTTTTTATTGTTTGTTTTATGTGTATAGTTAAAACTACTTGAGAAATCTTCTATATGGTTCTTGTAAGCTAGGAAGTAGTAGTGGTATTTGAGGAAGTGTGATAGTAGAAAGAGGATTAGAGGGAATTGGTTTTAAACTATTAAGCCTTATCTAGTCATCCACAATCGAACACACATATTTGGAAATGAATTCGAAGTCATCACGCCCCCCAGTAGGCCGTGTTTGAGAATTTTGAGTTTGTTGTTGCTGCTGGGCTGTTGAACGCCACCCCGTATTAGAATTAGCATTTGAAGGATTATTTGTCGCAGTATTGGGGTTGTTTGCACCAGCGTTTGCTGCATTTTGTGAATTTGTATTCGGATGAGAATTATGGTTAGATGGTTGATTTCCATTCTGGCCGGAATTGGCGTTATTACTACCATTATTAGCATTAGAGGCATTGTTTGAGGGATTATTTGATTGTGGGTTTACCCCATTAACATTACCGCCAGGTGTCGAGGGATTTTGAGAACCTGAGGCGTTGTTAACATTATTGACATTGTTGGCATTTGTGTTTGAGCTGCCTCCAGCTCCACCTCCGGTGTTATTGACAGCTCCTGTGTTGTTATGGCTTGAGCCTTGTCCCTGTTGTTGTGCTTGTTGTTGCTGTTGTTGTTGTTGTTGTTGTGTGGCAGTTGTATTAGTATTTTGTTGGGGCAAATGGTGTAAGATCGAATGAACTTCATGTTCGCTGGGTGATTCAGCAATAATGGTAGTGTTACCCAAAAAGCAATTATTCAATGTCATTTGTGCTTTACTCGCTTCCTCGCGAGTGGCGTATTTACATAAGGCTATGCCTTGATTTAAATACAAATGAAAATTTAGCAAAGGTCCGTGCTGCATGCATAAGGTACGTAATGTTGAGCTATCAATCTGAAAATTAAATTTTAACGTTTATGTATTTTTCTTAATTTTTACATATGTAGTGTAAAAATAGTAAGCAACCAACCTGTGCGGTTAAATTTTTAAGTAGTAACCAATTTGAGTTCCAATTTGAATTTGTTCCCGACCAACCACCAGATGCTCGACCACCGCCTAGCCAACCGTTAGCATTGCCGGGATTTGGAACATTAGGCATACCACCTCCCCCGCCTCCAGATTTACTAGATCCTAAGCCGGGTGGTGGTCCACGTGATGTTTTGTTCATTGAAGACCAAATTTCTTGTTGGGTATTATCTGACCAACTAGTATATAAACAAAACATAATTGTTGTTAAATATTAAATAAAACATTTGTTGTTAAACACACTACCTTGGGAAATTCTGATTGCTGGATGAGGGATTAAAGCTCCACGTGGATGATGATGTTAGTCCTAATGATGGTAAATCAGTCGGGGAATTTTTGCTAGCAGCATTAGAAAAAATATCAGCATCTTTTGGCGTCGGATTTATTGATAATGGAGATCTAGCTACACTTCCAGGAGTTATACTTGGATCGTCTTCAATGCTTTTGATCTGCGAACCCTTAAATAAGATAAGTTGTACAAAAATGTTGTTTCAATCAGGAAATGAAATTAATTCTGAGATAACCAGTAATAAATATATTGTATATACCCTCCCGAGAAAAAAATATCTAGTGCCATATATAATTTGATGCAAGCCCACGTCTGTTATGACACAATCTGATCCGTAAAATGGTTGCATCAAATTGTATCATGTTATATCCAACTGAATTATTTGGAATATCAATTCAAATTAATGGTTTTGTTGTTCAATAAAGGTTAAAAATTATATTTTTGATTTTTATACCCTCCAACTACAGTATGGGGGTATACTAACTTTGTCTTTCCGTTTGTAACGCATCGAAATATCGGTCGGGGACCCCATAAAGTATATATATTATTGATCTATGATCGATTCTAAGACTTTTTTAGAATGTCCGTGCGTCCGTCCGTCCGTCTGTATAAGACACGATGGGTACGCTTCGAACCAGATAGGTGATATACATAACCCTAACAAGAAATGTTTAGGAACATTTTAAAAAGTTTCTTATACTTTGCCTAAAAAATTTTTGGTTAATTGTAAACATATATAGGTTTATATGGAACAGCATAAGCTATATATAATTTTATGTTAAATTATACAGAAAAAGAAATTTTGTATTGACCCTCATATAATTTTATATAAATTATATCAACCGTACACCTTTTAATCCGAATCATGATTAAATTATATATAACTGCATATGATTGCATTTAAAAAATTTAGAAAATATCCCACGGGATATATAATTATATATGATATATTATGTTTGTATCAAATTATATATTGTTATATATCGTCACCTAAAATGCAAAAGGCCCTAACTAACATTTTATTTATTTTACAGGAGAAGAAAAAACAGTATAGAGTAAAATTTGGAATTTGTTAATAACTTTGTTGTTTTTAATTGAATTGGGCTAAATTTTTTTGAGGACGTACGTTTTGTAAATATGTATCAAAATTAATCACATAATGATTAAAAAATGTATTTCTATTTGCTTCCATTGGCGATTTTGCAATTCACATGTTTTTAATTTTTGGCTATAAAATCGCTAATTTTTATTATGTGACCCTAATTTTTTGTAGTGACGTGTAGGTTAATAAAATACACCAGAATCAGTCAAAATACCGATTTTGAATTTTTTGTTAGTTAGGGCCTTTTGCATTTTAGGTGACGATATGTTTATTTTTACTCGGGTAAATAGGAAAAAAAAATACTAAATTCACTAAATAAAAATTTAACTAATAAACATTTCTAATTTAGAATTTACATTAATGGAAAATGTTATAGGTAATTCTTTGATTTAAATTGTGGTTTTTGGAGAAATTAAAATATATGAAATTTATGATTTTTTTTTTGTGACTTTCTTGTTCTTTGTAAAAAAAATGTTTTTGTATATTTTTTTTTTTTCCTTTTTGGACAAATTGCTTTTTTTATCGTTTGTATGACAATTTTATGGATTTGGAATACAAATTTGTTTCAGGACTTTTATTATCCTTTAAAAAAATATCTTGATTAGGGGATGAAAATAAATTTTCCTATTAGAAAATTTTTTAAGAAAAATTTTGAAGATAATTTTTTTTTTTTATTTTTTTTTATATATATTTTTTATTCAATATAATATTTATACAATAATAAGTTTAACGCCTCAGCGCCATAAAGGAAAAATTAATTAAATAAAATTCAATCAATTCGATAAATTTTTTTTCCTCAATTTTTGTTCGAAAATTGACCAGACAACTAAATAAATTTAGTTGACTAAAATAAAATGAAAAACAAACTTGAATTTTCTGGTAATATTTTTCCTCAATAAAAAGCTTTTCCATGGAGTAGATTTAAAAAATACTCTAAGGTAATGATCAGCAAAATAGGCCGAATCACCATCACCATCACCATCAGTTCAGTAGTGACTTTCATTTGAACAAGTCGTCTTTTCTAATGCAGTCTAATACCTACTGTGGTGTTTGCTGTAAAACAGTCGGTAGTGTTTTTGTAAAATGCCAAATTTGTTGTAGTCTTTTTCATAAACTATGTTCCGGCGTAGATAGCGAAAATGTGTATGAGCTGCTAAAATATAATAAAAACTTTGCATATACATAATTGCAATAGTTGCGCTAATTCTTTTAAAGATTTAAATGCCGTGGTTTCAATGCTTTCCAACGAAGTAAGAGAATTAAAAACTCTATTTCATGCATACATTGCCAACAACAATGCTGTGGAGAGTGTTTTTTCAAAAAATAAAAAAACACTAGCTGAAAAAATAAAAAATTCAAATCAAGACTTGCAAGCAAGAGGTCGTTCAACTTTGCCAAATTCCCTTTCGTCAATTTCTGCTGCTAATGTTTCTGATGGTAATCGTATTAATTCTATTAATGCTGCTTTAAATAATGATGCAAATCATAATGCTGTTGTTGTTCCTACTGAACTAAGTGCTGTGCCCAGTTTCTGTAACTGTGCGAAAACTTTTCGCATCGAGAAAAATAAAACAATATTGTAGTCATTTAGTTTTTAACAGGGTGACTACAATGTTGCTAATGTAAAAAACATCGAATACGAAAAAAATGCAACGCTATGTTTTTAAAGCACTCTGTTAAGTATAAGGTGACTATAATGTTCATTTATTTTTTTCGATGCGAAAACTTCTCGCATAGTTACAGAAATCGGGTACTGATCGTAAAAAGAGCCTTTCTGACGAATGTAATAATGCTGATCATAATGAAAGTGTTGTTGCATCAGATGATTGCAATGTAAATGCTTTGAATTTATCTAATCTCCGTACAAGAAGAGAGAGCATTTGTGAATATGCAAATGCAACTACAGCAAATGTGAAAGAAAAAAATCAAATCCCAGTAAGCAATTCAAGTTGGATTAGTGTTAAAAAAAATCGAAAGCAGGTTATTGTTGGAGACAATAATAACAAAGAGTTAGAAGTTATTGCAAATAAAAAATGGGTTCATTTGTCCTCATTTAAACCCAATGTCACTGCTAAAAAAATTATAGACTATTTAGTGAAGTATTCCAAAATAGAAAACAAACATTTGGAATGCTATGAGTTAGTGAAAAAGAATACTGATGTCAAAACTCTTCGGAGAATTTCATTTAAAGTTGGTATCACCGCTGGACTATATAAGGAGCTGTTTAAACCTTCTCTGTGGCCGGCTGATGTCAACGTGCGTCCTTTTCGTTTTTTTTAATTAAATATGTATACAAATATGTAATTTTCTTTTGTATATGTTAATCTTAGTCTGTAAGGAATTATTGTTCCATTGACTAATAAAGAAATAATAAAATAAAATCCTTTTTATACCCAAACAATTTTGGAAAATTTTGGGAATCCTGGGAAAATGTGAAAATTCCGCTTTTTTAGCTATATACCACACATACACATGCAAAACTATAAAGTTTTAAAGGAAATGTCACCTATTTTTGACACAAACGGCATTATCCTTTTTGACAGACTCAAGTTCTTTCAAATTTAAAAAGGACCAATTTAACATTAGAAAGTTTCAAAATAACCGTTACCATTTTAAATTATTTAGATTTGAAAATTCAAAATAAATAAAAGATTTTTGAGCTACAAGCGCTACTACCTTATTTGTTATAAGCAGGGCAAGGGGGTTCATGTAAATACATGTTTGTTGTCGTTAGCCTGAGCACAACTTAAAGTATCGCGAATCACCGAATTTACTTAAAAATGGCATTCATTTGTTAGTGCATATTTTTGCATATTTTGATGAAAATGCATGTTTTTGCATATTTTGCTTAAGCTATTTTGCTTAAGCTACATATTGTCTTGCATATTTTTTTATATTTATTAAAAAATATTTAATATTTATTAAAAAAAATTTTTTTCGGTTCATGTATTTTGATAAAAAAGAAATAAAAACAAGTGAGAGTGTTACATTCGGCTGTGCCGAATCTTTTATACCCTCCAAAATGGAAAAAAAACTATATTAAAAAAATCCAGGGGCGTCTTTTTTTATAATATTTTTATACCCTCCAACCACAGTATGGGGGTATACTCACTTTGTCATTCCGTTTGTAACTCATCGAAATATCGGTCTGGGACCCCATAAAGTATATATATTCATGATCCCCGATCGATTTTAAGACATTCTAGCGATGTCCGTTTGTCTGTGGAAATGGTGATCACGGCCAAAATATTATACGTAGATGACTTAAACTTAATATATTTATTGGAAGTTCTCCCGAGAAGTTTGGTATTGCATTTGAGCGATATCGGTTTAGCGGTTCAAAAGTTATGAACGAAAATGTAAGGACACCTCAAAAAGTTTAGTGCATTCAACATAACCTAAAAATACAAAATGCTTTAATTCGGCTGCTGGTTGACTTATGTGAACGTATTTGAACACCAAATGGTATTTAAACAAGTACAAACATATTTTTTGACAAAAAAAAAATCGCGTATTTTTTTTACCAATTTTTTTTTTCGCGAAAAATTTTTTTCCAAAAAATTTTTTTTTTTTCAAAAGTAATTTCCTTTTAAATAAAGTTTTTGCAATATCTGTTAGAAATTGTGGAGGGTAGCACTACATTCGGCAAGGCCGAATTTAACTTTTTTACTTGTTTTTTTATTAAACTGCACTGACAATCAAATAAAAAACAAGTAAGAGTGTTAAATTCGGCTGTGCCGAATCTTTGCAAAATAATAAAAAAAATGCAGGGCGTTTTATTTTTTTTTTGGGGGGGGGGGGGTCAGGGGGTCGCTAGTAGTAATTGAGGGGGGGAAATTTTCCCTCGAATATGTGTTTAAAAATTCATTCCTATGCTTTTTGCATTAAAGAAATACAAGATTATCATTATTTAAAAACAAGTAAGAGTGTTAAATTCGGCTGTGCCGAATCTTTTATACCCTCCAACGTGCAAATAAATAAAAAAAAAATTGCAGGGGCTTTTTTTTTTGGGGGGGGGTCGGTAGTGGTAATTGGGGAGCACAATTCCTCTCGAATAAGTGTTAAAAAAAATAATTCTTGTGCTTTTTGCACTAAAGAAATACAAATTTATCATTATATAAAAAAAATTATTCCACGCCCATAAAAGGGGGGGGGGGCGGACCGAAAACGATATTTTCTAATTCTGTGTGTCCAAATGCAGGACCTTGAACTTCTTGTAGCATAAAAATGTTGGATTTCGTAAACAAAAACAAAGAAAATCATGTAAAAATATGGTATTTTCAGAGGTTGGTTTAGTTCTTCAAGGGGGAACTTTTTTCCCCCTGGTCCGATTTTGCTCCTTTACGAACTTAACCTGCCTAGGAACATAAGACATATTCGTGCCAAATGTCGGGAGTCTAGCTCTTTTATTTTGGACTGCATCGTGTTAACTACAGACGGACAGACGGACGGACGGACGGACATCGCTAGAATGTCTTAGAATCGATCACTGATCAATAATATATATACTTCATGGGGTCCTAGACCGATATTTCGATGCGTTACACACGGAATGACAAAGTGAGTATACCCCCATACTGTAGTTGGAGGGTATAAAAATGTTTTATTCCACGCCCATAAAAGGGGGGCGGGCCGAAAAAACGATATTTTCAAATTTTCTGGGTCCAAATGCAGGACTTTGAACTTTTTGTGGCATAAAAATGTTGCATTTGTTAAACAAAAACACAAAAAATCATGTAAAAATATGGTATTTTTCAGAGGTTGGTTTAGTTCTTCAAGAGGGAACTTTTTTCCCCCTGGTCCGATTTTGCTCATTTACGAACTTAACCTGCCTATTAACATAAGACATATTCGTGCCAAATGTCGGGAGTCTAGCTCTTTTATTTTAGACTGCATCGTGTTAACTACAGACGGACGGACGGACGGACATCGCTAGAATGTCTTAGAATCGATCACTGATCATAAATATATATACTTTATGGGGTCCTAGACCGATATTTTGATGCGTTACACACGGAATGACAAAGTGAGTATACCCCCATACTGTAGTTGGAGGGTATAAAAACTGAATTTATGTCATATTTTTTTAAATTTCCCGTAAAAGGGTCCCAATCGCCAATCGTTTTGGGGCAAGCGTTTTCAAATTAGAAAAAATCTGAATTCGGGACGCGATAACATACGTATTTGTAAGTGTTTACACTATGGTATCGACCCTAAAAGGCAACTTTCCCAACCGCGACGATTTCGAAATTCGAAAAAAAGCTAAATATGCTCCACTGAATTTTATGTTTTACGATTTTTTATAAATATTAAAATAAATCAATTTTTAATGCATATTTTTTTTTAGTTTTTACTGCATATTTTTAAATTTTTGATACATATTTTTATACCCTCCAACTACAGTATGGGGGTATACTCACTTTGTCATTCCGTGTGTAACGCATCGAAATATCGGTCTAGGACCCCATAAAGTATATATATTATTGATCAGTGATCGATTCTAAGACATTCTAGCGATGTCCGTCTGTTCGTCCGTCCGTCCGTCTGTCCGTCTGTCCGTCTGTGGAAGACACGATACAGTCCAAAATAAAAGTGATAGACTCCTGAAATTTGGTACATATATGTCTTATGTTCATAGGCTGGTTAAGTTCGGAGATGGGCAAAATCGGACCAGGGGGTAAAAAGTTCCCCCTTGAAGAACTAAACCAACCTCTGAAAAATACCATATTTTTACATGATTTTTTGTGTTTTTGTTTAACAAATCCAACATTTTTATGCTACAAGAAGTTCAAGGTCCTGCATTTGGACCCACAGAATTAGAAAATATCGTTTTACGGTCCACCCCCCCCCCCTTTTATGGGCGTGGAATATTTTTTATTTTTTTTTTGTTTTTTATATAATGATAAATTTGTATTTCTTTAGTGCAAAAAGCATAAGAATTATTTTATTTTAACACTTATTCGAGAGGAATTGTGCCCCCAATTGCCACTACCGACCCCCCCCCAAAAAAAAAAAGAAGACGCCCCTGCAATTTTTTTTTATTTATTTGCATGTTGGAGGGTATAAAAGATTCGGCACAGCCGAATTTAACACTCTTACTTGTTAGCGCTAAAAACGCGATTTTTAGTGCATAAACTTCCTTGTCCTGGTTATAAGTAGCCATACCTGCCTTATTTGTTATCTAACATTTTCTTATAAATGCAATTTTCGGTGATTTTTTCATGTAAAGTGACAAAAATGGTGATATTTTAAAATTTTTTATGGGAAACCACCAGGGGGTTCCAGGGGTTGTGCCACTGGTATGGATGGGTCGGCCCTAAAAAGTCAGAGGGGGTATGTCATACATTTGGACTCGATTGGGGCACTCTAAATGGGTCAACGTGGGATTTTTTAAAAATTTTACCCTTAAAGACAAAAGTCGGGACATCAGAATTCGTTTTAGAATTATGCTTCCATCAGCAAAGTTTCTTATTTTGATCCCTAGAACACGATTTTCCTTGTCACTTGGGCGATTCTTTTGCGTCCCTACAAATCGACCCGCCCTAATACCATTCGCTATCGAATTTTATTCACATTTGTCAACCAGCATCCGAATTAAAGCATTTTGTAGTTGTAGTTTTTTTGGCCAGAGTGATGAATCTACTGATGGTTTTAGTTAAGCTAATAGGGCCTAAATTTCTTCAATGTAAATAAAAATCAATTTTTAATTACAATTTTTCCCGACGTTTCGTCGATTGTTTCCCGACGTTTCGTCGATTGTTTGTCGACTTTTTCAAGGGATTGTCTATTTAAAAAATATATAAAAAACAATAAAATAAGTACAATAATATTACACAAAAACAATTCAGACTTACAATATGAAGTTTTATCACATTAAAATTAAAAAGTTTTACATATAACAAGGAACATAAAAACATAAAACATAAATTTAATTTTTAAACACATATTAATTTTAAATATCACAGCTTAAGTTATGGCAACACTATAACTTGCATTTATGTTGTTCGTGTCCTCCTTCAAATTCATTGTTTTCTTTATTTGTTGTTGTATTCTAAGGCTTTCAATTGTGTATCTCTTCTTTTCTTTATTTTCTTTATCTAAAATTCTAACATCATCGAACTTAATTGTGTGACCAGTATGTAGGATGTGTTGTGCTAGTGCTGTTGTCTCTTTTTTTCGCATTATGTCCATCTTATGTTCACCCATTCTTGTCTCTAGTGTCCGTTTTGTTGTTCCTATATAAATTAATCCGCAATTCTGTGTGTCATTTCCTTCACATTGTAATTCGTATACAATGTTACTTTGTTGTTGTTTATTAATTGGCGCCTTGACTTTAGAAAAAATTGAGCTTAATGTCAAATTGGGTTTATAAGCAAAACAGATGTTTTTTGTTTTTATTGATGACCGTATGTTATTATTGTCAGTTAACCCAGGTATGTATTTTACACTGTAAAATTTTTTCTCTTCTTTTTCTGAGTTTGTAGATTTGTTGTGAATATTTTTATTTTTATCAAGTTTTTTAATTGTATTGTCTATCAATGTAGATATGAGTTTAGTGGGGAAGCTGTTATTTTTTAAAATGTTAATTATAATGTGTTTGTTTTTAGTGTGAAATTGTATGTCGCTTATGTTGAATACTCTAAAAATGAAATTTTTGGCTGTGTTAATAATTTGATTTTTAGGTTATGTACTAACATTTTCGAGGCATCCTTACAATTGCTCACAACTTTTGAACCGCTGAACCGATAGCGCTTAAATGCAATACCAAACTGCTCGGTTGAGTTTCAGCCATATCGTTTTAATATTTTGGCCGTGATCGCCATTTCAACAGAGAGACGGACATCGCTACAATGTCTTAGTATCGATTACTGATCAATAATATATACACTTTATGGTTATGTACTAACATTTTCGAGGCATCCTTACAATTGCTCACAACTTTTGAACCGCTGAACCGATAGCGCTTAAATGCAATACCAAACTGCTCGGTTAAGTTTCAGCCATATGAACCGATTGGATCTATCTTTTCCCAAATCTTTAATTAGTGTAAAAACACTCACAAACCAAATTTGAGTGAAATAGGCTTCTTTTTGTTGCCAATAACCCTTTAACGGAATATCTGGCGAAATTTTCATATGGTTCTTAAGTCCAAAATGGTCCGATTATAATCGAATTTGATAACGTTATTAAAATACGCGTTAAAAACACACAAACGAAATTTAAATTAAATATTTTTATGAAATTTGAGAGATTTATGTAAATATCGGTAAGGTGCTTTGTATGGGGGCTACACGAGGAACTGGTCCGATTCCTTTAAAATTCGGTACCGTAATTAGTGAACACAAAACACGTTTACTTGTCAAATTTCGAAAGGATATATAATTAGAGACATTTGAGCAACACCTTTGAATGGGGGCTAGGTCTAAACATGGACAGACTCAAAAAGTGATTCTGAGTCGATCGGTAAACTTAAAAGTGCGTATATGTCCATTATTTCGGTTAGTTACAAACATCAACACAACCTCAATATACCCTGTTGTTGTTGTAACAGCTCGACCTGTAAATGCATGTAAGTTTATGGTTAGTATTTTGTTATGTTTCCTCTCCCTGTTCTGTTGACTCGTCCAAATTGAGCTCCAAAAAGCGTGCCACCTCTATGAGCTGGGTCCATAAAGATGTTGGATTCAAACGAGTCGGGTTTGCCATGCAGTTGAAGAGGTGTGGAACGTCATGTGGAGAATCTCCGCATGTAGGGCACGTATTGGGTATAGTCGGGTTAATTCTCGACCAATAAGAATTGAGCCGACTACAATACCCGGATCTTAATTGTGCTAGTACCACTCTTGTTCTTCTTGGCAGACTTCTCTCTTCTTCTGCGATGGGTGGGGGACGGCCTCCAAGTAAGACATTCACTCGGTAGTTGGTTGTTGTCGATTCTACCGTATCCCTGTGAATGTCATTCAGAGTTGCCCGATATGAGATGGAATCTAGCTGTTGGATGTCGTATTGCTGGATATCCATCTCATAACACCGAAGATCTTTCCTGACATGTCTCGGAGGAGGATCAAATTCGGTAAGGTGATGGTTCGGTTGATCCCTCCGATGACACGCCAGAAGGAACTGTTTCGCCAACATGTGACTGTGTTCCTTAACCGGAAGTATCTTCGTCTCCTCATGTAGATGGTGTTCTGAGAACATCTGAAGGCAGCCCGTTACGGTTCTGAGGGCTGCATTTTGACAACTCTGAAGCTTCTTCCACTGCGTTTCGCTCACACAGGGTGACCACACCGGCGCTGTGTAGTTTGCCACTGACCGGCCAATCGTTTTATAGGTAGCCAACAAGGTTTCTTTGTCCTTGCCCCAAGTGCTGCCGGCTAGCGACTTGAGGACCTTGTTTCTACTGCGCAATTTATTGCACGTTGCAGTGGCATGCGCAGAGGACGAATACAAACTGTCGAATGTTTGTATTCGTCCTCTGGTTCACTGTCGGAATTTTTACGCCATCGACTATAACATTCAGTTTCAGTTGTACCTCTTTCGTCCATGTGGTGAAGAGCGTCGCCGATGATTTGGCGGGGAAAGCTGCATGTTCCTTGAAGTGAAGAAATTCGTAAGATCATGGATGTATGCATTTAACCTACCGCATAGCTCATCAATGTTATGACCCCGTGCCATTAATGTACAGTCGTCGGCATAGGTGATCAATTCCACCCCTTGGGGTGGTGCCGGGATTTAAGAAAGGTAGAAGTTAAACAAGATCGGAGAGAGAACTGCACCCTGTGGGACTCCTTGTTTAACTCTACGGGGTTTTGACTTCTTGTTTCTAATCTCCACAAACGACTGACGGCCACACATATAATTTACCACCCACCTCTTGATGGTGTTGGGGAGACTGAAGTAGGCGATGTCTCCGAAGAGGGTGGCATGACTGACCGTGTCAAAGGCTTTTGACAGGTCTGGCGCTCACATGGCTTACTTTGATTCAGACCATGGCTTATATGTGTGGTAATGGCAGTTAAAGTTGTTGTTGTACTGTGGTGCTTTCGGAATGTGTGCTGATGTGTTGCCGCTTGGAGGTGCGTTGTGAGGCTGGGGAGGAGAAGTACCTCAAGTGTCTTCGCGACTGGTGACAGCAAGGAGATCGGTCTGTACGATTCACCTTGGCTCGCGATTTTCCCGGGTTTTAAAATCGGGACCACTCTAGCCATTTTTCAGACTTCGGGCACTATTAGAGTGGATAACGACAAGTTGAGTACTTTGGTCATATACTCGACTCCCGGCACGTCCAAGTGCTTAAGCATCACCATCGAAATTCCGTCGGGGCCTAACGCTTTGGATGGTTTTGCGTTTTTGATGGCTTCTGCAACTTCACTCAACAGAAAAACTGGTGGTCCGTCAATGACTGGAAGGTTGTGTACTTTCCTGACAACACTTCGTTTCGCCTTGTCTCTCTCGGAACACGATTCTGAGTGTAAAATTTAAGAACGAGTACGAAGTTAAGCCACAATTTCGAAGTTCGGTAACCGAACTTTTTTCAATTTGGCCGAACGTTCGGTTACCGAACATCTAAATTGGTGCTCAACTTCATCCTCGCCATTAAATTTGAAAGTCAGAATAGTCTTCTATCGCCTAAACAAACGGCCATCAGAAAAAGCTGTTAAAAATGCTTGCAAATATTAATTTTTGGCCAATACCATTTTTTGGCCGAACTGTTCGGTCGGACACTAGTCTGGGATCACTGGGGTTGGTCCTACGAATATCGTCACGCTCATCTGCGAGTCCCGCCGCCTCTGCTGGGAAGTTTGGTCTGACTATGCGTAATCGACCAGCAGTGATAAAGCGAGCGGCTGCTGCAGTAACGATTTTCCGGAACAACTTCTCCGCGGATCGTACGTCGGAGGGGCTGGGTAGATCACTGAAATGGCGGTTGGTATACTCTTTGAAGCCGACCCATTCTGCCTTTTTATGATTTACATAGGTTCGGCGTTCAGAGAGTATAAAATCGTTGGGTCGGACGAGCGTAATGAATATGGGAAAGTGGTCTGATCCAAGTGATACCACTGCTCGCCATGTCGCAATGTTTATCAGACCTGCGCTTGCGATGTCTGGCGAGCTAGCGCATGTTCCCACAATCCTGGTGGGGGCATCCTCGTTCAAAGTGCAAAACGTCGAATCACCAATTTGTTCCGCCAGTGCCGCTCCTCTCTGGCCTTCCCCGAGAATCGAGTGCCAGAGATCATGATGGGCATTGAAGTCTCCCATAACCATGCGGTTATTACCCTCAAGCAAACAGCTAATATCAGGGCGATAACCGGGCGGACATATATTCACTGGCGTGATGTAGACGTTGTACAGTTCGATCTCTGCAGCTCCTGACCGAACAGCAATACCTTGGTGTTCCAGGTATTGGTCGTTGCCGATTCGGTCAGACGAGATCATCCTGTACTGCACTGTGTGGTGGAAAGGGTTGCAAAAGTTGGTACAATTGTACTTTTTTTAGTACAATTCGAAGCTCAAAAGTACAATGGTACACAAATGACTTATTTGGTACAATTTAAGATCTTTTTCAGTTTATCCCATTTTTTGATGGAATTTCCCTAGTTTATACGATTCATTAAATTGCAAAATCGGCTCAAAAAGTGATTCTGCTTAAATGTAGGTCTAGGACCAATATTTCGGATGGCTTCCAGCCCTGGCAATATGGGAAAGCGTACTTTTTTCAAAAATTATGTATTCTGAAATTTATTTTTAAAAATTGAAATTTTTTTTTTTAAATTTATGATATTATAACGAAAGAATGATATGAAAGAATGCTTTAATCAACGCTGAGAAGATACATGATTTCACTGCATCAGCAATAGCGCTCTTTCAGTGCTACCAAATAGTGCTTTAAACTGTGACACGTTCACAGGAATCATGTAATAATTCAGGCGATTTAGATGCGCTCTTTGAGTCTTGACTCCTTTCCAAATGCTGCTACCAATTCAGCACAAACTTCTGCTGCTAATGTTTTTTTAGTTAATTTTTTTAATAAAAAAAATTAAAAAAAAAGATTTTTGGTACAATTGGGGTCGAAAAAGTACAATTTTAGGAGCTCGTTGGTACAATTTTGATGTTAACATTTTGCAACCCTGGTGGTGGATGATGAACGCGATACCCCCTCCACCGCTTCTTGTGCGGTCCAAGTGCAGAATATTGTAAGCATTACAATTCTGGAGGCTGGAGTTGTTGTTCAGCTTTGTTTCTTGGACCGCCGCGACAACGATTTTGTATTGATGCATAAAGCTGGTAATCTCCATGATCTTACCTTGGAGACCGTTGCAGTTTAGCTGCATTTTACATTAATGCAGCTGAATTGAGAGAAATTCGTCATGTCGACTTAAATATAATAAAGACTATTTTTTATTCATATGGATATCGTTGGTATATGTCTTCATAACATCATATAGCTTCTTAAGAAAAAAATGGCTCAAAACTTAAAAAAAAAAGTAAGAGTGTTAAATTCGGCTGTGCCGAATCTTTTATACCCTCCAACATGCAAAAAAATAAAAAAAAATTGCAGGGGCGTTTTTTTGTGGTAATTGGGGGGAGGGACAAATTTTCCCTCGAATATGTGTTTAAAAATTCATTCTTATGCTTTTTGCACTAAAGAAATACAAAATAATCATTATTTAAAAAAATGTTTTATTCCACGCACAAAAAAGGGGGTGGACCGAAAAACGATATTTTCTAATTCTGTGTGTCCAAATGCAGGACTTTGAACTTCTTGTAGCATAACAATTTTGGATTTGTTAAACAAAAGCACAAAAAAATCATGTAAAACAAGTAAGAAAATTATAGTCGGTCAAGACCGACCATATAATACCCTACACCAAGGTTTCCCGGAAAATGGGTCCCATGGATCGATTAGATCTATATGTTGTAAAACCTTTAATAAGCGAAGAAAACACTCACAAATCAAATTTGAGTGAAATAGGCTTCTATTTGTTGACAATAAACCGCTTTAACTGAATATCGGGCGAAATTTTCACAAGGGGCCTGAGTCCAAAACTGGTCCGATGATTATCAGGTTTGATAAGGTTATTTAAGTACGCGTTTAACATACACAAACAAAATTTTAATTAAATATTTTCTATTTTCATGAAATTTGAGACATTTATGTGAAAATCGGGAAGGTGGTTTGTATGGGGGCTACAAGAAGAACTGGTCCGATTTCTTTGAAATTCGGAATGATGATATGTGAAGACAAAACATGTTTACCATTCAAATTTCAAAGCGATACCTTCCATAATACGGTTATTAGAGTCATTTGAGCCAAAACTAAAGAGGACCTTTGTATGGGGGCTAGGTCTAAATATGGACCGATTTTTTCCAATTTCAATAGGCTTCGTCCTTGGGCCAAGAGAGACTTAAGTTTCAAATTTCAAGTCAATTGATAAAAAATTCCGACCTGTATCGTGTTTACACCGTTTACATGGACAGACAGACAGACGGACGGACAGACGGACGGACGGACGGACATCGCTAAATCGACTCAAAAAGTGATTCTGAGTCGATCGGTATACTTAAAGGTGGGTCTAGGACCAATATTTCGGGTAGTTACAAACATCAGCACAAACTCATTATACCCTGTACCACAGTGTGGTGTAGGGTATAAATATGGTATTTTTCAGAGATTGGTTTTGTTCTTCAAGGTGAAACTTTTTTCCCCCTGGTCCGATTTTGCTCATTATTTTGGACTGCATCGTGTTAACTACAGACGGACGGACATCGCTAGAATGTCTTAGAATCGATTACTGATGATAAATATATATACTTCATGGGGTCCTAGACCGATATTTTGATGTGTTACACATGGAATGACAAAGTGAGTATACCCCCATACTGTAGTTGGAGGGTATAAAAACAAGTGAGAGTGTTAAATTCGGCTGTGCCGAATCTTTTATACCCTCCAACATGCTAAAAAAAAATCCAGGGGCGTCATTTGGGCGGGGAGGGTTTACTAATTTATTTGTTATGTTTTTATACCCTCCACTTAGTGAAAGAGGGTATATATAAGTTTGTCATTCTGTTTGTAACTCATCGAAATATCTATCTGGGACCCCATAAAGTATATATATTCATGATGCCCGATCGATTTTAAGACATTCTAGCGATGTCCGTCTGTCTGTTGAAAATGCTTTCGCGGACAAAATATTGCACATAGATGACTGAAACTTAACACATTTATTGGAAGTTCTCCCGAGAAGTTTGGTATTGCATTTGAGCGATATCGGTTCAGCAGTTCAAAAGTTATGATCGAAAATGTAAGCACACCTCAAAAATTTCAGTACATTCAACATAACCTAAAAATACAAAATGCTTTAATTCGGCTTCTGGTTGACATATGTGAACATAATTGAACACCAATGGTATTTAAACAAGTACGAACATATTTTTTGACAAAAAAATAGAAAAATCGCGAATTTTTTTTTTACCAAAATTTTTTTTGCGGAAATTTTTTTTTTCAAAAATTTTTTTTTTTTTTTCTAAAGTAATTTTCCTTTTAAATAAAGTTTTTTGCAATAATCTTTTTGTGGAGGGTATCACTATATTCGGCAAGGCCGAATTTAACTTTTTTACTTGTTTGAACTAAATTTATACAATTTTATCATTATTTAGATTATTTTTTTATATCCACCCCCTAAAAAGAGGCGGGCAAAAAAACTAAATTTTTTAGTCCCCCCCGGTCCTAGTGCAGTACTCTGAACTTTTTTTGTGCATAATTTTGTTTCATTTGTTTAACAAAAATATAAAAAACTCGTAAAAAAATCGTGTTTTTCAGAGGCTGGTTTAGTTTCTCAAGGGGGAACTTTTTTCCCCTGGTCCGATTCTGCCCATTTACGAACTTAGCCTGCCTAGAACCATAAGACATATTCGTGCTAGATTTCAGGAGGCTAGCTGTTTTATTTTGGACTGCATCGTGTCATCCACAGACAGACGGACGGACAGACGGACATGCACAGAATGTCTTAGAATCGATCATGGATCAATAATATATATACTTTATGGGTTCCCCGACCGATATTTCGATGCGTTACAAACGGAATGACAAAGTGAGTATAACCCCATACTGTTGTTGGAGGGTATAAAAAAATTATTTTTTGCCAATTAAATTTTTAACCGATTTTCGGCAAATGTTCTTCTTATTCGAATGTCGTTTAAGATACCAAAAAACAAAACTGGCCCCATCCATCTTAGACAAAAACATTTTGAAAATACCCTTGTATTTAGGAGCAGGTCTATTGAGTACTATATATCCCATTAGACTGGCTCAAAATGCAAAAAAAAATAAAATATTGTGCTCCACAATGCTGACCCCATTCCAATCGACAAAATAAATGTATGTTTCAAATTTTAGAAGAATCGGACAATATTTAGTGGTCGCTAGAAATTTGCGATTTTTTGGGGATTTGAACAAAATTTTAATTTTTGAAAACAAAATATTGTTATATTTACATTTACACGCCAAATAATAAAAGCTTAACTACCATATCTGTTATTTTTAATCCTTAACATGTATTTAATGAGATTATGAAATAAAATACTTTTATACCCTCCACTTACAATTAGTGATAACTCATCGAAATATCTAGGACCCCATAATGTATATTATTGATAAGTGATGGATTTTAAGACATTCTAGCGATGTCCGTCTGTCTGTCCGTCTGTGAAAGTGGTGATCACGGCCAAAGTATTAAACAGATATGACTAAGACTTAGCATATTTACATGTTGATGCCCTAAGTAGTTTGGTGTTGCATTTGGGTGAAATCGGTTTAGCGGTTCAAAAGTTATGAAAGAAAATGTAAGGAAACCTCGAAAATTTTGGTACATTCAAGATAACCTTTAACTACAAAATTATTTAATTCGGATGCTGGTTGACACATGTGAACTGAATTGATCACCAAATGGTATTTAAACAAGTGCAAACATATTTTTTTACAAAAAAGAAATTTTCGCATTTTTTTTCTCCAAAAATTTTTATGAGGATGTTTTTTCGTTGTTTTTTTTTGCAAATAAACTTTTTTACATTGTGGAGGGTATCAATACATTCGGCAAGGTCGAATTTAGAGTTATTTATCCGATTGTCTCCAAATTTTTGGCTAACTTATTTTTTAAATACTAAAAACTCCTACCAGGTATAAAAAAGTGATCTTTGATTTTAAGAACACCTCTAATGAACAAAGCAGAAA
The DNA here is from genome assembly GCA_963921195.1 of Pegoplata infirma. NCBI lineage: Eukaryota > Metazoa > Arthropoda > Insecta > Diptera > Anthomyiidae > Pegoplata > Pegoplata infirma. The sequence goes on from OY992541.1 coordinate 2,618,366, forward strand.
TATAGTACTACACTATAAACTCTATGTAACTTGACACACAAAGCCTAAAGTCGAAATTTCTAGCGACCTCTACATGTGGTCCGATTGTTTTAGTTTTTGGTATGCACACTTTTTTTTGATAAATGGAACAGGGGCGGGCTTGTGGGGACAACAAAAAATTACATCTGCAAATTCCATACATTTTTGAGCCAGTCTAAAACCCCATACTGTGGTAGGAGGGTACAAAAATCATGTATTAGGATTGACTAGGAAAATCGAAATTTGAATTCTTACTTTTTACCATTACTACTCAATGTGGTTGGAAAATACTATTTAATTTCATTTCCTGATTTTTTTTTAATTATTTCTTACCTTCCATGGTTTCCCAGGTTCAAACTCCTGTACTAAATCGGTGTATGCAGTTGCAGCTGAAGGTTGTCCAACTGACCAGTCTTTATTCTCACTATCATTTGAGGGATCTGGCCAACCATCATTAATATTACGTCCTGTTGACCATGTCCTTAAACAAACAAAAAAAACAATCCCAAACAAATAAGTAAATGCAGACAGCCAATTAAGATAAAATATACTACTTACCCATCACCTTGTAGACCCAAAGGTCCCATATTTGCATTAGTTGTCGTTAAACCACCTTGTTTAGTGGCGCCAGGAGCACGAGAAAAATCTGTGCTATCTGTAGTGATATCTTTATCTAATACTGGAAGCTTCCATTGATTTAATCTAGATTGTTGATTTGGTGCGCCTTGATAGCCACCAGGCTAAAAAATAAAAAAAATATGCATATACATTATATATATGTTTGTCTATATCAGCGTTGCCAATTTTTGTTGTAATTTGTCCCTACAAAAATCGCTAAATCGACTTTAGCTTATCATAACTTTCTTAATAAACGGCGGATATCTTTTATTTTGGTCAAATTGGGTTCGCGAACATTTTTTCTATAAGACTGATTTATAATAAAAATTCCATCATGTCATTGCTCATTATAACATAACTTTAAAGATGTTGATTACTTAAAAAAAAGATGCACCATTTTCTATTCAACATTTTGCTACATAATTCTTCTGTACGTGGATCTTGACTTTGTTTAATTGGTCAGACTTACAGAAAACATGTTCACGAATCCAATTTGATCAAAACAAAAGATATCCGCCATTTATTAAGAAAGTTATGATAAGTTAAAGTCGATTTAGCTATTTTTGTAGGGATAAATTACAACAAAAACTGGCAACACTGGTCTATATGTACATTGATTGAATAAAATTAAGGTACAATATAAAAATAGCCAAGTAATCAAATTCTATTGGGTCAGCACCGTCTGTCTGTACGGTGTTTGAAACAGTTTCAGTAGAGACAACGTTGGGAGACATCTTCCCCCTTGCGATAAATGTTGACAAATTGATTAATTATTGTTTTTGCACTTAATTAATACAATCTTAAAATTAGTTTAATATATTTTTTTACATCCACGCCCCCAAAAGGGGCGGGACAGTTTCAGTAGCGAAAACGTTGGGAGACATCTTCCCCTTGTGATAAATGTTGACAAATTGATTAATTATTAATTTTGCACTTAATTAATACAGTTTTATAATTAGTTTAATATATTTTTTTACATCCACGCCCCCAAAAGGGGCGAGCCGCAAAAACAAAAGTTTTCTGATTCCTTCGGACCTGCACTTAGGTCAGTGAACTTAATATGGCACACAAATGTAGTGTCCGACCGAATACATATTCGGCTTCGGCCAAAAAAAGCACTATTTGGCAACTATTCGGCCACATTTTTGACCGAATACCGAATAATTGTATAAAATTTGTACTCACGTGTTTAAAAACACACTTTGAATCACATTAGTAAGCTACAAAATCATTTTATTAAGTGTTTTTGCAGCTAACGGCACTGAAACAACCATACCAGTACGTACCGGTATTATAAATTTAGTTAAAAATTTTAAAAAATATAAAACTGAAAGCTAAAAATATTTCGTAGGCTCAAAAAACAGTAAAGATTTGATTTGGACAATATTGTCATTTATTTTATGAAAATTTGCAAATTTTAAATAGTGTTAGCAATTTGATTTTATTTTTTTTGCTCGTTAAATATGCATAAAAAGGTAAAATTTGGAATACCGGCTCGATTCCGGTAACTTCTAATAATTATAACGGTAACGGTAAGGGTAACGGTATATCAAAAATATTTTAAGCGGTATCGGTAACGGTATTCAATTTGAAAGGGTTTTTAATCAGTAACGGTATTATAAGGGTAACGGTAACCAACCATGGTTAAATGTCGTTTTGTTTTTCTTATAAAATCGAAATTGAATTTTGGAGGAAAAAATATGTTATTGTTGTAATTCCGGAATAATAATAATCCCGTGGGGGTTAGGCCTCCCCACCTGCGGATTGGGGTACGCCCGTCATTTATGTATGAAGGGTACCGGGGAAATAAAATACTCGGGGTGGATCAAAAAGTAGCAAATTTTTCAGCGTCTGTTCATCAGGTTAGGTGCGGCTGGAGCGGGTGTCTGACTTGGAGAAAGCGACTCGCTATAAAAATGTGTTTTGTAATCCTGCCTGGAGGTATTGTTAGCAGCCCTAACACCAGGATCGGGTGCGGTAGTCCAATCAACTGCTCATCTCAAATGATTAACGAAACCGAAACAAATATGAAACCAAACGATTTATTGATGACAACTTTTAGCATGAAAACCCGGACAAGAATTGGAACTTGGAATGTTAGGACGCTTTTGGAAACTTGGGGACTTGCGCAACTGAGTCGTGAGTTTATTAATTATAGACTGTGTTTTCTAGGCCTATGTGAGACTCGATGGACAGATTCAGGAGAATTTACTAAGGCGGATGGTCTTACGATGCTTTATTCTGGTAAACCGAGTGGTCAGCCACGCTCAAATGGTGTTGGGTTTTTACTGTCACGAGAAGCTCGTGGAGCTCTAATGGATTGGAAGCCATACAGTGACAGACTAATAACTGCAAGATTTCGAACACGAGCCCGGAACCTAACATGTATTCAGTGTTACGCTCCAACCGACCCTAGCGAGTTCACGATAAAAGAACAATTTTATAGCCTGCTCGATACAGCAATTGCCTCTACAAACCGTGGAGATATACTGATGGTAATGGGTGACTTCAATGCGCATCTGAGCAGATAATTGCAATACGGAAGGTATAATAGGGGTACATGGTATTGGGAATAGATCAGAAAACGGGGAGATGTTTACCGATATGTGTGCAACGAATAATTTAGTTATTGGAGGTTCACTATTTTTACACAAGAAAATACATAAGGTCACATGGGTATCTCCCGATCATACAACTACTAATCAAATCAACCACATCATGATTAGTAGAAAAAATGGCGAGGATCTTTGCTTGATGTTTGTAATAAGAGAGATGCTGATTTATTTAGTGACCACCATTGCTTGTAGCAAGCATTAGATTGAAAATTGCGGCCATTAAGAAGAATACTGTACAGCTCCAAAGAAGATTTAATACACAACGACTTCAAAATCCTGTAGTATTGTCAAATTTTACAAATGATCTTAGGCAATCGATTCGTGTAGAAGATGAACAAACAGATAACTGGGAGACGATAAATAATACCTTTGTGAATGCAGCTACAAAACATATTGGATTTTCCTTACCGGAACGAAAAGAATGGATCAAAGAAGATACGTGGAAACTAATTCTAGAAAGAAAAGATATCAAGGCATCTATTAACGCAGCAAAAACTAGAAACACCAAAGCAGCACTCCAGTTAAAGTACAGTGAGCTGGATCGTGCAGTGCTCGAAAGGATAAGAGGACCTTTGCAAACGAACTTGCTAGAGAAGCACAAATTGCAGCTGAAACACAACGTAATGGAGATCTTTACAAGACTATCAAAAAACTGGTTAACCGTACTGCTGCATCAGGAAACCCTCTTAAAGATGACAATGGAGAACTCATAACGGCAAACGGGGCACAGTTTTATTCTAATATGCTCGCAGAAGATGATAGCCAAAATAACTTTATATGTGACTGCCCATCACATGAAGAGAGGTCAGACATCTCCACACAATGCCCTACCGAATGAGAAATCATAGACTCAATCTGTGCTTTAAAAAGTAACAAATCGCCTGGTTTTGACAGCATAGCCCCAGAGCTACTGAAAGCAGACCCGCACATAAGTGCGCAACTCATTAAGCCTCTAATAAGAAAGTTTTGGTTGAATGAAGAGTTGTCAGAAGAGATTAAGGAGGGTATCATCGTAAAGATACCCAAAAAAGGAGATCTAACAGAACGTGGTAGCTGGAGGGGTATAACTCTTCTCAGTATGGTATATAATGTTATAGTTAAATCATTTTTTCGTAAAAAAATTTAGGGTTGTTTTAGTTAAAATAAGAAAAACAAAAAAAAACAAGTTAGCAAAAATGCTGGATCTTACCTTGTTCAAATTAATTTCTGAGAAATTGCCCTGCAAAGCTGATATGGCATCATGGCTCCTTAAATATTCGTTATTCGTGTTGTTGATATGCGTAGCAGCCTGATGTGGGGTTGGTTGTAAAGCTTGCTGTTGTTTAATGTATATTGCTTGTTGTGCATTTATTTGGTTTTGTAAATTTTGTATTTGCTGCTTATATTTGGCAATGGCAAGCAGCGTATTGCCATTATTACCACTACGTTGTAATGATTGCTGGGCCCCTTGGAGATGCTAAGTAAGAGTAAAAAAAATTATGTTAGAATTAAAAGGACTTGTATTTAACATAAAATAGATATACCTTTATATTGCTAAGTAATTGGTTAAGGAGTAAAAGAGTGGTGGGTGCCAATGGCTGATTTAATATTTGGCTTGACAAGTAACCACTATGCACGGCTAATTGTATTTGTTGGACCAACATTCGTAACTGTTGGGTAGATGGTTGATTCGTACTATTTGACACAGCGGCAGCTGCAGCATTAACAGCAGCCACATTTGAGCCCTGCCCAAACGCTACAGCTGCAGCAGCCGCATTTACCGACTGTGGACCGCCGGCACCGACATTATGCGGGCCTTGATTAAGGTACTTTTGCACTTGCAAGGGCATTGAGTTAAGGGCATTTAGTTGTGGATTGTTACCACCGCTACCACCAACGGAACCACCCATTGAATTTAAGAGATTGTTCTACATTAATACGAAAAAAAAAATGTTGTTATAACTTTTGCAATGGTAAAAAAACTGTTATATTCACTTACCGGAGGGAATGATATTGCAGGTTGATTTCCACCTGCAGCATAACGGCCAGGAAATGAGCCACCTGCTGCAGCGACTGCAGCGTTATGATCAGCATAGGAACCTAGATTATCATCGTGACGCCTCCAATTGTCCATACCACCACCAGCTCCGACCATTGTTAAATTGGATCTTAAAATTTCGGTGGCTTCGTCTAAATTCATATTAGCAGCAATTAAAGCGCGCTCAACGTCTTCTTTTTTGAACCCTGTTTCCACTAACATTCGGTACTGCTTACTTTGCTTTATTAGGTCACTGTTAATACCACCAAGATTTACTCCTCCACCACCACCTAATTTCTGCTGCTGCTGTTGTTGAGCTTTGCTCATTATTGAATTGTGGGCAGCAGCCGTTGTCCAATCGTTAGGATTTAAATCGTTACCATCATTAGCACCAGCATTTGCTGTAGCTACCCCAGGTCCCCAGCCAGTGTTACTTGTGGCACCGGGTAATTTGGATTGATTGGATTTGTTCCACGCGGAAGCGTTAGGAGGCTCATTCCATGTGTTTCCTGCTTGACCCATGTTGTTGACCGATTGATTTGACTTATCATCCCAGTTACCAGCTCCATTTCCGCTAACAATGCCAGATCCGCCACCGCCAACAACATTATGGTTTTCAACATCACCCCAGCCACCAGGATTGCGGTTGCCACCGACTCCAGTTGTAGGTACATTAGGTGGTCCCGCTGGATGAGGCCACATACCATTGTCTGGTTTATGGGGTCCACCTATACCACCTGGTCCGTTAATCGCTGAAACTAAACGAGCACCAGGTGGGCCAACAGCTCCAACACCCATTGGATTGTTGGGATTTACTGCTGTACTAACGCCGCCGGTAACCGAAGCAGCTGCATTTCCGGGATTCCCAGCACCAAGGTTGGATACAATGCCAGCATTCGAAGCATTTTGTCCACCCATATTATTTCGCATTAAATGATTACGCGGATTGAGAGGATCAGAAATGTCTTTCCAGTGTGAACCACCACCTCCACCTACTCCAACGCCTCCAGGTACACGCGTTTGTTGGCCCCACAACGAAGTGCCATCATCATAATTGGGTATATTGCGACGTTGTGGTGGAGGTGACGGTTCTTCCCATCCCGAACCACCACCTGGAGGCTTTGGTGCCATTGAACCAACCATATCTTTAGGCGCTCCTACAACCGATTGAGAAGGTGCACCCCATTGGGAGCCCACAACATTACCAGCCGCATTTAAACCACCGACGGACGAAGGACCTGTCAGTCCGGTCGCGCCAGGAACACCACCAACCGTTCCAGCGCCACCTACATTGGGTCCTCCTACACCCATTTTATTTAAGCCAGGCATTTGGTGCTGAGCAATTGGATGATGTTGGCCCCACATCTCAGATGTGCCGTTTAGACGACCAGAAATTCCACGAGGATCACCACGAATGGGATCCCGCGGATCCAACATACGCAAATCACGTGGATCGCCAGCAGAGGCAGCACGCATAGGATCACGAGGGTCTACTGAACGCATGTCTAAAGGACCACCACCTCCCATGGCGCCACCGCGGGGATCACCCCAGCCGTTACCAGCTCCACTGGCTCCTCCGGCACCTGGGGTACCAGGTACATTAACACCAGCTGAATTTGAAGCACCTTAAAATATAAAATAGGCACAGAAGTTAGTTTCTTCGGCAAAATTTTAAAATATATTCGGCCTAGTTGCAATTTCGTTGTTGAAAAACAACGCCTAAATTGAATTTTTCTATTTCAACAATAACAAAAAAACCTTAGCAGTGTTTAAAATTATATTGCAATATTATTGCTGTAAGAGTCAAATTGTATTATAAAATGTAGATACATCACAGGGAACGACTAACTGTAAAGACTTATGATAAAGACTACGACACTTGTAATAAGTACGCATGGAATTTTACCAGATAGTAAGCCTATCATGAAAATTTATAAAACTACTGGTACGACCAAAGGCCGGTCTACCCGGGTAGAACGTTCCACAATTGGTGTTAATTTTGGATACGTTAACAGTTTATTCCTAGTAGATTTACTAAATTTGAACAAATGAACTAACATCATTGGTGACTTCGTTTTTAAAAACCTTATAGGAAAGCAATAAATTCAACTTGATTTCATTTTTTTGTATTAATATTATTATAAAAAAAACTATTCCCAATATAACTAAACTCATAAAACTCATTATAATTAGCTAAAATAAAGTCCAATGTATTCACCTATATTCATTTCAACGCGATTAATAAATATTTTAACTGTTTTTTCGCTATTGAATTTGGAAATTTATTCAAAAAGTGCCTTTGACCACTTTGACAGCTTCTAGCTGAAACGGAATTTTTATTATATATAGTGTTAATTTAAAGCGTTTAAAAACATGATTCTTAATTTTGTTCGACTATCATATAATTTAAGATATGTACCATAAATGGTACGCTATGCATTTAAGGGTTAACAAAACGCATGTTCTTACTAATTTAGTTAACAACAACGAAGTTATTAACAAATTTAAATTATTATTCTACAATACTGTTTTATGCTTCTCCTGTAAAACTAATAACATATTAGTTGGGGCCTTTTGCATTTTAGGTGACAATATGTTAAATGAGTTTGTTAAAAAGTTATGCACATACCTCCAGGCGTAACACCACTAATTGAACTAGGAGCTGCAACGGCAGTTTGAACTCCAGCTCCTGTAACGCCAACCCCAACTGCCCCTTGGCCCCACTGGGGACCATTTGTTGGCCCAGTAGCACCTGATCCAGATGTAACGCCTGTCACACCAACAACGGCAGCTCCAGCAGGCCCTGCTGGTCCACCCGTCCAAACATTACTGGCATCTGTACCATCGTCATCTTCACCCCAGGTACCACCTAAATTTGTTGATGGCGTATGACCCCAAGGAGTTTTTTGTACAGGTTGTGTTGTTGGTTGGCCTCCATTACGCAGGTTAGATTCCCATAAATCAGTACCGTTGTTTATAGTTGGTTTCCACATGGGAGGACCCGAAGGGTCTTTATTTGCGGGCTCTGGTGAACTTGGGACTTCCCAATTCGTATCCTGATTAACATGCTGGCAACCCCAGCCGTCCTGAGAAAAAAGAGCTTCACGCATTGTATTTAATTGCTCCAATTGATTTTTTGCAGCTGCTGTCGAAGTACCGCCACCTACTAAGCCGCTAATATGATGGGCATTAGCATGGCCAGCATTATTACTGATGATGATGTTATTACTACTGCTGCTAGTACAATTGTTGTTGTTTATCAAGGCGTTGTTATTGATGCCGACTATGTTTCCAATGCTAGAACTGTTCGAAATGCTTGTAGCAGAGGTAACAAGTGTATGATGATTGTTTCCAATGGATTGTGTATTATTATTATTACTGATGATAGTAGAAATGTTTAGATTACCACTGGTATTATTATTACAACTTATGTTGTTATTGGAATTTGTGCTTGAATTATTATTGAGATTTGAATTAGCAATAGTACTGTTGCTTTGACCGGGCTAAAAAAAATAGAAAAGAAAATTTTTAATATTAAAGTTACTATGAAATCTTCGCATTTAACTTATCGATAAATATCTTGTGTGTCCTGACTTCTATAGGCACACAGAAGTGAAGTAAACAACCACCACTTCTATCATACGTCAAAATGATGGTATACAATTGCTCTACAATAGATTGCAAGCAATCCAATGTCAAAATGATAAGTAAATGTGTTACTTAATGGTTTAATACCTACGGATCTGAACAGATCTTAAAACCAGGCGCAAGCCAAAGGAACAAGCTGAAAGTTACCGACCGATAGCGCTATTAAGCGTTGTATATAAATTACTCGAGAGACTAATTTATAACAGAGTTGAACCCACTATTAATGGCATTGTTCCGGTAGAACAGGCGAGGTTTACATCGGGACGTAGCTGCACTAATCAGGTACTATCCTTAACGACCTACATTGAGGCTGGTTTTCAATCAAAAGTCAAGACATCCGTTGCATTTGTAGATCTCAAAGCTGCGTACCATACGGTCTGGAAAGACGGGCTGGTCTATAAATTTCTAAAATCCCTTGCATTCAAACTGCCACTTTTCTTAACAATATGTTTAGTGATCGTCATTTTATAGTGCATCTTGGAAACAAAGCAGAAAGTGTAAACTTAATAATGGACTCCCCCAATGATCTGTACTTGCCCCGCTTCTATTTAATCTCTACACTCATGACCTCCCATCAACGTACTCAAAAAAGTTCTCCTACGCTGATGACATCGCTATAGCCACTATACGCTATTTAGTAGAAGATGCTGAATCTGTCCTTACAAATGACCTGCTATCACTTGGAAATTATTTCAAATAAGTAAAAAGTTAAATTCGGCCTTGCAGAATGTAGTGATACCATCCACAATTTGATTATTGCAAAACACTTTATTTAAAAGAAATTTATTTTTGAAAAAAATTGAAAAAATTTTGTATTTTTAGATTATGTTGAATGTGCTAAAATTTTTAATTTAATTTAATTTAATTTCTTTATTTCATCTATTTTTGAGGTGTCCTTACATATTCGTTCATAACTTTTAAACCGCTGAACCGATATGCTCATATGCAATACCAAACTTCTCGGGAGAGCTTCCAATAAAGTCATCAGTCATCTTCGTGTAATATTTTGGCAGTGATCACCATTTCCACAGACAGACGGACATCGCTAGAATGTCTTGAAATCTATCGGGATTTATGAATATATATACTTAATGGGGTCCCAGACCGATATTTCGATGAGTTACAAACGGAATGACAAACTTATATATACGCTCTATCACTAGAGTGGAGGGTATAAAAATGGCGTCTGTGTCCTAACCTTAACAAGACGGAAGTAACATGTTTTCACCTCAATAATAGTCGAACTGATCTAAAGCTTAACGTTCGTTTTGAAGATACTATTCTACCCTTCAACCCAACACCAAAATACCTAGGAGTTACCCTTGATAGAACACTCTCTTTAAAAAGCACATAAAATACTACTAACAAAGTTAAAACCCGTAAAAACTTGCGTCAACTACCTGGGGAGCTTCTGCAAAAACATTACGCTCAGCCTCACTCTGGCTGGTATATTCTTCTGCAGAATACTGCGCACCAGTCTGGCTTAATAGCCCTCACGTAACCAAATTAGATACTCAACTAAATGCATGTATGCGACTAATAGCCGTAATTTCAACAAACAGATACCTATTAGTGCATAGATATCTACCGTGTAAGTAAAATTTCGTAAACTTAACTCTTAGGCAAATATAATTTTCAATGTTATTTTACCGGCTAGGTAAAGATATCTATTAGGTATTTTACACCCGTAATTACGGGCATAATAACAGGTACAATGTCGTCTACTCCATTAAGATTTTTAACTGTTCTGAGTAATATTCTATCACCAAGTCTAAGACGTCAGAATTCACTACTCCGCGAACACCAAAAAATAATCGCCAATCCTAGCCTAAAAATTCACCAATATATTGAAGCTGCTAATGCCGATCGTCTCATATCTCGAAAACCTCCATTAAATCTCGCTGAAAGTCTCGCAAACAATAATTATGACCCACATAACATCTGGTGTTATAATTGGAACCAAGCTTCATGTGATGACTTAATGAAAATACAGGACTTGACTAGTATGCTTCCGGGATCAGAATTGCCAAGACCTACAGTGACTCGCAGCTTATTTCGTGTGAAAGATATTAGTTAACAATCCATTCAAGACAAAGTTAACCAAAATAGACTTAATTATTATTAAATAAGTATTTTTGTAAAAAGTCCTGTGTATGTAATTAATCAAGCTTTAATTAAAGCTTTATGGCGTTCAGATTGTCTAAATATTAAATGTGCTACGAGGGTCGAAATGGAAATTGAAATTATTGAAAGACCTTTTTTAGAAAATTTCTTAAAAATATTTCTAGGTTGATTTTATCCAAGCTCAAACATGAAAAATTTAATAAAATAGTCCAATAGTTAATATTCATTTATTAAATAATTTTTCCAATGACCCAAACAAAAATCAAAATTTTTAAAATGCAGTCGAAGAAATCCGAATTTTTTTACCTCCACCAATTTTTTGTAAACAAAGGAAATGTTCAATTATTTTTATATCTCATTACTAGGGATGAGATTTCCATGCAAATGCATGTTTTTTGTCGATAGTCTAAAAACGATGTTGACCAATTATCTTTCCGAATCAAGAAATTTGCTTTAAAATGGCATCGATTTGTTTTTACATATTTTTGCATATTTTGGTTAAAATGCATATTTTTGCATATTTCGGTTTTAAGTGCATATATTGTGCATATTCCCAAATTTTAAGTGCATATTTTTGCATATTTTGATATAAATTAGCAAAAAAAACAAATTGAAATTTATTTGTTGCAAAAAATATTTTTAATTTTAAAAATTTATTATGAAAATAAGAAAAATTATTATTTTTTTTTTTTTAATTTTTTATAGATTGACATAATTTCCAAAAAAAATCCTGGTTATATAAAGTTTTAAATGTTACTATTTAAGCCCGGTGTTATTTTTTGCTTTTTTAAGAAGTTTTTCGAATGAAAACAAGACTTTTATTGCTCACATTTTATTTTTTAGTGCATATTTTTAGGTTTTTTAGTGCATATTTTGAATTTTTTAGTGCATATTTTAAGCGCATATTTTCGCTTTTTTAGCGCATGAAAATCTTATCCCTACTCATTACTATACACTTAGGTGTACTAAAATTATTAAACAATTAAATCGTTTCTTTGTTTACAAAAAATTGGTGGTCAAAAGAATTGGCGGTCAAAAAATTCGGATTTCGTCGATTGCATTATTTGATAATAATTTGGTATATTTTGATTAACTTTGTCTTGAATGGATTGCCTTCTAATATCTTTCACACGAAATAAGCTGCGAGCCACCGTATATGGGTTAACCGTATACGGACAAACAATGAAGGGTGCGCAGCTACTCTTTTTAAATGGGGCTCCGCTGATTCGCCATTATGTGATTGCAGTGATGTTAATCAAACCATCTACCACATTATAAAAGACTGCCCCCATCGTAAATTCATACTGGTGAACTGCACGAACTAAACAATTCTGGCCCAGATGCAGTCCGATGGCTGAAGAATATTGACATCAATATCTAATTATTATCTATATTATTTTGTCCATCAAAATATTCTAAACTTTGTTGTATAATCTGTTAAACTTGTAATGCTTATATTTCTAAATTAAAATTGTTTTGTATCAGTGTCATACGATAAATAAATAAAATCATCGAGTTTGGCTTTTATAAACGTCAAATGTGACATTGAATTGCTTAGTAGTGGTTGCTAATCTAGACAGTGTGTAACATCCGATCGTTTTATTTCTTTTTAACTTCGTGTGCAAGCCAATTTACACTGGTCTTCTAATTAAGTTAATAGTGCATTTACACTGGTTCTCTAATCTAACTTTTTTTTTTTTTTTTTATTCGAACGGTCCCACCTCACACTTACCCACCCCAACCGACCGAGAGGGCTCGTTCCCATGACGAAGGAACAACGTACACTCCATGGTCCGAACCATAGCGGATAAGGCTGGATAAGTAAGGATAGTAATAAACTAACTACAGACTCTTAGTCATCAGTCGGTTTATTATACAGACACTAAATACATTTATATACAATTACTACAACTACATAATTTCTACAAATAATTAAGAATTGATAGTCCTGAATTAACTACAAACGTTCAAAGAAATTAAAATAATCGTCGTCACGCAATCTATTCAAATATGTCAAAATAGTCGATTTCAACAGAGCATAATTCTCCGAAAAGTCAACAAACCTGTACAACGTGTTAAAATCAGTGCACATCCTACGAATAGGATCTGCACAAGCATAATTCGTGCGACAAAAATCAATATATAGAAAGCTGTAATATCTAGTAGGCCAAAAAGGGACATTGAAAAACAACTTCCCGACAAGAAATTCAGAATCAACTTCGCCCTTAATAACCTTTAAAATAAACACAGTATTCAACATAATACGTCTACTTTTCAGAGTAGGAAGTTTTATCAACGCCAATCTTCCATTATATGATGGAAGATTGCTATAGTCCGGACCCCAGTTAAGGTTCCTAAGACAAAAAAGTAAAAATTGTTTCTGTACCGATTCAATCATATCACTATGAACGACATAATATGGATCCCAAACAATACAACCAAATTCCAAAATTGGTCTTACCAATGAGGTAAATAATTGTTTCGTTATATAGGGGTCAGAAAATTCCTTCGCCCAGCGTTTCATAAATCCAAGAACGCCATAGGCCTTATTCACCATAGTCTCCACATGCGCATTAAAAGTCAACTTTCCATCCAAAAGAATTCCGAGATCCAAAATAGAATCAACCGATTCTAAAATTGAACCATTTAATAATATAATAATAATAGGTACTGAGAAGTCAAAAACTTCGACCTAGCAAAAGTCATGTGCTTACACTTTTTCAAGTTCAGCTCCATGAGATTACAATTGCACCAATTATAAAATCTATTCAAGTCATGCTGCAGCAATAACTGTCCAACAGGAGAACTGTAAGACAAACAAGTAAAAAAGTTAAATTCGACCTTGCCGAATGTAGTGATACCCTCCACAATTTCAAAAAGATTATTGCAAAAAACTTTATTTAAAAGGAAATTACTTTTGAAAAAAAAAATTTTTTGACAAAAAAAATTTCCGCAAAAAAAAAATTTGGTAAAAAAAATCCGCGATTTTTTTCTTTTTTTGTCAAAAAATATGCTCGTACTTGTTAAAATAACATTTGGTGTTCAATTATGTTCACATACGCCAACCAGAAGCCGAATTTAAGCATTTTGTATTTTTAGGTTATGTTGAATGTACTGAAATTTTTGAGGTGTGCTTTCATTTTCGTTCATAACTTTTGAACCGCTGAACCGATATCGCTCAAATGCAATACCAAACTTCTCGGGAGAACTTCCAATAAATATGTTTCAGTCATCTCTGTGCAATATTTTGTCCGCGACAGCATTTTCCACAGACAGACAGACAGACAGACGGACAGACGGACATCGCTAGAATGTCTTAAAATCGATCGGGCATCATGAATATATATACTTTATGGGGTCCCAGATCGATATTTCGATGAGTTACAAACAGAATGACAAACTCATATATACCCTCTATCACTAAGTGGAGGGTATAAAAAAGCTTAACATCATCAGCAAACATCAAAATATTAGAATGAATAATAGAAGATGGCAGATCATTCATAAACAACAAGAAGAGGACAGGACCAAGGTGACTGCTCTGAGGGACACCAGAAGCAACACTTATACATCTAGAATGGGTCTGCCTAAAAAGGACACATTGCTCACGATTCCTCAAATATGAAGATAACCATTGCAAAACGATACCATTAAATCCAATTACACTCAACTTGTAGAGCAAAAGATTATGGTTAACCTTATCAAATGCCTTACTGAAGTCAGTATAAATCGCATCAGTCTGTAGACCTGAAGTAAAACCATTAATGATATTAGAAGAAAATTGAAGCAAATTAGTATTAGTCGATCGACCCTTACGAAAACCATGCTGACATGGTACTAAAATGGAAGATACATGGTAGGAAACAATATCAGTGACAAGTTTCTCAAATAGTTTAGGAATTGCACTTAGTTTAGCAATTCCCTTATAATTCGAAACGTTCACAACACTCCCAGATTTATGTAGCGGAATTAAAAAAGATTTCTTCCAAAATGAAGGAAAGTAACCAATCCTCAATGAAAAGTTAAACAAAAATGTCAATGGAGCTGATAGAGCCCCCGAGCAAAATCTTAAAACAGAGGACGGGACCCCATCGGGACCAGTGCTATACGTAATCTTCAACTTGTTCATGTTTGAATGAACAGAAGCTACGTCCAACACAGGAAGACTCAGAGAGCTTGCTCTCTGAATCTCAAACGGATACCGAGAATCCAAGTCATACTCCCTATCAGAGTATGTAGTTGCAAAGAAATCCGCAAATGCATTCGAAATAGAATAATCATCCGAAAACTCAACATCATTTAATCTAACCACTGTGGGGTAAGTTGAAGAGCTCCGCTTAGACTTAACGAAGCGGTAAAAAGATTTAGGATCACGTTTAAAATTCTCCCTAACTTTATCCAAATAAATTGCATACGCCCTACGAGATTCCATATTAAACGAACTTCTAGCCACTGCATATCTACTAAAATCTATATTAGAACCCGATTTCTTATATTTCTTAAACCATTTACTCTTAACATCTTTCAGTTTAGATAACAGCCTGGATCCCCAAGGGGGACCATTTTCAGATCGAACCTGTATTTTCGGAACTGATTCCAAAAAACACTCACACAAAATTCTATAAAACATATCCAACCTTATATCCAAATCACGCACCCCTTCAATATCAGTGCAAAATGATGACCAATCAACGTTTGAAAGAAGTGAATCTAACTTCATAAAATCCGCGCGCTTGAAACAAAAAACTTTACTGTGAGACGAAACAGATAATGGCAAAGTCCCAAATGGAAACGAATAAGTAATACCTAGAGTTGGGTGATAACAATCCTCAGGAGTTGATACGGGATCAACTCTACTCACCTCACATAACGATGGGTCATTAACTAATACTAAGTCCAAAGTTCTACGTTTGGAATTTAGCACATAATTCAATTGAAACAAATTTAAATCGGTTAGCGGAGATAAAAATTTTAGCGAAGTATCATCCGAAGACAACGGAATTAATGACAAATTAAAGTCACCTAAAACAATTATAGAATCAACATTCTTCATCCTAGAAATAACAAAACCAATGGCATCCAAATGAGTGTCATAAACTTATGAATCAGAAAGAGGAGGAATATAAGAACAAGTAACAAAAATAGATTTCAGCCCAAGTTTGATACTAACAGCAACGAACTCCATTTTCACGAATTTATCAGATTCAATTTTCTCTGATGGTAAACAGCTTTTTACAGCTATTAAAACACCGCCTCATCAACGTTCTGAACATTTTCAACACCATTTACATTTAAATTTCCAACATCCTCCTCGTATATACGGTCTTTCCTATAAATTCTAAAATCATTACACAAAATCTCAGAATTCAATATCTTACCATTTATCCACGTTTCCGTGAACGTGATTACCTGATAGTCAAAATTAAAACTATCCACAAACAACCTAGTCAATTTAGTATTCAAGCCCCTAACATTCTGATTGCATATGCCCAAAGTACTATTCAGTTTTTTGAAGCCGTATCCGCTACAGATGACAGACTAACCACCTTCCTGTCTCTGCCATATTCGCGAAAAACAAACTCCTTAACAAATGCGCCCTGATGCCAAAAATCCTTATTCACAATGATCTCAAATATTTCATCAAAGTAGATTATTGCTCCAATCTATTTTCATTCTATTAGATTGCATACAAATTTATTTTTTCAATCTAGTAGTTTAGACTCTAATCGGCAAACTCATCTCCTGAAGTTCGGTACAACTCTGTATTTCTACTATTTTCATTTTCGAACACTGCACTCAAAATAATTACTCTGTTAAATACTCTGTAAAGTGACTGTAATCTCAATTCGACTGATAGTTGACTAATTGTAAATTATCTGCCTAAATAGAGATTTAAAGAAAATACTTAGTGTTTTCGTGTGACCGAAAAACAAAATCGTATCTGTAAATTTTACTTTCTACTTTGTAATCTCTATTTTACAGATAATAAACAGAGTTTTTTTGATAAAATGTAGATTTTAGAAAAATACTTTGTTTCATCTGTAATTTTACTTATTGCTCTGTAATGCAGTTTTCAAATAAAACCCTCTTTAAAAAATTTCCAAATATTTAAAGAGCGTCTTAAATTACAATAAAAGCTGGTAATTTTTATGAGGATGTCGGGTAAAATTGGAGGTACTTGTTACGAACTCGTAATTTTAACAAATACTAGCGAATCCCCTGCACACTTTGTAGTGCAACAAAAATATTGCAGGGTAAAACTAAATGGGGGTCGGTCTCACTAATGACCTGATTAAATAAAACAAATTTACAAAAAATAAAAAAAATTGTATGGGGACCGCCTTAATAGTTAAAGATAGAGGGTAGGTGTGTTCAGAGAAAATGTTTGTACTAAAAAAATATTGTGGGTCGGTCATACATTTTATTGCTCTAAGGGCACTCGTAGGGCAGCTAAGAGCGGTTGGAGCCAATTTTAAAAAATGTCATTTTGTGTGGGAGCCCCCTTAAAAATTGGAGATAGGGTATTAGTTTGTTCCGAAGAAATGTCTAGACGTAAAAATTAATAAGGGTCGGTCTTGGAAATGATCACTCTATGACGCACCATTGAAGTAGTAGAAATGATTTTAAGATTGGAAAATTACACTAAAAGTTTCTCAAAAAATTTAAAAAAATAGTAATAATCGTTATCCCTCCCACCCAGCAAAAACTTGCATTACCAAGTAATGAAATGTGTAATGGGAAATTCAAAAGTTATAACTACTTCTGATTCGAATTACCTTTCCCATTACATTTACAAGCAAATGTGAAAAATGTAATGATTATCAAACCAGTATTAATAACTAATTACATATATACTAATTTATAGGTAATGAAAAAATTATTTAAAAAAATAAAAAAATATTTAAATTTATTTTATTTTTAATCAAAATAATGTACAGTGAGTCAAAAAGTGAAAATCTAGTTCTGAAATTTGTTTATTTTATTATAATGACTTATGTAAGTCATTATTAACAAGTCCTTATTTTACATTTTAAAATAATGCTAAAGGTAATTTTTTGTCATTACTAAGTAATTCGAATGGTAATGATGTGTCATTACCAAGTTTTTGCTAGGCACGATCATACTGGGCAAAAAATTTGTAGAATCGATAGAAGTTTTACACAAAAAAATTTAAAAAAAAATCAAAGATCATTTTTAAAAATGAGATTTAAATTTTAAAACTTAAAAATCGCATACTAGAGCACTTTTAAGAACTTTTTTGGATTTTTTTAAAAGTACGTAAAAAAAAATAAAAATTTTGAAACAAAAAAAAATTTGCAATTTGGACCATTATTGAAGAAGTTATTAGTAAAAGAAGTTTGAGTAAAGGAACAAACTACCAATTTTTATACCCTCCAACTACAGTATGGGGGTATACTCACTTTGTCATTCCGTGTGTAACGCATCGAAATATCGGTCGGGGACCCCATAAAGTATATATATTATTGATCAGTGATCGATTCTAAGACATAGCAATGTCCGTCCGTCCGTCCGTCTGTCCGTCCGTCTGTAGTTAACACGATGCAGTCCAAAATAAAAGAGCTAGGAACCTCAAGTTGGGCACAAATATGTCTTATGTTCCTAGGCATGTTAAGTTCGGAAATTGGCCAAATCGGACCAGGGGGAAAAAAGTTCCCCCTTGAAGAACTAAACCAACCTCTAAAAAAATACACGTTTTTACATGTTTTTTTGTATTTTTGTTAAATAAATGAAACATTTGGTATATTTATCGCGATGGTAAGGTGCTCTCAACGTGCCCCACTGACCCTATCAACTTCGCCCCACCCCCCCCCCCCCCCAAAAAAAACGCCCCTGTCAATTTTTTTTTTTTTTACATTTTGGAGGGTATAAAAGATTCGGCACAGCCGAATTTAACACTCTCACTTGTTAAAAATTCTATATCTTTTGAATGGATCATCAAAAAAATCTGAAAATTCAAAGTGTCCGATTTGACATTGAATGCCCCATATATAGAATAAAACAAGTAAGAGTGTTAAATTCGGCTGTGCCGAATCTTTTATGCCCCCCTACCTGTTTAAAAATTTATTCTTACGCTTTTTGCACTAAAGAAATACAAGTTTTTCATTATTTCAACAATTTTGTTTAATCCACGCTCACAAAAGGGGGGGGGGCGATTTTGCTCATTTACGAACTTAACCTGCCTAGGAACATATGACATATTCGTGCCAAATTTCGGAGTCTAACTCTTTTATTTTGGACTGCATCGTGTTAACTACAGACGGACAGACAGACAGACGGACGGACGGACATCGCTAGAATGTCTTAGAATCGATCACTGATCATAAATATACATACATATATACATACCCCTACCTGTTTAAAAATTTATTCTTACACTTTTTGCACTAAAGAAATACAAGTTTTTCATTATTTAAACAATTTTGTTTAATCCACGCCCACAAAAGGGGGGGGGGCGGACCGAAAAAACGAAATTTTCTAATCCTTTTAACTTCTTGTAGCATAAAAATGTTACATTTGTTAAACAAAAACACAAAAAATCATGTAAAAAATGTTTTTTTTCAGAGGTTGGTTTAGTTCTTCAAGGGGGAACTTTTTTCCCCTTGGTCCGATTTTGCTCATTTACGAACTTAACCTGCCTAGGAACATAAGACATATTCGTGCCAAATTTCGGGAGTCTAACTCTTTTATTTTGGACTGCATCGTGTTAATTACAGACGGACAGACAGACAGACGGACAGACAGACGGACGGACGGACGGACGGACATCGCTAGAATGTCTTAGAATCGATCACTGATCATAAATATACGTACTTTATGGGGTCCTAGACCGATATTTTGATGCGTTACGCACGGATTGACAAAGTGAGTATACCCCCATACTGTAGTTGGAGGGTACAAAAAGTAAATTTACAATTTGGAAACATTAAAGCGGGCATTTTTAAACGATTTCCCTTTAATTTTTTAAAAATGTTTATTGGCATGGCCCCGTTAAAATATGGCTCTGAAAATGAAAAGTTTATGAAAAACAAGTAAAAAAGTTAAATTCGGCCTTGCCGAATGTAGTGATGCCCTCCACAATTTCAAAAAGATTATTGCAAAAAACTTTATTTAAAAGGAAATTACTTTTGAAAAAAAAAAAAAATTTTAAAAAAAATTTCCGCGAAAATAAAATTTGGTAAAAAAAAATCCGCGATTTTTTTCTTTTTTTTGTCAAAAAAAATATGTTCGTACTTGTTTAAATACCATTTGGTGTTCAATTATGTTCACTTATGTCAACCAGAAGCCGAATTAAAGCATTTTGTATTTTTAGGTTATGTTGAATGTACTGAAATTTTTGAGGTGTGCTTACATTTTCGTTCATAACTTTTGAACCGCTGAACCGATATCGCTCAAATGCAATACCAACTTCCAATAAATATGTTAAGTTTCAGTCGTCTCTGTGCAATATTTTGTCCGCGGCAGCATTTTCCACAGACAGACAGACGGACAGACGGACATCACTAGAATGTCTTAAAATCGATCGGGCATCATGAATATATATACTTTATGGGGTCCCAGATCGATGTTTCGATAAGTTACAAACGGAATGACAAACTTATATATACCCTCTATCACTAAGTGGAGGGTATAAAAACGTGGGAACATCTAGCGAGTTTATAAATAAGTTCAATTTAAATGATAGCATTTGCCTTTATTTTCTGTCAAGTTATAACTTATCCATTCATACAGTCGACAGTGGGCCGAGATGGTAGGTTTTTTTGGCCAAAAGTCTGTACAGGTCGTAAATGTTACCGATTTTTTTGAAATTCAGAATATAAGCCCATTTAGGGTAATAAATAATTGCCTTGAAACTTTTTGCAATCGGACCTACAAGAAAACTATTTCAGGGTGGACACTTCATTTTTAATAAAATTACCAGATGTTATAGATGAAACAAATGAAGAGACACTTGTCTTTTGTTTATGTATTTAAATTGGAGATGGTCTGTGGTCCCGTAATTTGCGTGACTCAAAAAAACAATGTGATCCACGCGTGAGCGTGAGTGATTTTCATTTAAATCACGTGATTATAGACTGATTTTCATTTAAATTAAGTGAAGAGACACTTGTCTTTTGTTTATGTATTTAAATTGGAGATGGTTTGTGGACCTGTAATTTGCGTGACTCAAAAAAACAATGTCATCCACGCGTAACGTGAGTGATTTTCATTTAAATCACGTGATTATAGACTGATTTTCATTTAAATCAAGAGACTTTTTTTTAAATTCAGAATATAAGCCTATATTAGGGTGAAACTTTTGCCTTGAAACTTTTTGGAATCGGGGCTACAAGGAAACTATTTCAGGGTGGACACCTAATTTTTAATAAAATTTACAGATGTTATAGATGAATCAAATGAAGAGACAATTGTCTTTTGTATCTTAAAAAAGTAATTTTCATTTAAATCACGTGATTGTGAGTTGAAAAATTCGGAGTGAGTGACTAGGGAATGAGTCGATTTTTTGCGTGAGGGATTTATTTTTTTTCATAAAGGATTTATTTGTTTTTTTTTTTTTGTTTCTTGCAAAATTTCCACGCCCTTTCAAAAAACTGTCTGGGCCAGACTTATCCTTTTTTTCAGCACTTTCCAAAAAAGTTGCCCTTTTTCTAAAATTAAATTGAAATAAGAGTTCATAAAAAAAATGGAAAAATAAGTTTTTTTTGAAAACCATATTTATAAACTAATCGTCGTCAAAAGTTCCACGCCCTTTCAAAAACCTGCTTGGGACAGAATTATCAGTTTTATCCCCACTTAAAAAAAAATTTTACCGCTTATGCCCGTTTTTAAAAATTGAATTGAAAAATGAGTTTATTAAAAATTGGAAATTTTAAAAATCACCTTAAATTCCCTTTTTATACTCATCGTTATCAAAAGTCCACGCCGTCTGGGCCAGAATTATCTTTTTTATCCACACTTTCCAAAAAGTTGCCCGCTTGTGACCGTTTTCAAAAATTGAATTAAAATAAGAGTTTATAAAAAATTGGAAAAAAATAGTTTTTATACCCTCCAACTACAGTATGGGGGTATACTCACTTTGTCATTCCGTGTGTAACGAATCAAAATATCGGTCTAGGACCCCTTAAAGTATATATATTTATGATCAGTGATCGATTATAAGACATTCTAGCAATGTCCGTCCGTCTGTCCGTCTGCAGTTAACACGATGCAGTCCAAAATAAAAGAGCTAGACTCCCGACATTTGGCACGAATATATCTTATGTTCCTAGGCAGGTTAAGTTCGTAAATGAGCAAAATCGGACAAGGGGGAAAAAAGTTACCCCTTGAAGAACTAAACCAACCTCTGAAAAATTCCATTTTTACATGATTTTTTTGTGTTTTTGTTTAACAAATGCAACATTTTTATGCTACATGAAGTTCAAAGTCCTGTATTTGGACCCAAAGAATTAGAAAATGTCGTTTTTTTTTGGTCCGCCCCCGTTTATGGGCGTGGAATATAATTTTTTTTTTTTAAATATTGATAAACTTGTATTTCTTTAGCGCAAACAGCATAAGAATGAACTTGTAAACACATATTCCATAGGAAATTTAAAATTTAATTTTTTTTTTTGAAAACTAATGGGTACACGCCCTTTCAAAAAAATGTCTGGGCCAAAATTATCCATTTATCCCAACTTTCCAAAAAAAATTGCCTGCTTGTGCCCGTTTACGCAAATGGAATTGAAATATTAAAATTAGAAAAAAAAAAAAATTTTTTTTGTGAAAACCCCCTTTTTAAACTCATCGTTATCAAAAGTTCCACGCTCTTTCAAAAACTGTCTGGACCAGAATTATCCTTTCTATACACACTTTCCAAAAAAGTTGCCCGTTTTTAAAAATGGAATTGAAATAAAATTTATAAAAAAAATTGTTAAAAAATATTTTTTTTTGAAAACTCATAGGTATCAAAAGTTCCACGCCCTTTCAAAAAAATGTCTGGGCCAAAATTATCCATTTATCCCAACTTTCCAAAAAAAAAATTGCCCGCTTGTGTCCGGTTACGCAAATGGTATTGAAATATTAAAAATTAGAAAAAACAAGTGTTAAATTCGGCTGTGCCGAATCTTTTATACCCTCCAACATGCA
Organism: Pegoplata infirma; assembly: GCA_963921195.1. Classification (NCBI taxonomy): domain Eukaryota; kingdom Metazoa; phylum Arthropoda; class Insecta; order Diptera; family Anthomyiidae; genus Pegoplata; species Pegoplata infirma. Next base: position 2,641,550 of record OY992541.1, read on the forward strand.
AAAAAATAAAAAAAAACCCAGGGGCGTTTTCTTTTTTTTGGGAGGGGGGGGGGGGGGGTCGGTAGTGGTAATTGGAGGGCGGGGGGCAAATTTCCTCTCGAATATGTGTTTAAAAATTCATTCTTATGCTTTTTGCGCTAAAGAAATTCAAGTTTATCAATATTAAAAAAAAAAAATTATTCCAAGCCCATAAAAGAGGGGCGGACCGAAAAAAACGACTAATTCTTTGGGTCCAAATGCAGGACTTTAAACTTCTTGTAGCATAAAAATGTTGCATTTGTTAAACAACAACACAAAAAAATCATGTAAAAAATGTGTTTTTCAGAGGTTGGTTTAGTTCTTCAAGGGGGAACTTTTTTTCCCCTTGTCCGATTTTGCTCATTTACGAACTTAACCTGCCTAGGAACATAAGACATATTTGTGCCAAATGTCGGAGTCTAGCTCTTTTCTTTTGGACCGCATCGTGTTAACTACAGACGGACAGACAGACGGACATCGCTAGAATGTCTTAGAATCGATCACTGATCAATAAAATATATACTTTATAGGGTCCTAGACCGATATTTCAATGCGTTACACACGGAATGACAAAGTGAGTATACCCCCATACTGTCGTTGGAGGGTATAAAAAGAGCTGTCCATACCCATTTGCAAGATGTACTTCATTTTGTCAAATAAATTAATAAAAACAAGTAAAAAAGTTAAATTCGGCCTTGCCGAATGTAGTGATACCCTCCACAATTTCAAAAAGATTATTGCAAAAAACTTTATTTAAAAGGAAATTACTTTTGAAAAAAAAAAAAAAATTTTAAAAAAATTTCCGCGAAAATAAAATTTGGTAAAAAAAAAAAATCCGCGATTTTTTTCTTTTTTTGTCAAAAAAATATGTTCGTACTTGTTTAAATACCATTTGGTGTTCAATTATGTTCACTTATGTCAACCAGAAGCCGAATTAAAGCATTTTGTATTTTTAGGTTATGTTGAATGTACTGAAATTTTTGAGGTGTGCTTACATTTTCGTTCATAACTTTTGAACCGCTGAACCGATATCGCTCAAATGCAATACCAAACTTCTCGGGAGAACTTCCAATAAATATGTTAAGTTTCAGTCGTCTCTGTGCAATATTTTGTCCGCGACACCATTTTCCACAGACAGACAGACGGACATCACTAGAATGTCTTAAAATCGATCGGGCATCATGAATATATATACTTTGTGGGGTCCCAGATCGATATTTCGATGAGTTACAAACGGAATGACAAACTTATATATACCCTCTATCACTAAGTGGAGGGTATAAAAATAAAAACAAGTTCCCGCCTTAATAATGTATACATTTTTTAGCTCGTGATTATCGTGAATCACATGATTCGCGAGTAACAAAAAAAGTTCGAGCGTGATTGTGCGTGAGTAAAGTTGTTGCGAGAATTTTTCGTGATTTTATATTTTCCTACGGCTTTTTTTTTTTTTATTCGGTTACGTTTTTTTTTATTTTTATATTTTCTTTCAGATAAATTCAAATTTTATAACTTTTAAATAAGTTTTTTGGGCAATTCCAAAAAATTTCGCCCCACTGTTCGGAATTTTTTCTTTGGACTTCACTCAAATTTTGCCACATAGATAGCACCGTTTCTTAATATATGTTGCATATTTGGATTTTTAAAATTCGGTATAGTTTTAAAATTATCGCGGGTCAAAGTTCGACAGTTTTAGCAAAAGTGAGAAAAATTCACCATATATAACGTACTCTAACTTTTTAAACAATTATCCGACGTAAGATAAAAAAAAAATATTTTATGCAAAATTCTACATATTTTATCTTATGATATAAAATTATATACAATTATATCAAATTAGATAAACCCAATATTCGAATCAAAAACGATCATATTTAATATAATATAACAAATTTTGAGCTATTTTGATCCGCCAATTTCATCATCTTATTTCATCTAAATACGTGTTGGGCCATATTAAATTATATATGGTTCAATTTCAAATTATATTTGGACCTGTATATTTATTTTTAGTCGGGCACTCACAAAAACGACTGAAATGAGCTCTAAATTACAAATACAAAATAAATTCGCGCGTGATTGTGCGTGATTAATTTTTTTTCGTGAGTGTACGTGATCGTGATTGAAAAGTCACTCACGATCCCAATCTCTCTAATATGATTATAATCAAAAACAAGTAAAAAAGTTAAATTCGGCCTTGCCGAATGTAGTTATACCCTCCACAATTTCAAAAAGATTATTGCAAAAAAACTTTTTTTAAAAGGAAATTACTTTTGAAAAAAAAAAAAATTTGGAAAAAAATTTCCGCGAAAAAATAAATGTTGGTAAAAAAAATCCGCGATTTTTTTCTTGTTTTGTCAAAAAACATGTTCGTACTTGTTTAAATACCATTTGGTGTTCAATTATGTTCACATATGTCAACCAGCAGCCGAATTAAAGCATTTTGTATTTTTAGGGTATATTGAATGTACTAAAATTTGTGAGGTGTCCTTACATTTACGGACATCGCTGGAATGTCTTAAAATCGTCGGGGATCATGAATATATATACACTGAGGGAAAAAATCGTATTCAAATCAAAAATTTTCAAACTCATTTTTAAAATCCTCAAAGTTTTTAGAAAAAGTTTAATAATGAAGTTGAATTTTATAATACTAAAAATGTTTCGGTCTTGATTTTAAAATTATATATTTTTGAATTAAGTATGTTAGAACTATATTTTATTTCACGACAGCGCCTGTTGGAAATTTTCATTTTGATGATAAATATTTTAAAAATGAGTCTTTAACATTTTTAACAACGCCAATGACGCCATTATTTAAAAAATAAGTGGCGTGGTTAAACATTAGCGAAAATTTTTAAATCGCAATAAGCTCATACACATAAACTTAAAATAAAACAAGTGAGAGTGTTACATTCGGCTGTGCCGAATCTTTTATACCCTCCAATATTTAAAAAAAAATATAAAAAAATTTCCAGGGGCGTCTTTTTTTTTGGGGGGGGGGGGTTGGGGTAGGTGGGAGTTTGGTGGGAGACGTTGGGGGCACCTTATTCTGACATAAAAATGTTGAATTTGCTGAAGAAAAGTACAAAAAACACTGCAAAAAATGCGGTTTTTCTTAGGTTAGTTTAGTTCTCTAAGGGGGAACTTTTTTCCCCTTGGTCCGATTTTGCCCATTTCCGAACTTAACCTGCCTAGAAATATAAGACATATTCGTGCCAAACTTCGGGAGTCTAGCTCTTTTATTTTGGACTGTATCGTGTCCTCTACAGACGGACAGACGGACAGACGGACGGACGGACGGACGGACGGACATCGCTAGAATGTCTTAGAATCGATCACTGATCAATAAAATATATACTTTATAGGGTCTTAGACCGATATTTCGATGCGTTACACACGGAATGACAAAGTGAGTATACCCCCATACTGTGGTTGGAGGGTATAACAAGCGTCATCTTAAAACAAAATAACTACCCAGCAAAAACTTGGTAATGACACATCATTACCATTCTAATTACTTAGTAATGACAGAAAATTACCTTTAGCATTATTTTGAAATGTAAAATAAGGACTTATTAATAATGACTAACATAAGTCATTATAATAAAATAAAAAAATTTGAGAACTAGATTTTCACTGTTTGACTCACTGTACATTATTTTGAATAAAAACAAAATAAAATTAAATATTTTTTATTTTTTAAAATTTTTTTTTTAAATAATTTTTTCACTACCTATAAGTATATATGTAATTAGTTATTAATATTGGTTTGATAATCATTACATTTGGCACATTTGCTTGTAAATGTAATGGGAAAGGTAATTCGAATCAGAAGTAGTTATAACTTTTGAATTTCCCATTACACATTTCATTACTTGGTAATGCAAGTTTTTGCTGGGTAATTAAATTTGAGTTACAATTAATAAAAGTGAAAAGTGTCATAAGTGAAAAGAAACAAAATTTGAAAAAACAAAACATAAAAATAAAAATAAAATTGTGTAAATTTATGAGGATGGAGTACCACATCCAGGAGGCGATCTACAACATTGATAAGACCTTCTGGAAATTGTTGTTATTATTATTCGATTTATTTTTCTATATTGACGTTGCTCTGACGAAAACACCTAAGTGCATTTAAATTTTAAAGAAACTTTAATTAATAGCTTAATTGTGAACTTTTTGATTTATTTATATATTTTTTAAAACAAATTGAACATTTGCAATATTATCTAAATATTTGTACAATATGTATTACTTTTAAGCACCGCAAAAGGGCAGGATTAATCAAATTATTGGACATCTTAAATAAAATTAGAAAATCACATATGTAGGTGTTTTCGTCGGAGCAGCGACGATTTTTTATATACGATTTTAAAATATATCAATAATTTCCAATTCTTTTATTTCAAATGAAAATTTTAGAAGATAGGTATAAAAAAAAATACATTTATAATAGACAATTTTAAATTAAGCATGACTATCATCTTAATTTGATTATGTGCATCTTTGAATTGAACATGAAACCGTTTTCAAATCAATGTTCTTTCATTTTATTCTTAAAATGTTGTTTGTTACTCAAGTCATATTCAAAGTGTCAATGAAAATTTTCAAATTGAGAAAAAACAAAGTTTGGTGACTTTTGTCACTGTTTTATTTTTAAAATGAGATTGTTTTTGTTCATTTACTTTATGGGGGTCCCAGACCTATATTTCGATGAGTTACAAACGGAATGACAAACTTATATGAGGCATTCCACACCAAATGTCCAGCGAAAAAAAACACGTGTACCGTAAACTTCTGAATAGGTTGTATGGATAGCCCTATATGGAACTTAGAAAATTGCGTTTTTGGTTTTTCAATTTTTCAAAAACTGGGCTTAGGAGGCGTGGTCAAATATTGGAAAAATGGTAAAATTTGTGGCGAGTTGCCTTGATTAAATATTTATCACATTAAAACGGAATGCACCACAATCTCAAAAATTTACATTCAGTATTTAGTATTTATTTATTTCATTTTCTATAACCTAGCCCATTGGCCATAATCGGTTACTAATTTCTACTTACAAAAATTTCTACTTAAAAAAGTTATTAATATAAAAATAAAAATATGAACACAGAAGAACTTATATGTATATATAAATATAAATAATAGGCATAAACCAATTATTAAAAAATAAAAAAATAAAGTAAAGAGAAGCAAAAATAGCAATTAACCGATCCCAAGGTAGTTTAAATGTTAAAATATAAAAAAATATGTAAAAGCTTTAATTTGTAACCAATCTAGATAAAAAAAAATATATATGGGGGTTTTCGTGTCAACTGACACAACTCCTGAAACCGATGTCCTCCGATCGGGATGAAATTTGCACCAAGGTTAGTCCTATTGGATAGCAGCTCAGACACAACTTTTCAACGAGATCGGTCAAGAACTCTCTGAGTTAGAGGGGGTCGAAATTTGACATTTTGGCCAAAGAGGTGTTTATTCTCATCCATGCAACCTCCCACCCATTGCCTTTAGCAAAATGTGTCCCAAAGAGTTTAGATAGCTATTTCTTCAGTCTTTCGAAAAAAAAATATAAAAAAAATAAAAAAAAAATTTTTGATTTTTTTTCTTAAAAATCCAAAACTTTTTTGACTTTTTCCTCAAATTGGGCCCTTTTTTTTTTTTTTTTTTTTGATTCAAAAGAAAGCTTAGGTGATTTCCTTTAAGAGCTGTGGGGTCGCTTAGTGGGATGCGAGTGGGACATCTATGAAAAAATTTTTTTTTCAACTTTGGAACACAAAAAACCGTTCTTCAATTTGCACTATTAGGCGTGGGATAGCTAACCAGTTTTCGATTTCGAGCCGCGATACCCTTTTATTTTTTTTCTTATATAGTTTTGTATGGGCTATCGACTAAAATTTTTTTTTTTTGAAAATTTCCAGAACCCGTTCTGAAATTTTCCATTTTTTAAAAATGTCAATTTAATAAAAAAACATGCCACTTTTTTTTTCTTTTTTAAATTTTTTTTTTTTAAGTTTAGATGTTTGTCCATCCACACAAAAAAATTCAGAAACACTTTCTTCGTTTTTTTCGAGAAAATCGCATTTGAACTTTAAATTTCATAACAATTTTGTAATTTGGTTGTATTTCTTTGATTAAACGTTGCGAATGTGTAATATTTATGCAATTAATAACACTCAATCGCAACGTTACATCAAGAAAATACAAGCAAATTACAAAATTGTTATGAAATTTAAAGTTCAAATGCGATTTTCTCGAAAAAAAAAACGAAGAACGTGTTTCTGAATTTTTTTGTGTGGATGGACAAACATCTAAACTTTAAAAAAAAAAAAATTTTAAAAAGAAAAAAAAAGTGGCATGTTTTTTATTAAATTGACATTTTAAAAAATGGAAAATTTCAGAACGGGTTCTGGAAATTTTCAAAAAAAAAATTTTTTAATCGATAGCCCATACAAAACTATATAAGAATGTAAATTTTTGAGATTGTGGTGCATTCCGTTTTAATGTGATTAATATTTAATCAAGGCAACTCGCCACAAATTTAACAATTTTTCCAATATTTGACCACGGCTTCTAAGCCCAGTTTTTGAAAATTAGAAAAACCAAAAACGCAATTTTCTTTGTTCCATATAGGGCTATCCAAACAACCTATTCAGAAATTTACGGGACACATGTTTTTCTGTAGCGGGACATTTGGTGTGGAATGCCTCATATATACCCTCTATCACTAACAATAAGTGGAGGGTATAAAAAATACACGGGCGCCTTCAAATTAAAATTTTGATTTTTTGCATTTTTTCCTATTAGGAGGTATCCTTAAAACGAGGAGGCAATTTAATGGTCTGGGAATTCGTTCGATTCATATATTTGATGGGATTATAGATGGATACAGTCCCCTGATATAATAAAGGAAGAAATGGATTTGCAAGAAAATATTAATTATAAGTTGTTTTTGTTTTATTTCCATTAAGGGGTGCTTTAGTTTTGTCCGCTATATTTTTTTCCCCCTTATTTGATTTAAACTAATTTTTTATAGAACGATGACTGTCAGAGTTTTTCTTTATCAAAAAAATAAAAAAAATAAAACAACAGATAAACAATAAAAAATGGAGTTTTAATGAAAAAGATATGATCTGATAAAAATTTACTAAGGGGGTTCTTCAGTTATGGCCAATACTGTATCTTTCATTTTTCGAGTCAGGTTTGTGTTGAATTTCAGCGAGATCGGTCAGTGGTTCAAAAGTTATGAATAAAAACGTGAATTTTAAATTGAGTTCACCTTTAATTCACATATAAAAAAAACCGCTGAACATGATTTAAAAACATTGGTAATACCCAATTGACACCTGAGGTGAAATCTCGTTCGAATGAGATTTCGATCATATGGTTGTGTATAAAATGATACAGACCATATGATCAAAATTTCGTTCGAACGAGATTTGACCTTAGGTGTGAATAGGCCTTTAGCCACAAAAATATTTAACAAAGTATTTTGTTTACACAAAAAAAAAAAAAAAAATCACTCCAAAAAAATTTTACACCAAAAAAAAAATTTTTTTTTGTAAAATTTATTGTAATGGGTATTCGTGGATTCGGCGAAGTCGAATTTAACTTTTCTACTTGTTTTCTTTTTTGTTTTTAAGAAACCGATATTAATACTAAAAAAAAATTTGACATTCGAAAAAAAAAAAAAATTAAATTTATTGTGATGGGTATTCATGGATTCGGCGAAGTCGAATTTAACTTTTTTACTTGTTTTCTTTTTTGTTTTTAAGAAACCGAAATTTATGCTTTGATCTAATCACACTTATCATCATTAAACTTTCACTTTCTACATCCGAGTATTTTCACATTCTACAGTTAGTTTACTTTCAGTATCATCAAAGAGATAATTATATATATATGTCACCACACTTGCAAAACATAAACAAAAAACATATGTTTGTTAGAAACAGTTGGAAAAAATGCGGTTTGCATTTTAACTAGGTATATTTATTCTTACGAAGAGTTTTCACAACTTAATTTATTTAAAAATGTAATTGATATGTAATCGAAAGTTCTACGAATTATTATAAATACATGTTTTTTGTCTGCTTTACGTTTTTATGAAAAGCTATAATTGTTTATTTTTAATAACACCATTCGATTTATATTACAATCGATTTATATTACAAAAAAAAAAAAAACATTCCTTGTTAGTTTTGTATAAATTATTATTACTTTTCAAAAGTTTGGTATTATTATTAATTTTTTATGCGCCCTGGGAAAGTAAGTATGTTATACATTTTTTTTGTTTATAAAAGAAAAAATAAGCAAAACTTAACTACATACGTGGATAAAGACTCTGTCCTCACTGTTTGTCGTTGAAAGGTTGTTAATATTTTTTTTTTTTGAGTAACAATGCATCGTTTTTTACTTAATAATTACGTTATTTTTTAATATCGTGAAAAGCTTTAATTTACTACGTTGTAATATCTTACCATTCCAGCATATTGGCATACTGGCAAATTCGCTGCTAGCATTGTGCGCCTGCGTATTACTAGTCCAAAATTCTTTTACGTTTTCTTGCTCCCACTTTTGTTTTAAATCATATAATCTTATTGGATTATAGGTAAACATTAAAATTTTTCAAAATTTGATAGCTGAAATAGTTTCTGGTATAAATATTGTTTTATTTTTTTTTTTTTTTTAACTTTGTGTTAGTTGTCTATGTTTGAAATATTTCATCATTTGTAATATATTGCATTGTTGACACAATTTTTTTACTTTATTATTTTAATATTTATCACTTTATTTTAAAATTTATCACTAAAAAAAAAAAAAATAATATAAAACTATAACTGCCAAACTACAAATTTATGTGATAGATTGCGTAGGCTTTGTCGTCGTCTCTATTGTGGACGTCCTTCTTCATTGGAATACTTAATTTTTGTTTTTTTACCTTTTTATTTTCTCCATGCAGTAGTTTTTTTTTAATTAGAATTTGACTAGGACGGACTATATGAAGTAAAATAGAAAAGGAATCCAATGGAAATGTTTCGGCAAATTTATATCTTCACCACAATTTGCACGTAATCCTGCTATTAACAACAATAACAGCAAGTAATATATTTTTGTTATTATTTTTATGTTTTTAACTTTTTCCCTGTATATAAATTTTTTTATACAGCTGCCATTTTTTTAGTTTTTTTAATTATATGGCATCACTGGCCACATTTCATGTCGTATATTATTTTTTAGTTTTGCTTCTTCGTTTATTGCTTTCATTTCAGTTTATTCGTTAATGCCACATTGACGCAATCACCCCATTATTACTCACACAACAAACACAAACGAAAGAGTGAGCGAACAAACCGATAAATGTACAAATACACACATTAGCTAAATGCTTCTTTTATTCATTCGTTTTACTACTACTACTATGACCACTATAGCAACTAGAAATTATGCTGTTTATTTTTTTTAGGAGCTCGAATTTTATGTATATGTAGTTATATTTAAAGAGTACACTTCACTTTTTTTATTTTTTAATTTACATTAAAATTCAAAGGCTTTATTTAATTTTATTGATTTAATATAAGACTTAACTTTTTTTAATATCACATTTAGTTTAGTTTCCCCCAATTTTTTTCTAAAGAATTTCAAAGTATGAAATGCATTATTTTTTTTTTTTTTAATTAAACAATCTAACAATTTCGAGAAATTAAATTTTAATATTAGTGAGCCTTTTTTAGGAAATTCTATTTGTTTGTCATTAAATAGTTTGAAAAACTGTTTTCTTTTTTATTATTAACGTTTTTAAAACTTTTATTTTCCGTTAGATTTTATTTAATGTTTATCATTAAAAAAAAAATATATATACCATAGACGATTTGTACGAAACACAACGACAACGTACACGTTTATTACGACAACAGTACGACGACGAAGTACGTTCTGTGTTACGTATGAATGAAAAAAAAAAAACCGAAGAATGTTGACACTTATGTTTAAACCATAACAACTCTGCTGTTAATCGTATAAACGTCGTTGGTTAACGACGATAAAATGTATGAATCTATGTTGCCAACAAACAGATTTAAATTAAGCGTTTTTATTTTACAGTTTATTTGTCATTTATGCAAGATTACATTATGCACCTTTAAGGTGGGTAGTACACACGTTAAACAATAATATGCAATTTACATTTTGTTGTTAAACTAATTAAGAGCCGAGTCACAATTGGAACCACATTCGGTAACCACAAAATGTTTTCATACATTTTGTATGAAAAGCAAAAAATCGCTTTGTGGTCGACCACACTGCCGCCAGAATAGATTCTATTCTATTTTTGTAGTGCTCTCTCACCACCCTCTCATTTTTCTCAAATTTGTATCAAGTAGCGTTGCCATATGTTCAACAAAATATGCTAATTTTTCCAATTGGAGTTAATATATTGTGTGTGTGTTGCACACAAGTAACATTGTATACCTGTTTTTATAGGATAACAAAAGAAAAAAATAGATGTGTGACTGATATGAGCGTCTTTTTCTTTATAAAATGTGTCCGGTCGTCTGTCGCTTAATTTTAATGCGTCGCTCTCTCTTTTGCAGTGGTTCGTCGTCGGTGGTGCCAATTGTGACTGGGCTCTAAGGTTTCTTTTTAACCCTTTGGTATATGAAACTTTTTTTTTTAATACAAGTTGTAATTTTTGGCAATACAGTGACAGCACGATTTAACGATTTATAGGCCCATTCATTTTTTTCCGAAAGTCGATTTTTTTGTATTTTTCACTAAAATTATTATTTCATTTATTAAGTCAATGGAAATAACAAAATTAACAGTAAATTCTTTTTAAACACAATTTGTTTTATTTAAAAAAAAAAATACAACCAATAGACCCAACCGAGAAATTCGGTATTTTTGGTTTCTGGAAACTACAGGTTTTAAAACAAGTCTAGTGTGAAGGTTCGTACACACTAGGTGGCACGTCTTTGTGATATTTTCCCTCTAATCAAATTCTATTACCCGCCAGAAGGGTAACCCACATGAAAATTGTCACTCCGATCGGAGTTTATATTCTGTCCGCACTCTCAGCCCCAAAATTGTGGTTTTTGCAAAAAAAAATTACTTGAAAAAAAATTAAATTTTTTTTATACCCTCCAACTACAGTATGGGGGTTAGGGTGGCAGCTATTTTGCAAAACTTAGAATTTCAAGGAGTGCATCCCAATTTTTTTTTACATTTGGCCTAAAAATGCTATGCTAAAAATTTCAGCCAAATCGGACAACGTTAACACGAGGCGCATCGAGGTCAAAGGTCAAACACACGAAAATAGCCATATTTTGATGAAAAACATTGAATAAATGGTGTTGTTTTTTGAATATATTGTTAAAAATTGGTACACGAGTTGTTTTTAGTATAAGAAGATATATTAAACATTTTTGGGTTTTCAAAAATTACCCCTTGTAAGCCTTTCGGGGTCAAAATGACCCAATTTTTACAAAATGACCACTTAAACACGAAAATCAGCCCCAATTTTCTAAATTTATTGAAATAAACCAATGTAAACCCATATTTATATTCTATTCTATCATAAATACTCAGTTATGAAATACTGTCTTTCTAGGATGTCATTAACCCGTTTCATGGTAAGGCCAAAAATATGCATTATATTTGGCGTGGTTCTCAAAACTGATATTTTGATTTTTCAAAATTTTCTTGAAACAAAATTAAGAAAAATGCTGAAAAAACCACAGAATCTTATAAAATATATGTTAACATACATATAAAAAAACAATTTTTGGGGGATATCCCTCGGATAGTTTGGCGGGATAATTTGGTAAATATTTTTATATTTCACAAAGTAAGGCCCATAAATTATTAAAAACAATGTTAGACTTTAACCCTAAACGTTTTAGAAAAATGGAATAATATTAACCCGGTTTTTAATCGGGTCAAAGGTAAAATTTTGGAATATTTAGAGTTTTTTTAGAAAAAGGCACCTAAAATATGAAATATTTATTGAGATTTTTTATAAAACTTGGTAAAATTATTGTACGTGTTAAGAAAAAAATTTATTTGATTTTTTTTTTAATTTAACCCATAAATGAACATGGGGTCAAAATGGCCCAGCACGTTAAAATTTCATAAAATAGTTTGTTATTTTTTCCGTTTTCTAATAAACTTGTTATAATTATTGTGTGAGGTCAGAAAAATAATTATTTCATTTTCATAAATAAAAAGTTAAAAAAAAAAATATTTTATGCAAAGATTTTTTTTTACATGCTGGGTCATTTTAACCCGTTGTTCATTTATATGTTAATTAAAAAAAATTATCTGACCTAGCACAATGGTTATACCAAGTCTTATAGAAATCGAAAAAAAAAAATATATTAAGAATTTTAAAAATTCCATTTTTAATGTGCTGGGCAATTTTGACCCTTATGTTCATTTATGGGTTAATTAAAAAAACTCAAATAATTATTTTTCTGACCTCGCACAATAATTACAACAAGTTTTATAGAAATCGAAAAAAAAATAAAAAGCTATATTAAGAAATTTTAACGTGCAGGGCCGTTTTGACCCCATGTTCATTTATGGGGTAATTAAAAAAAATAATAATTTTTCTGAACTCGTACAATACTTATACCAAGTTTTATAAAAAGCGCAATAAACATTTCATATTTAGGTGCCTTGTTCTAAAAAATCTAAATATCCGAAAATTTAACTTTTGACCCGAATAAAAACCGGGTTAATATTATTTCATTTTCCTAAAATGTTTAGGGTTAAAGTCTAACATAGTTTTTAATAATTTATGGCCTTTACTTTGTAAAATTTTAAAATGTTTAGCAAATTTTTCCACATTGGGTAAATTGTGGGTAAAAAAAAGGCATTTTCCTCGAAATCCGCTGAGTTTATATCGATGCCCCCACCAAACTATCGGACGGATATCCCCCAAAAAAGTTTTATTTTATATGCTAACATATATTTTATAATATTCTGTGTTTTTTCAGCATTTTTCTTAATTTTGTTAAAGAAAATTTTTAATAAATCAAAATATCAGTTTTGAGAACCACGCCAAATATAATGCATATTTTTGGCCTTACCATGAAACGGGTTAATGACATCCTAGAAAGACAGTATTTCCTATCTGAGTATTTATGATAGAATAGAATATAAATATCGTTTTCCATTGGTTTATTTCAATAAAATTAAAAAATTGGGGCGGATTTTCGTGTTTTGGGGGTCATTTTGTAAAAATTGGGTCATTTTGACCCCGAAAGGCTAACAAGGGTTAATTTTTGAAAACCCAAAAATGTTAAATATATCTTCTTATACTAAAAACAACTCGTGTACCACTTTTTAACAATATATTCAAAAAACAACACCACCCGAGTAAAAATTTTCTGGTCTAATCATATACAATTTGATACAATCTTATATGAGTTAATATGCTTCCGTATAAATTTATATAAAATTTTATCTATCACTTTGATACGGTTGTTCCACTTTATTTGGTTAGATATTGCTCCATATATGATTAGATTCGTATTTTGGTTTTGCTCATCAAATTATATAAAAATAGATATTATAAGATCAATTTGATCTAATTAGATTTGACCAAATTCAGGATCAAATTGTATCAATTTTTATATTTTTTGATCCAAAGTAATACAATTTATATTATTTGATACAACCATTTTACGGATCAAATTAGATCTATTTAGTAAAATTAGCATAATATTTTTACTGGGGCATTTATTAAATGTTTTTCATCAAAATGTGGCTATTTTCGTGTGTTTGACCTCTGACCTCGATGCGCCTCGTGTTAACATTGTCCGATTTGACTGAAATTTTTAGCATAGCATTTTTAGGCCAAATGTAAAAAAAATTAGGGGTGCACTCCATGAAATTCGAAGTTTTGACTAATAATTTTTTCAACGTTCGATGACGATGAAAAATTGCAATTATATATTTTTCTCACAATTTTTGGACTATGAACATGCAGACATTATTCCGGTAATGGGGACTTATTTAATTTTTTTTTTTTGCGGCGCCATGAAATAGCTCCCAATGAAATAAGTCCCAGTGAATAAAATAAATTCCAAATAAAATGATATATATCCCAAACCAAAAATATGAAATAAGTCCCAAGAAAAACGAAACAAGTAAAAAACTTAAATTCCTTGCCGAATGTAGTGATACCCTCCACAATTTCAAAAAGATTATTGCAAAAAACTTTATTTAAAAGGAAATTACTTTTGAAAAAAAAAAAAAAAATTTTGAAAAAAAAATTTCTGCGAAAAAAAAAAATCGGCGATTTTTTTCTTTTTTTGTCAAAAAATATATTCGTACTTGTTTAAATACCATTTGGTGTTCAATTATGTTTACATATGTCAACCAGAAGCCGAATTAAAGCATTTTGTATTTTTAGGTTATGTTGAATGTACTGAAATTTTTGAGGTGAACCGCTGAACCGATATCGCTCAAATGCAATACCAAACTTCTCGGGAGAACTTCAAATAAATATGTTAAGTTTCAGTCGTCTCTGTGCAATATTTTGTCCATGAAAATTTTTTGGAAAATTTTCAGAACCCGTTCTGAAATTTTCCAATTTTTAAAAAAGTCAATTTATCAAAAATCCGGCCACTTTTTTTTTAATTTTTTTTTTTAAGGTTAGATGTTTGTCCATCCACACAAAAAAATCAGAAACACGTTCGTCGTTTTTTCGAGAAAATCGCATTTGAATATTGAATTTCACGACAATTTTGGAATTTCCTTGTATTTTCTTGTTAAAACATGGCGTATGAGTAACAAATTTTTGCGAAACCAACGAGTTGATCCCATTTTAATTATTTTTTCATTTGTGGTGCAATATAGAGATGAGCGTGAATGCGATTTGACCCACGCAAGAAATATTAAAGTCACTGACGACTCGTTATTATTTTTAGTTTACTTGTGCAATCACGTGAGTCAATTTACTGTTACTCACGCAGTGTTTGATTACGCTCACGGTTGTTTACTCACGCTGATGATGATTTTACAAAAATAATAAAAACAACAAATTTTCTATGAAAAAAGCACTGAAAACGGAAACTAAAAAAAACAGTAAAATTCAAAAAAAAAAAAAATAGTTAAAAATCACAAAAACTTACTTAAGAAAAATTTTAAGCATTCACTCATCTCGCAAAAATTGGACTCACGAAATTTTCTACTCACGCTACCTCTTTAATATCGTGAATAGTACGTGAATCGCGAGTCAATTTTTTTCAAATGTTGAACGTTAAAGGATATGTACCTATAATGTAGTGTCCGATTTATTGCTCCCGCTTAAATGCGCTTATCCAAAGTATTAAATAAATCAGAAGGATATTGATGCATTTACATAAAAAAACTTTTATAAACGCACATCAAGTGATCTTAAGATTTTGAACTCATTTTAGTGTTGATATTTCAGTAAAATTTGTATGAAACTACTCTTACCAGTTTTAGGCATTTAAGCGAGTAATTCTGTATTTTTGATACCCTCCACTCTAGTGATAGAGGGTATATATAAGTTTGTCATTCTGTTTGTAACTCATCGAAATATCGATCTGGGACCCCATAAAGTATATATATTCATGATGCCCGATCGATTTTAAGACATTCTAGCGATGTCCGTCTGTCCGTCTGTCCGTCTGTCAGTCTGTCCGTCTGTCCGTCTGTCCGTCTGTCCGTCTGTCTGTCTGTCTGTGGAAAATGCTGTCGCGGACAAAATATTGCACAGAGATGACTGAAACTTAACATATTTATTGGAAGTTCTCCCGAGAAGTTTGGTATTGCATTTGAGCGATATCGGTTCAGCGGTTCAAAAGTTATGAACGAAAATGTAAGCACACCTCAAAAATTTCAGTACATTCAACATAACCTAAAAATACAAAATGCTTTAATTCGGCTTCTGGTTGGCATATGTGAACATAATTGAACACCAAATGGTATTTAAACAAGTACGAACACAAAAAAAGAAAATAAAATCGCGGATTTTTTTTACCAAAATTTTTTTTCGCGGAAATTTTTTTCAAAAAAATTTTTTTTTCAAAAGTAATTTCCTTTTAAATAAAGTTTTTTGCAATAATCTTTTTGAAATTGTGGAGGGTATCACTACATTCGGCAAGGCCGAATTTAACTTTTTTACTTGTTTTTAATTTAAATTGAAATCTTAATAAAATCTTAAAACAATTTTTAACAATTGACGATTTGTTTTCGATATAAACGGTCAGAAGGACATTGATGCATATCTAAAAAAAAACTCTTATAAACGCATCTTATCAGTTTTACGCATTTAAGCATTTTACGCATTTACGCATTTAAGCATTTACGCATTTTACGCATTTAAGCGAGATGAGTGAATGCTTAAAATTTTTCTTAAGTAAGTTTTTGTGATTTTTAACTATATTTTTTTTGGAATTTTACTGTTTTTTTGAGTTTCCGTTTTCAGTGCTTTGTTTTCATAGAAAATTTGTTGTTTTTATTATTTTTGTAAAATCATCATCAACGTGAGTGAGCAACCGTGAGCGTAATCAAAAATTGCGTGAGCGTGAGTAACAGTAAATTGACTCACGTGATTGGACAAGTAAACTAAAAATATTAGCGAGTCGTCAGTGACTTTAATATTTCTTGCGTGGGTCAAATCGCTTTCACGCCCATCTCTATATTGTACCACACATGAAAAAACAATTAAAATGGGATCAACTCGTTGGTTTCGCAAAAATTTGTTACTCATACGCCATGTTTTAACAAGAAAATACAAGAAAATTCCAAAATTGTCATAAAATTCAATATTCAAATGCTATTTTCTCGAAAAAAACGACGAACGTGTTTCTGAATTTTTTTGTGTGGATGGACAAACATCAAAACCACAGACTAAATACAGACTCGACAGTAGAGTTTTATAAGAAAAAATGGGGAAAAACTAAGCGATTTTAGGACAAAACACAGCGGTTTTTAGTCCGTTTTATGCTAACATGGCAACACTTTCTACGACTTAGGAGTGAGTGAAACAACAAAAACCGATCTGGCATCCATTTTTCTTATGGCGCGTTTTATCAGTTTTCTCTTTCTAGCCTAATTCGTAGAATAATTTGAAAAAATTAACCATATGGTTCAAGAATACTTTTTTGACACCTGTCACTTATGTCGAGTCTGTATTAGTCTGTGTCAAAACTTTAAAAAAAAATTAAAAAAAAAAGTGGCCGGATTTTTGATAAATTGACTTTTTTAAAAAATGGAAAATTTCAAAACGGGTTCTGAAAATTTTCCAAAAAAAAATTTTTAATCGATAGCCCATACAAAACTATATAAGAATGTAAATTTTTGAGATTGTGGTGCATTCCGTTTTAATTTGATAAATATTTAATCAAGGCAACTCGACACAAATTTGACCATTTTTCCAATATTTGACCACGCCTCCTGAGCCCAGTTTTTGAAAAATTGAAAAACCAAAAACGCAATTTTCTTAGTTCCATATAGAGCTATCCATACAACCTATTCAGAAATTCGTGCGACACGTGTTTTTTTCGCTGGACATTTGGTGTGGAATGCCTCATATATATACTTTATGGGGTCCCAGATCGATATTTCGATGAGTTACAAACGGAATGACAAACTTATATATACCCTCTATCACTAAAGGCCGTTTGTCACGATAAGGACTCCGTAAAATGATCTGTCAAAAAATCGTATAGAATTTAAAAATGTTATCGTGTACATGCGAAATGTAATGACATGGACGGTAATACGGAAGAAATTTTGACAGTCGTATAATACTCGTCACTTTTAGAAATATTTCTAAAAGCTGAGACTTTTCATTTTATCAGGGATGTATTTTTTTGTAATTTATTGCCAAAAACATAAAAACAAGAAACTAAAGATAGAAAGTTACGGTTATTAATTTATAAGTCTCTTATTTTAATGATTTTTTTTAAAATACGCAACAAATAATCTTTTTCAGGATTTATTTTTCTAAACAGCTGTTTTCATATTATTTGAAATGTGATGGTTGCAAAGAGCAATGCATCGAAAATATTTCTTAGTTTGATTTTTTGACAGTCAGACCAAATTTCATTTTATTTTGTTTTAACAAAATCATACGACTCAGTATAATCGTGACAAACGGCCTTAAGTGGAGGGTATAAAAAGTCCCAACGAAATAACTCCCAATGGAAATGATATAAATCCCAATTTTTATACCCTCTAACCACAGTATGGTTGAAGGGTCATTCCGTTTGTAACGCATCGAAATAATGGTCGGGGACCTCATAAAGTATATATATTATTGATCCATGATCGATTCTAAGACATTCTGTGAATGTCCGTCCTTCTGTAGATAGCACGATGCAGTCCAAAATAAAAGAGCTATGAAATTTGAAATTTTCCTGAAATTTGGCACGAATATGTCTTATGGTCCTAGTCAGGTTAAGTTCGGAAATGGGCAAAATCGGACTAGGGGCAAGAACTGAACCAACCTCTGAAAATATACACTTTTTATACCCTCCACTTAGTGATAGAGGGTATATATGAGTTTGTCATTCCGTTTGTAACTCATAGAAATATCGGTCTAGGACCCCATAAAGTATATATATTATTGATCAGTGATCGATTTTAAGACATTCTAGCGATGTCCGTCTGTCTGTGGAAATGGTGATCACGACCAAAATATTTCACGGAGATGACTGAAACTTAACATATTTATTGGAAATTTTCCTGAGCAGTTTGGTATTGCATTTGAGCGATATCGCTTCAGCGGTTCAAAAGTTATGATCGAAAATGTAAGGACACCTCAAAAATGTTGGTACATTCAACATAACCTAAAAATACAAAATGCTTTAATTCGGCTGCTGGTTGACATATGTGAACATAATTGAACACCGAAAGGTACTTAAACAAGTACGAACACATTTTTTGACAAAAAAAGAAAAAAAAATCGCGAATTTTTTTTTCCAAAATTTTTTTTTTGCGGAAATTTTTTTTCAAATTTTTTTTTGAAGTTTTTTCCATTTTTTATACCCTCCAACTACAGTATGGGGGTATACTCACTTTGTCATTCCGTGTGTAACGCATCGAAATATCGGTCGGGGACCCCATAAAGTATATATATTATTGATCAGTGATCGATTCTAAGACATTTTAGCGATGTACGTCCGTCCGTCTGTCTGTCCGTCCGTCCGTCCGTCTGTAGTTAACACGATGCAGTCCAAAATAAAATAGCTAGATCCTTCAAGTTTGGCACAAATATGTCTTATGTTCCTAGGCAGGTTAAGTTCGGAAATTGGCCAAATCGGACCAGGGGGAAAAAAGTTCCCCCTTGAAGAACTAAACCAACCTCTAAAAAAATACATTTTTTTACATGTTTTTTTTGTATTTTTGTTAATTAAATGAAACATGTGGTATATTTATCGCGATGGGAAGGTGCTCTCAACGTCCCCCACTGACCCTATCAACCCCCCCCCCCCAAAAAAAAGAAACGCCCCTGACAAATTTTTGTTTTTAATTTTTTTTTTTACATTTTGGAGGGTATAATAGATTCGGCACAGCCGAATTTAACACTCTCACTTGTTTTTTTTGTGATTGTGGAGGGTATCAATACATTCAGCACAGCCGAATTTAACTTTTTTACTTGTTTTACATATTTTTTTGTATTTTTGTTAAAGAAATGAAGCATTTCGTATTATTATCGCGATGGGAAGGTGCTCTCAACGTCCCCCATTGACCCCATCACACCCCCCCCCCCAAAAAAAAACGCCCGTGACAATTTTTTTAAATTTTTTAATAAAAAGTTTTATAAAAAAATTTCATGAAAAAAAATTTATGAAAAACAAGTAGAAAAGTTAAATTCGACTTGGCCGAATCTATGAATACCCTCCACAATGCCCATTATAAGTGATAATAAATTTTCTAACGTGAAAAAATATCAGTTATGTTTAGAAATATTTTATTTTGTGTAAAAAAATTTTTTTTTAGTAATTTAATTTTGTTTTGGTATAAAAATATTTTTGAGTGACAAAAATACGTTTTAAAATATTTTCGTGACTTACCAATGGTTGTAAACCAGGTTTAACGGGTTTTCACCACGTGAATTTAAGATGAAGCTAATCTGATATTCACGGTTTTGCTAATAACTTTTGAACCACTGGACCGATTTGGGTGAAATTCAATACGAACTAGGCTGGAGGAACGGAAAATATATGTGCCAAGCTTCAGCATCCTCAGAATTGATTTTCGAAAGTTATAGTGCTTTTTATCTCATAAATTCATGAAAAACCCTTGCCGAAATTCAGTCATTTGCTCATACCTTTTGAACCACTGGACCGATTTCGCTGGATTGCAATACCAACCTGACCAGGTAAATGCCCAACATATATGCCAAACTTCAGGAGCCTCCGTAAAGTCTTTCAAAAGTTAGCGTGTTTTCAACAGACAGACAGACGGACAGACGGACGGACGGACGGACATTGCTAGATCGTCTTAAAATCGATCGAGGATCATGAATATATATACTTTATGGGGTCCTAGACCAATATTTCGAGGTGTTACAAACGGAATGACAAACTTATATATACCCTCTATCACTAGAGTGGAGGGTATAAAAATATGTTAAAAAAAAAATTGATGAACAAATATATTTGATGAAAAAAAAATTGATGAAATAAAAAATTTGATAAAACAAAAAAAGAAAATTGATAAAAAAATTATGAAAAAAAAAGTTTGATGAAAAAAAAAATAATGAAAAACAAGTAAGAGTGTTAAATTCGGCTGTGCCGAATCTTTTATACCCTCCAACATGCAAAAAAAAAAAAAAAATGCAGGGGCGTTTTATTTTTTTTGGGGGGGGGGGGGGGGGTCAGGGGGTCGCTAGTAGTAATTGAGGGGGGGGGGCAAATTCTCCCTCGAATAAGTGTTTAACAATTTATTGTTATGCTTTTTGCACTAAAGAAATACAAGATTATCATTATTTAAAAACAAGTAAAAAAGTTAAATTCGGCCTTGCCGAATGTAGTGATACCCTCCACAATTTCAAAAAGATTATTGCAAACAACTTTATTTAAAAGGAAAATACTTTTGAAAAAAAAATTTCCGCGAAAAAAAATTTTGGTAAAAAAAAAATCCGCGATTTTTTTCTTTTTTTGTCAAAAAATATGTTTGTACTTGTTTAAATACCATTTGGTGCTCAATTATGTTCACATATGTCAACCAGAAGCCGAATTAAAGCATTTTGTGTTTTTAGGTTATGTTGAATGTACTGAAATTTTTGAGGTGTGCTTACATTTTCGTTCATAACTTTTGAACCGCTGAACCGATATCGCTCAAATGCAATACCAAACTTCTCGGGAGAACTTCCAATATATATGTTAAGTTTCAGTCATCTCTGTGCAATATTTTGTCCGCGAGAGCATTTTCAACAGACAGACAGACGGACAGACGGACAGACGGACAGACGGACAGACGGACAGACGGACAGACGGACATCGCTAGAATGTCTTAAAATCGATCGGGCATCATGAATATATATACTTTATGGGGTCCCAGACCGATATTTCGATGAGTTACAAACGGAATGACAAACTTATATATACCCTCTATCACTAAGTGGAGGGTATAAAAAAAATGTTTTATTCCACGCCCATAAAAGGGGGCGGTCCGAAAAAACGACATTTTCTAATGCTCTGGGTTCAAATGCAGGACTTAAAACTTTTTGTGGCATAAAAATGTTTCATTTGTTAAACAAAAACACAAAAAATCATGTAAAAATATGGTATTTTTCAGAGGTTGGTTTAGTTCTTCAAGGGGGAACTTTTTCCCCCTGGTCCGATTTTGCTCATTTACGAACTTAACCTGCCTATGAACATAAGACATATTCGTGCAAAATTTCGGGAGTCTAGCTCTTTTATTTTGGACTGCATCGTGTTAACTACAGACGGACAGACGGACGGACAGACGGACGGACGGACGGACATCGCTAGAATGTCTTAGAATCGATCACTGATCATAAATATATATACTTTATGGGGTCCTAGACCGATATTTTGATGCGTTACACACGGAATGACAAAGTGAGTATACCCCCATACTGTAGTTGGAGGGTATAAAAATGGTTGATGAAAAAAAAAAAAATGATGAAAAAAATGGAAAAAAAATTTAATGGAAAAAAAAGTTAAAAAAAAAAACGATGAAAACAATTAATGAAAAAAATTGATGAAAAAAACAAATTTGATGAAAAAAAAAAATGATGAAAAAAAAAATTTGATAAAAAAAAATTGATAAAAAAAAGTGATGAAAAAAAAATTTGATGAACAAAAAAAAATTATTTTTTTTTTGTTGAAACATAATTATGTTACTTTTTATTCACATTTTTATTCATTATGTTACTTTTTTTACCAAATTTTTGCTAAAATTATGCTTGTCGATGTTAAAGTAACATAATTAATTTTTTATGTAAAAGTAACTTTCACAAACATTTATCGAAAGAAAACAACAAAAAACAAGTGAGAGGGTTACATTCGGCTGTGCCGAATCTTTTATACCCTCCAATATGTAAAAAAATATAAAAAAAAATCCAGGGGCGTCGTTTTCGGGAGGGGGGTTGTGGGGAGGTGGGGGTTTGGTGGGAGACGTTGGGGCACCTTCTTCTGACATAAAAATTTAGAATTTGCTTAAGAAAAGTACAAAAACACTGCAAAAAATGTGGTTTTTCTAACCCGAGTAAAAATTTTGATATGATGCAATATATAATGATATGTAATACAATATATATTTATACGCAATTTGATCCGAATAATGGTGGATGTGTTTGCATTAAAAAAGATCAACTTGTATAAAATATGATTTGATTTCATCCGAGTTTTGACCAGACATTGCCATATATTGGTGGATCTAATTAGATCTAATTCCATAAAAACATATAAAATCCTGGTGTTTTTTGGTTTAGGTTGAGATACACCACAGGTCAACGATACATTCACCAAACATTTAAATGTTTGGGTACGCTTCGAACCAGATAGGTGATATACATAACCCTAACAAGAAATGTTTAGGAACATTTTAAAAAGTTTCTTATACTTTGCCTAAAAAACTTAGAAAATTTTTGGTTAATTGGAAACATATATAGTTTTATATGGAACAGCATAAGCTATATATAATTTTATGTTAAATTATACAGAAAAACACATTTTGTATTGGCCCTAATATTATTTCATATATTTATATCAACCGTATACCTTTTAATCCGAATCATGATTAAATTATATATAACTACATATGACTGCATTTAAAAAATTTAGAAAAGATCTCACGCGATGTATAATCATATATGATTTATTATGTTTGTATCAAGTTATATATTGTTATATATGTTTATTTTTACTCGGGAAGTTTAGTTTAGTTCTCTAAGGGGGAACTTTTTTCCCCATGGACCGATTTTGCCCATTTTCGAACTTAACCTGCCTAGAAATATAAGACATATTCGTGCCAAGTTTCGGAAGCTAGCTCTTTAATTTTGGACTGTATCGTGTCCTCTACAGACGGACAGACGGACGGACGGACATCGCTAGAATGTCTTAGAATCGATCACTGATCAATAAAATATATACTTCATGGGGTCCTAGACCGATATTTCGATGCATTACACACGGAATGACAAAGTGAATATACCCCCATACTGTGGTTGGAGGGTATAAAAACAAATACAGACCGCCATTTTCATTTTGTATTTTTGTGTGCGTGGTTCGTTTAATTTTTTTGTTATAAAAACGTAAAAAGGAAATTGATAAATAAAATTAAAATATATTAATAAATAAAAATAAATAATTAGTTTTTTAAAAGATAAATAAATGTAAGATAAAACAAGTGAGAGTGTTAAATTCGGCTGTGCCGAATCTTTTATACCCTCCAACACGTTAAAAAAAAGGCGTCTTTTTTTTGGTGGGGGGGGGGGGGGGGGTTTGTGGTGGGTGTTTAAACCTAAAGCCTTTCTTTGGTTTAATTTGTCCCAGTTTTCACCCCTTGAGTCTTTCGAGGGTTAATACTAGTTAAAATCTACTTGCTCCACTTTCCGTGCAACTCTGTAAAGAGTAAGCAGTGAATAATAGTTTTTTCCCCGCCCCCCTACTGTGGGCGTGGATATTAAAAATGTTTTTAAATAATGATGAAATTGTATTACTTACGATCAACAAACATAGTAAATAAGTTTTTAAACATTTACCACATGGGGTTATGAGTTCCACTCACACTCACTCACAATCACGTGAGTAAAATTGAATTTAGTCACACTCACGCGTGATCATGCGTGAATCACGTGAATCACGCTCTAATCTGTTCATGTGCCCATCTCTAATTTATAGGACTATGTGGTTCAAAAACTATTAGCAAAACCGTGAATTTCAAATTGGTTTCACCTTTATTTCACGTGTTGAAAAACGTCAGAAAATTATTTTACAAAGTATTTTTGTCACTCACAAATATTCCCGAGTAAAAATTTTTATATGATGCAATATATAATGATATGTAACACAATATATATTTATCCGCAATTTGATCCGAATAATGGTGGATGTTTTTGCATTAAAACAGATCAACTTGTATAAAATATGATTTGATTTCATCCGAGTTTTGACCAGACATTGCCATATATTGGTGGATCTAATTAGATCTAATTGCATAAAAACATATAAAATCCTGGTGTTTTTTTGGTTTGGGTTAAGATACACCACACCCGAGTAAAAAAGATCTGATATAACCATATATGCATTTATATAATTAATTATATTTACATATGGTTATGCATGAACTTTGATATGACATACAGTGGGCGACAATACTTTGGAAACTTTTTATAGTAGATGAAATTTGTTAAAGACAAAGTTAACAATACTAAACGTTATAATTATCAAACAAGTATTGTAAAAAAATGTTATGTAGGTAATTTATCAAGCTTTAATTTAAGCTTAATAGCGTCCAGATTGGGAAAATAATGAATGTGTTACGAGGGTCGATGTGGAAAATGAAAAAATTTATAGACACTTTTCAGAACATTTTTAAAAAATATTTCCGAGTAGATTTTTTCGAAGTTAAAACATTAGAAATTTAAAAAAAGGTCCAATAGTTTTTATTCAGTGATCAAATAATTTTTCCAACAACCCAAACAAACAGTGGAATTTTTTAAGTACAGTAGCAAAAATCAAAATTTTTTCACCTCCAATTCTTTTGACCACCAATTTTTTGTAAACAAAGAAAAGATGTTATTGTTTATTAATTTTAGTACACTTAAGTATATGCTAAGGATATATTAAGATAATTTTAATTTTTCTTTGTTAAAAAAAAATTGGTGGTCAAAAGAATTGGAGGTCAAAAAATCTGGATTTTTGCTACTGCCCTAGTAAAAATATTATGCTAATTTTACTAAATAGATCTAATTTGATCCGTAAAATGGTTGTATCAAATAATATCTAATTGTATTACTTTAGATCAAAAAATATAAAAATTGATACAATTTGATCCTGAATTTGGTCAAATCTAATTAGATCAAATTGATCTTATAATATCTATTTTTATATAATTTGATGAGCAAAACCAAAATACGAATCTAATCATATATGGAGCAATATCTAACCATATAAAGTGGATCAACCGTATCAAAGTGATAGATAAAATTTTATATAAATTTATACGGAAGCATATTAACTCATATAAGATTGTATCAAATTATATATGATTAGACCAGAAAATTTTTACTCGGGTGCACTTAAAAAATTCCACTGTTTGTTTGGGTTGTTGAAAAAAATATTTGATCACTGAATAAAAACTATTGAACCTTTTTTTAAATTTCTAATGTTTTAACTTGGAAAAAATCTACTCGGAAATATTTTTTAAAAATTTTCTGAAAAATGTCTATAAATTTTTTCATTTTCTACATCGACCCTCGTAACACATTCATTATTTTCCCAATCTGGACGCTATTAAGCTTAAATTAAAGCTTGTTAAATTGCCTACACAACGTTTTTTATAATACTTGTTTGATAATTATAACGTTTAGTATTGTTAACTTTGTCTTTAACAAATTTCATCTACTATAAAAAAGTTTCCAATGTATTGTCGCCCACTGTATAAGTTTATACCCCCCGAGTAAAAAAAAGTTATATGACGCAATATTTAATTTTATATGAACAGATATGCTTTTATGTAAATCCATATTAATTTTGATCCGAAAATTGGCGGATCGAATATTATACGATTATATCAAATTCTATTAAGTATTTCTGATAAAATAATATCAAATTTGATTAAGTTTGATCCCAAAAATGGGTCTGGTCTATCCAATTGTATTAAATCATATCTTATCTGTTAAAATTAGATAAATTTTTATATTATTGGATGAAATGTGGTAAAATTTTTTGGAATTTAAAACGTGAAATTAGAAATTATTTTATCAGATTGGATACATTATCAATTAGAAGTGTTTTTATTGCATTCTTCGAAATTTTTTCGGGACTTTCAAATTATTAAAAATTTGACAATTTTTTTTCTAAAATCATTTTAAAGGGATTTAAAAATTCCAAAAATGTTTGTGTCTTAGAAAATTTAAAAACATTTTTTGGAACTTAAAAATATGTTAAAAAACATAAAATTTCTCCTAAAAACATTTTCAATGATTTTTTACTCCTAAAAAAATTGCCAAAAAAAATTTTTGTGTCCGGGACTTTGAAAATTTTCATAAAATTTTTTAGAACTTGAAAATTTTTTAATTGTACGGGAAAATTTTGAAAATTTTTTTCGGGATATAATTATAAATAAAATCATATATCTTTTTATCTGCCATATCTAAAAATTTCCGACCTTATATGTCATATAGAATTTCATATAGATCGGTATATAAATAGATATGAATACCCGAGTAAAAAAGATCATATATAATTATATAAAGTTTTATATATACATATATTATTTTGTAAAACTATATGTATTTTTTGTTGCATCATATGTGATTTTATATATTTGCACTTCTAATTTGTTTCTTATATAAAATTATATAACAGAAAATATTGACTTTTATATAATAACATATGATTTAAAGTTCGTTTATATAATTACATATGAACTTTAAAATTCTGTCTTCTTTTTTATATAATTTGATAAAACAAAATATTTGAAGAAATTTTATATAAAACTTTATGCAACTGTTTTTAAATTATATGTTATCTTATATGAGTAAAATTTAAAAAAAAATCCAAGTCCTTTACATATAATTTAATATAACTTTTGAAAATTTTTCTAAGTCCAGATGTTTTTTTTTTTTTGAAAATTTTAAAAGTCCTAAAAATATTTTTGAAAATATTTAAGTCCTGGAAACAAATTTTTTTTTGTCAATTTTTTGCGTTTTGGGGGATAACATTTTTTTCTTATATATAAATATATTTAATTATATATAATTGCATCAATTTTATACAAAAAAGGGTCCAATTTTCGCATATAACTACCCGAGTAAAAAGGAATTTATATTAATGTATATTATTTTATATGTTTTCATAAAACCATATAAAACTATATGAGTCAAAGTATACAATTATATCTCACTTTGAAATTTTCCAATTTTTTTAAATGATGTCATATAAAATCATATCTAATTATATTGTTCATAATATATTAATATAAATGGTAGATGTAATCATACGTTGCACATAAAACTTAATCCGATTTCATACATTATTATACGTGACTTTATATCTAATTATCTAAAAAGATCTAAGGTGACCGGCAACGTCTGGACTCAGTCTTTTAGTGAAGTGGTGAAAGGTAACTTCGTTAGGGCTGTGATAAACAGGCAAAATGGGGATTGTAGTATTCCAAGGGACAAGTGGAGTTTAGTTGAAACTAAACTAAATGAAATCTACTATAGGCTTCTTGAGAGTATGCCTGATTTTCTCCCTACTACTGTCAACGCAGGTTGGTATCAGGGGCGAGTAAAACTCGTTGCTTTTGGAAACGAAAGATCCGCAGCCGTGTTTAAGGTTGCCATTAGCCAAGTGGGAGAGTTATGGCCTGGAGCCAGACTGGACGTTGTGGAAAAACATGATATCCCCTCGCAACCCAGAGCTCATGCATGGATCCCAATGGCTACAAGTGACACTGCGGTGATTCTAAAGATGATAAAAGTCTGCAATCCTGACCTTCCAACTCAGAATTGGCAAATTGCCAGATTGGGTGAGATGGAGGGCGCTCGTCGTCAAGCAGTGGTCTTGGTTAATGAGGAATCGCTTCCGCTTTTAGCCAGGACTGACGGCATTATTAGATTTGGCTTTTTTCATATAAGAGTCAATGTCTACAAGGGCGACCAGAAGCCTATTTTGGAAGCAGACAAGCCAGTGGCAGAGTCGGCTGGGGAGGAGAATCTGGAAAAGGTTGATATTCAGCTGACCGATTCTAGGCTGATGGGAGATGCATCTGGCATTTTCGAAACCGAATCTGGCAACGAATGCGACCTCTGTGATGGCACGGAGGATAAAGCTGATGCCACTATGGGTGACATTCAGGACGAGGCCCATGCAGTGAGGAATTCGGAGAGTTCTGTTGCCTCCGATTCAGAACAGATGGGACACATATCTGGCTTATTCGAAACCGAATCTGGGGACGAATGCGACCTCTATGATAACACGGAGGATGAAGCCAATAACACGGTGGTGGAAAGGATGGTGGAAAAAAAGCAAGATGTTGCGGTTCCTACAAATAAACCTCCATCACTGTAAGGCAGCCTCAGCTGCACTATTGCTGCGCCTGACGACAGGAGCAGTTGACTTGGTTTTTATCCAAGAGCCCTGGGTGCGGGGTGGCAGGGTTTGCGGATTGAAGACCCCTGGGTTTAAGTTGATGGTTGCCAAAGGTGAGGGCTCACCAAGAGCCTGCATCTTGGCGAAAAATGGCTTAAATATATTCTTTTTATCAACTTTTAGTGATATGGATGTTACAGCGGCTAGCTTAGAGCTTCATGGGAAATCTATTTGGCTCGCCTCTGCGTATTTTCCTAATCCGGGGCCAATACCCCCGGAGAAGGTTGGCGGTCTGATTCGGGAGTCTGAATCTAGGGGACACCAGTTACTAGTGTGCTGTGATGCTAATGCACATCATTCGATATGGGGTAGTACAGACACAAATGATAGAGGCGAATCACTTTTGGAGTTTTTGTTAAGCACTAACCTGTATATTTGTAACAAGGGTAGTGAACCAACTTTCGTTACAAGTACGCGGCAAGAGGTTCTTGACGTAACACTTGTATCAGATACATTGTCTGATAGAATTGATGACTGGAGAGTTTTGGAAGAGCATTCTTTCTCAGATCATCGGTACATTGAGTTTTTACTCAGGGAGCGTGCCCCGGTTGAGACAGTCTCTAGAAATCTGAGAAGAACAAACTGGGTGAAATATAGGGAGACTTTTTCTTTGCTTTTGGATGAAGTACCCCTATCTGAACCGCATAGTTTAGCGGAAATTGACTGTCTGGTTGACCATATAACAAATGTTTGTAATAGGTGCCTGGATGCGTCTTGCCCTTCTGCAAAGCCTAGAGGGAAAAAAAAGCCACCTTGGTGGTCAAATGAGTTGCAGACGAGCAGAGATTCCTGCAGAAAGCTCTTTAATAAGGCTAAATTTTCAAGAGCGGACGAGGACTGGTCTGCATACAGGCTGCAACTTAAGAGTTATAAAAAGATGATCAGAAATGCCAAATGTGATTCTTGGAAAAACTTCTGTGGAAACATAGAAGACGTTTCTGAGGCATCCAGGCTGCGCAAGGTTCTGGCTTCTTCTCCTTGCACCCTAGGATACCTGAAAGATCCTAATGGGGTGTGGTCTTCCTCCAGTGGAGAGTCGCTGGATCTCCTTTTAAACACGCATTTTCCGGGCAATTCCATGACGCCGTTTCAAGCTTTGGAACGTTCTGACGCCCAAGCATCTGAAATTGCTTCGGAAATAATAAATATGCCAACATTAATCTGGGCGATAAAAAGCTTCAGGCCCTATAAATCTCCGGGACCTGATGGTATAATCCCGGCTGAGTTGCAGCAAGTGTTGGACTATATAGCCCCGTTGCTGTATAATCTATACACAGCATGCATCAACTGGTCGTATATTCCTTTAAAATGGAGGGATACCAGAGTCGTATTTATCCCGAAGGCTGGGAAAAGTTCCCACACAGCTCCGAAGGATTTCAGACCAATTAGTCTGTCTTCTTTTTTGTTAAAGACAATGGAACGAATGATAGACTCATATTTGCGTAGAGTGATTGACCCGAGGTTGCTTTCGACAAAGCAACATGCATACAGCAAGGGACGATCAACGGAAACAGCTCTTCATGAGCTCGTTGGTACCATCGAGAGATCGCTTTCGGTAAAGGAGTACACTATGGTGGCCTTTCTTGATATTGAGGGGGCTTTTAATAATGTCATTCCAGAATCGATAATATTGGCATTGTCTGGTCTGGGAGTAAAGCGTGAAATCGTTTTAATGGTGGAAAACCTACTTGCCAATAGACGTATAACGTCTGAATTGGGAGCGTCCGTCATATCTCGATTTGTCAATAGGGGCACACCACAAGGAGGTGTTCTTTCGCCGCTTCTTTGGAACCTGGCACTGAATTCAATGCTACTATCTCTAGAAGCACGTGGTTGTCATGTTATCGCATATGCTGACGATGTCGCGATAGCGGTAAAGGGGAAGCATCTGCCAACATTGCGGGACATTCTTCAGGGTTCTCTGAAAGATCTGTCTAAATGGGCAAGAGACTGTGGCCTAGGAGTTAATCCTAGTAAAACAGAGCTTGTCTTGTTTACAAGGAAAAATAAGATTCCTGCTTTTGATCCTATTTCTCTGGACGGTACTGAAATCACCTTCTCAGATGGAGCCAAGTATCTTGGAGTATTTCTAGATAGGAAGCTGAATTTCAGGCGTAATATTGAGGAACGGGTGAGAAAAGCAACGATTGCTTTGTATTCCTGTAAAAGGGCCATTGGAAAACGATGGGGTTTTAGCCCTCAAGTCGTTCATTGGATCTATACAGCAGTGGTGCGTCCAATTTTGCTGTATGGAATCATTGTCTGGTGGCCTGCTTTGGAAACAAAAGCGAACTTTGTCTTTATCACGAAGGTACAGAGAATGGCGTCAATGTGCATCACTGGTGCTCTTCGTACTACACCTACGGCTGCATTAGAAATCCTCCTTCACCTGATACCCTTGGACATATTGGGTAGGCAGTATGCGGCTGCATCGGCAATTCGACTTAATAGCACGCTGCAATGGAGGAGCAGTGATTGTGGCCATAGCGCAATCTTGAAAAAGATAACAATACCACAAAATGTGGACTGTGCTCCCTCTTTGAGCCTCTTTGAGCGCCACTTTACCACTATGATACCATCCAGGGAGTCTTGGATGGGGGATACTCCGGGTAGTGGAGCTACCATAAATTTTTACACAGATGGATCGAGGCTGCACGAACAAGTGGGCTTTGGAGTCTATTCGGAAGAGCTTGGGTTGAGCCTGGCTCGTAGATTGCCAGATCATTGCAGTGTTTACCAGGCAGAGATGCTGGCAATAAAAGAAGTGGCTGACTGGTTGAGCTGCAATGTCTTGTCTACAACCGCAGTCAACATCTATACTGACAGTCAAGCCGCGGTCAAGTCCCTGGATTCAATGTTTCTGAAAACAAGATCTGCCCTTAACTGCCGCACGTCTTTAAATGAGATGGCCAAGCAGTTTAACATACGACTCATATGGGTCCCAGGGCACAGAGACATTCCAGGGAATTGCAAAGCCGATGAGCTTGCAAGACTAGGAACTACCTTACAGGTTCCAACAGAATTGGAATGTGTTGGTACGCCTCTAGAAACTTGCAAGCAAAACCTACGGCTTTGTTCTGCGACGGAGACTAATCAAAGATGGGCAAATGGATGGACGTGTGAGACAACACGACTGATTTGGCCTTCTCTTAATCAGGGGCGCACAAGTGAGCTGATATCGCTTCCAAGAGGAGAGATTTCAACGGTGGTTTCTATAATTACCGGACACTGTCTTATAGGGAAGCACGCAGAGCGGTTAAATGTGCCGTCGAATGACTTTTGCCGAAGTTGCATGGATGAAGAGGAGTTGGAAACTATCGAACACTTTATTTGCCATTGCCCGGCACTTTCTGGTCAGCGACTTGCTTCACTGGGATCTAGGGAGCTGTACGATCTTTCAGATTTGTCGGATGTCAAAATTCAACATCTAAGGAGTTTCATAAGAAGCTCAAACTGGTTTAACGACAGGGACTAGTAGGGAAACCTATTACGATCCCGTGGTATCACAATGGACCTCAGAGTCTACGTGTGTTGACGTAAAACGTCAGCAGCCACTTACAACCTAACCTAACTAACCTAACCTATCTAATTATGTATAGGACTTTACTAAACAAAAAATCCAGTATCAATTTATGTATAATTATATATGACTAATATAATACCATGTAAAACTATATATGGTTCCATACTAAAAAAATTTCCAACAAAAATAATAGATATAATTATATGTGTCTTAAACGATAACATATCTGTGTTTGTATGGTACTATATATACGCAAATTTCGTCTAAACTCAATATATATTTATAAATGGTCGCATATGTAATGGAATATACATTTTGATATAATCATGTATATAAAAAATATTTTTTTGACCAAACAACTAGCCATATATAATTAAATATGCCAGTATTTCAAAATTTATTTTTGTGTGTCAACATATATGGTAATACAAAACTTTTTATTGGATCATATAAGATTACATATGATTTTTGTGAGCCCGAGTTCGATTCCCGGCCAAGTCGAGAAAAAAAAGTTTTTTTTTTATTTTTTTTAAATAGAAAACACTTTTTTATTGCATTTAATTTTTTTAGAACTAAAAAATTTTCATTTTTGAAATTTTTGCAATCATTTTTAAAAAATTATTTTTCTTTTATATAGTTATATATAACTACCCAGTCAGAAAAATACAATCGCAAAAGCGCTGTGAAAGCGTTGTAAACGGTTCTACAAGCGTTCCATTTACCATCTTGAAAGCGCTTTCAGATGATCCGAATGATAACATCGATCTACGCTAGGTTTAAAGCGTTTTAAAAGCGTTTTAAAAAAGTGCTTTCAGAACGTTTTGTTAAAAGTCATAAAGGCGCTTTAAAACCCAAAAGTAAAGCACTTATAAGGAGCTTAAATACAAAAATTAAAGATATTTTCCAGCGATTGTTAACTCTTGGAACAATCCTATTGCTGAAATTCAACGAAAATTGCATGTTTTTCATACCGTTAACTCTCCAAATAAAGCTTCATTGGTATATCCTCTCTTTAAAAACAAAAAGTATTCTCTTGGCAAAGTAATGGAATCCACTGAAACAAAAGTTGTGTTTTCATTTATTAATATTCATGGTTTCAAAATTACTGCATCCCATCCTGATAACGCAATTCTACTTAGTAATGGAAATATTATGATAGTAAACCAAATTTTTAGTACACCAAAAAAAAAACGTGGGTATTCAATACTAAAAATTTAACTAATTTTAGTCCAAAAGGACCTAGTGCAGAAATTGGTAACCAATACTAAAATTTTTAACTAATATTATTCAAATCCAGTAAAAATTACTAATGTTAGTACTTTGAAGAAAAAATTAGTAACGAATTAGTAGATTTTGGTACAATATCATTTACTAAACCTTTTAATGTAGAATTATTTTGAGTGTACAAATCGATCTAAACACACATGTGATAATATATATTTAAAAGGCAACATCTTTAATGAAATAAACGATTATTTTGTCTATCCAATTCCATCAAAAGAAATAGGACTTTATAACGTTAAAAATTTACGAGAAGATGTTATTGAAGTCAGTGTGCATATTGTAGAAGTTAAATGCATTATTTGTAAATTTTATAACGAAACTATTGCTATAACTCTCTTGCATAAATGATAATAATAAAACTTAAAATAGATTTACTAATTAAAAAATGTTTTATGTTTTCAAAATTTTGCGTTTTCAATGTGGTGGTAGGGAAAAATTATTTAATTTGATTTAACAAAATGTTTTTATAACAATTTGTTTAAAATTGAGTATAATCTAAAAAAATACTATACTTGTATGTACCAGAGTATGCATTTGCGCATGAAAGCGTCATTCATTTTGGCGCTTTCATTCATTTTTTGAGAATGAGCAATGTTTGTTTTTATTTTCATTTCATATTATGCGCATTGAAAAAAATCGAATGTTTTCATTTTTCGTTGCTTGTGCGTGCGCAGTGAAAGAAGAAATATTCAAATGCGCATTGAGTAAATTAAATTTAAAAAAAAAAATTCATTTTCATTTTAGGCGCATGCTCATTTTATTTTCATTTTCATGCGCATGCGCATTTTTTATTTCGTGCGCATGAAACTGGCGCACGAAATGCGCAAGTTTCATGCGCATTTTATTTTCATTCTCACGGATAGAAATATTTTTTGTTTTAGAAAATTTAATATTTAGAACAAACATTTTCACAAAAAACTAAAATTTTTCAAAAAAAAATCACAAAAAGTTTAATTTTTAAAAAAAAATTGAATTTTTTAAAAAAAAATTAAATTTTTTCAAAATTGTTGAATTTTTAAAAAAAATTTAATTTTTTTTACAAAACTTCAGTTTTCCCAAAAAAGTTGAATTTTTCAAAAAAAGTTGAATTTTTCAAAAAAAGTTGAATTTTTCAAAAAAAGTTGAATTTTTCAAAAAAAGTTGAATTTTTCAAAAAAAGTTGAATTTTTGAAAAAAGTTGACTTTTTGAAAAAAAGTTGAATTTTAAAAAAAAAATTAATTTTTCAAAAAAGTCGAATTTTTCAAAAAAAAAAGTGAATTTTCAAAAAAAGTCGAATTTTTCAAAAAAAGGGATTTTTTCAAAAAAAGTCGAATTTTTAAAAAAGTAGAATTTTTTTCAAAAAAAAATTGAATTTTCAAAATTAAAAAAGTCAAATTTTTAAAAAAAAAAAAAAAATTGGTTTTTGGGGGGATAATAACGCCCATAGGTCAAAGTTTGTGTCCATTTTGCTTTATCTTGCTAGTTTTTGAAATATTAACATTCTTTTGCTTGTATCTGCTTAGTTTAGAAGTTATTTGCAATTTAAAAATCTAGCCAGAGGGCACAATTTGTGTCCATTTTGCTTTTTTTTGCATAGTTTGTGATATATAACAACTATACCAAATTAACGTCCTTTTGCTTGTATCTAGCTTATTTAAGAAGTTATTTGCAATTTAAAAATCTTGCCAAGCTAGAGTTGATCTGGTAACACTAAATGAGTTTTTGGGAGGATAATAATGCCTACATGCCAATATTTGCGTCAATTTAGCTTTATCTTGCTTAGTTTTTGAAATAAAACAAATATACCAAATTAACGTCCTTTTGCTTGTATCTAGCTTATTTAAGAAGTTATATGCAATTAAAAAATCTAGCCAAGCTAGAGTTGATCTGGTAACACTAAATGGGTTTTTGGGGGGATAATAATGCCTACATGGCAAAATTTGTATCAATTTAGCTTTATCTTGCTTAGTTTTTGAAATATAACAAATATACCAAATTAACGTCCTCTTGCTTGTATCTAGCCTATTTAAGGAGTTATTTGCAATTTAAAAATCTAGCCAAGCTAGAGTTGATCTGGTAACACTAAATGGGTTTTTGGGGGGATAATAATGCCTACATGGCAAATTCTGCGTCAATTTACCTTTATCTTGCTTAGTTTTTGAAATATAACAAATATACCAAATTAACGTCCTTTTGATTGTATCTAGCTTATTTAACAAGTTATTTGCAATTTAAAAATCTAGCCAAGCTAGAGTTGATCTGGTCACACTAAATGGGTTTTTGGGGGGATAATAATGCCTACATGGCAAATTTTGCGTCAATTTACCTTTATCTTGCTTAGTTTTTGAAATATAACAAATATACCAAATTAACGTCCTTTTGATTGTATCTAGCTTATTTAACAAGTTATTTGCAATTTAAAAATCTAGCCAAGCTAGAGTTGATCTGGTCACACTAAATGGGTTTTTGGGGGGATAATAATGACTACATGGCAAAATTTGTGTCAATTTAGCTTTATCTTGCTTAGTTTTTAAAATATAACAAATATACCAAATTAACGTCCTTTTGCTTGTATCTAGCTTATTTAAGAAGTTATTTGCAATTTAAAAATCTTGCCAAGCTAGAGTTGATCTGGTAACACTAAATGGGTTTTTGGGAGGATAATAGTGCCTACATGCCAATATTTGCGTCAATTTAGCTTTATCTTGCTTAGTTTTTGAAATAAAACAAATATACGAAATTAACGTCCTTTTGCTTGTATCTAGCTTATTTTAGAAGCTATATGCAATTTAAAAATCTAGCACAGCTAGAGTTGATCTGGTAACACTAAATGGGTTTTTGGGGGATAATAATGCCTACATGGCAAAATTTGTAACACTAAATGGCTAGATACAAGCAAAAGGACGTTAATTTGGTATATTTGTTATATTTTAAAAACTAAGCAAGATAAAGGTAAATTGACACAAGTTTTGCCATGTATGCATTATTATCCCCCCAAAAACCCATTTAGTGTTACCAGATCAACTCTAGCTTGGCTTGATTTTTAAATTGCATATAACTTCTTAAATAAGCTAGATACAAGCAAAAGAACATTAATTTGGTATATTTGTTTTATTTCAAAAACTAAAGCAAAATGGACACAAATTTTGCTCTGTGGGCATTACTATCCCCCCAAAAACCCATTTAGTGTGACCAGATCAACTATAGCTGGGCTAGATTTTTCAATTGCATATAACTTCTTAAATAAGCTAGATACAAGCAAAAGGACGTTAATTTGGTATATTTGTTATATTTTAAAAACTAAGCAAGATAAAGCTAAATTGACACAAATTTTGCCATGTAGGCATTATTATCCCCCCAAAAACCCATTTAGTGTGACCAGATCAACTCTAGCTTGGCTAGATTTTTAAATTGCAAATAACTTGTTAAATAAGCTAGATACAATCAAAAGGACGTTAATTTGGTATATTTGTTATATTTTAAAAACTAAGCAAGATAAAGCTAAATTGACACAAATTTTGCCATGTAGGCATTATTATCCCCCCAAAAACCCATTTAGTGTGACCAGATCAACTCTAGCTTGGCTAGATTTTTAAATTGCAAATAACTTGTTAAATAAGCTAGATACAAGCAAAAGGACGTTAATTTCGTATATTTGTTTTATTTTAAAAACTAAGCAAGATAAAGCTAAATTGACGCAAATATTGGCATGTAGGCACTATTATCCTCCCAAAAACCCATTTAGTGTTACCAGATCAACTCTAGCTTGGCAAGATTTTTAAATTGCAAATAACTTGTTAAATAAGCTAGATACAATCAAAAGGATGTTAATTTGGTATATTTGTTATATTTCAAAAACTAAGCAAGATAAAGGTAAATTGACGCATAATTTGCCATGAAGGCATTATTATCCCCCCAAAAACCCATTTAGTGTGACCAGATCAACTCTAGCTTGGCTAGATTTTTAAATTGCAAATAACTTGTTAAATAAGCTAGATACAATCAAAAGGACGTTAATTTGGTATATTTGTTATATTTCAAAAACTAAGCAAGATAAAGGTAAATTGACGCAAAATTTGCCATGTAGGCATTATTATCCCCCCAAAAACCCATTTAGTGTTACCAGATCAACTCTAGCTTGGCTAGATTTTTAAATTGCAAATAACTCCTTAAATAGGCTAGATACAAGCAAGAGGACGTTAATTTGGTATATTTCAAAAACTAAGCAAGATAAAGGTAAATTGACGCAAAATTTGCCATGTAGGCATTATTATGCCCCCAAAAACCCATTTAGTGTTACCAGATCAACTCTAGCTTGGCAAGATTTTTAAATTGCAAATAACTTCTTAAATAAGCTAGATACAAGCAAAAGGACGTTAATTTGGTATATTTGTTATATTTTAGAAACTAAGCAAGATAAAGGTAAATTGACACAAATTTTGCCATGTAGGCATTATTATCCCCCCAAAAACTCATTTAGTGTTACCAGATCAACTCTAGCTGGGCTAGATTTTTAAATTGCATATAGCTTCTTAAATAAGCTAGATACAAGCAAAAGGACGTTAATTTGGTATATTTGTTATATTTCAAGATAAAGCTAAATTGACACAAATTTTGCCATGGAGGCATTATTATCCCCCAAAAACCCATTTGGTGTTACCAGATCAACTCTAGCTTGGCTAGATTTTTAAATTGCAAATAACTCCTTAAATAGGCTAGATACAAGCAAGAGGACGTTAATTTGGTATATTTGTTATATTTCAAAAACTAAGCAAGATAAAGGTAAATTGACGCAAAATTTGCCATGTAGGCATTATTATCCCCCCAAAAACCCATTTAGTGTTACCAGATCAACTCTAGCTGGGCTAGATTTTTAAATTGCAAATTACTCCTTAAATAGGCTAGATACAAGCAAGAGGACGTTTATTTGTTATATTTCAAAAACTAAGCAAGATAAAGTAAAATGGACACAAATTTTGCCCTCTGGGTATTATTATCCCCCCAAAAACCCATTCTGGTGACCAGATCAACTCTAGCTTGGCTATATTTTTAAATTGCAAATAACTTCTTCAATAAGCTAGATACAAGCAAAAAGATGTTAATTTGGTATATTTGTTATATTTATAAAAGATGTTAATTTGGTATATTTGTTATATTTATAAAAGATAAAGCAAAACTGACACAGATTTAATCCCCCCAAAAACCAATTTAGTGCTACCAGATGATCTCGAGCAACTTTTTTGGAAAATTTAACTGTTTTTGAAAAATTCAACTTTTTTTAAAAAATTCTGCTTTTTTTGAAAATTCAACTTTTTTTTAAAAATTCACCTTTTTTTTTGAAAAATTCAACTTTTTTGAAAAATTGGACTTTTTTGAAAAATTTGACTTTTTTTTAAAAAATCAATTTTTTTTTGAAAAAGTCAACTTTTTTCAAAAATTGTACTTTTTTGAAAAATTCAACTTTTTTTTGAAAAATTTAACTGTTTTTGAAAAATTCAACTTTTTTTGAAAAATTCAACTTTTTTTTGAAAACTCAACTGTTTTTAAAAAATTAAACTTTTTTGAAAATTTCGACTTTTTTGAAAAATTCAACTTTTTTTAAAAAATTCACTTTTTTTTTGAAAAATTCGACTTTTTGGAAAATTTCAACTATTTTTGAAAAATTCAATTTTTTTTTTTGAAAAATTCACCTTGTTTAAAAATTCAACTTTTTTTCAATTTTTTTTTTTAAATATTCCAACTTTTTTTAAAATTCAAATTATTTTTTGTCCGTCCACACACAATCAAGTTCGTAAAATTTTTATAAAAAAAAAAATTATCAGTGCGCATGAAACTAAAATGCGCATGAAACTAGCGCATTTCGTGCGTTTGAACACGAAAAATAAAATGCGCATGCGCATGCGCATGCGCAAAAATATGAATGCGCATGAAATGAAAATGCGCATGCGCCTAAAATGAGAATGAGATTTTTTTTTTAAGTTTCATTCAATGAGTGCGCATTTGTTTACTTATTCTTTCACTGCGCACGCACAAGCAACGAAAAATGAAAACAATCAAATTGTTTCATAGCGCATGAGTGCGCATACAATTTTTATTTTCATTTTAGAGTTTCATGAAACTGAAAGAGCAAGAGTGCGCAAATACGAAGCCTGGTATGTACACTACGAAATAAAATTAAAAACGTTTGCAAAAACTGCTTTAAAACCATTTCATTTTGAAACGAACATGTATTTTGTTAATAAAGTGCTTTCAAAACGCTTTTCGAAAACGCTCTCAAGGCGTTCGAATAAAGCGTTTTGATAATGCTTTTTTTTTTTGTTACAGTGCTTTCAGAACGCTTTTCGAAAACGCTCGCAAAGCGTTCGAAAATAACGTTTTGAGAACGTTCTTTTTTTGTTACAGTGCTTTCAGAACGCTTTTTTTTTTATAACCGTCGTCAATTTCTGCTTGGGTATATTTGATTTATTATAAAATTACCCAAGCAGAAATTGACGACGGTTATAAAAGAAAAGCGTTCTGAAAGCACTGTAACAAAAAAAGAACGTTCTCAAAACGTTATTTTCGAACGCTTTGCGAGCGTTTTCAAAAAGCGTTCTGAAAGCACTGTAACAAAAAAAAAGCATTCTCAAAACGCTTTATTCGAACGCCTTGAGAGCGTTTTCGAAAAGCGTTTTGAAAGCACTTTATTAACAAAATACATGTTCGTTTCAAAATTAAATGGTTTTAAAGCAGTTTTTGCAAACGTTTTTAAATTTTTTTCGTAGTACATAAAAGTATAGTATTTTTTAGATTATA
Organism: Pegoplata infirma; assembly: GCA_963921195.1. Taxonomy (NCBI): domain Eukaryota; kingdom Metazoa; phylum Arthropoda; class Insecta; order Diptera; family Anthomyiidae; genus Pegoplata; species Pegoplata infirma. The sequence continues at coordinate 2,681,991 of OY992541.1, forward strand.
CTCAATTTTAAACAAATTGTTATAAAAACATTTTTTTAAATCAAATTAAATAATTTTTCCCTTATACCACATTGAAAACGCAAAATTTTGAAAACATAAAACATTTGTTAATTTGTAAATCTATTTTAAGTTTTATTATTATCATTTATGCAAAAGAGTTATAGCAATAGTTTCGTTATAAAATTTACAAATAATGCATTTAACTTCTACAATATGCACACTGACTTCAATAACATCTTCACGTAAATTTTTAACGTTATAAAGTCTTATTTCTTTTGATGGAATTGGATAGACAAAATAATCGTTTATTTCATTAAAGATGTTGCCTTTTAAATATATATTATCACATGTGTTTTAGATCGATTTGTACTAAAAATTTGGTTTACTATCATAATATTTCCATTACTAAGTAGAATTGCGTTATCAGGATGGGATGCAGTAATTTTCAAACCATGAATATTAATAAAAGAAAACACAACTTTTGTTTCAGTGGATTCCATTACTTTGCCAAGAGAATACTTTTTGTTTTTATAGAGAGGATATACCAATGGAGCTTTATTTGGAGAGTTAACGGTATGAAAAACATGCAATTTTCGTTGAATTTCAGCAATTGGATTGTTCCGAGAGTTACGATCGATTTTAAGTAACCCAGACTGTTTTCAAAATGAAAAGCAGAGAACTGTGATATAGGTGCCCCCATATATACTATATTCATTGTTTGGCAATTAGGACCATAAAAATGTGGCATACATTCCACAAATCTTTTTAATATTTCCTTTGCATAATTTGCTTTTAGAGTAGCTAATTTACCTTTACTAAGTTTATTTTTTTTATTACATTGAATTTAATTTTTATTTTCTAAAATACTTTTATAAAAAAAATATCTACAATTAACGAATAAAAAAAAATATCTGCTTTATATGAAGTCCTTTAAAGTACTGTTTTTTCTTATTTCAATCGCTGGAAAATATCTTTAATTTTTGTATTTAAACTCTTTATAAGCGCTTTCATGACTTTAAACAAAACGTTCTGAAAGCACTTTTTTAAAACGCTTTTAAAACGCTTTAAACCTAGCGTAGATCGATGTTATCATTCGGATCATCTGAAAGCGCTTTGAAGATGGTAAATGGAACGCTTGTAGAACCGTCCACAACGCTTTCACAGCGCTTTTGCGATTGTATTTTTCTGACTGGGTATCTATAATTTTTGGAAACCCGAGTTCGATTCCAGAAAAAAATATATATTTTTTTTTATTTTTTTTAAATAGAAAACACTTTTTTATTGCATTTATTTTTTTAGAACTAAAAATTTTTCTTTTTTTGAATTTTTGCAATCATTTTTAAAAAATTATATTGCTTTTATATAGTTATATATAACTATATTTAATTTATTATAAAAGTATCTATCATTTTTGGGAACCCGAGTTCGATTCCAGAAAAAAATATATTTTTTTATTTTTTTTTTTAATAGAAAACACTTTTTTATTGCATTTGTTTTTTTAGAACTTAAAAAATTTTACTTTTTGAATTTTTTCAATCATTTTTAAAAATTTATATTGCATTTATATAGTTAATAATAGCTTTATTTGGTTTAAATTATCAAATTATCAATGAGTTTTGGAACCCGATCTCAAATCTAATTCTGATTTCCTGATTCCATGAAAAATTTCAAACTTATAAGCCAAAGTCTTATTTCACTTTGGAAGCCTACACTCATAGAAATCCTACAGTATTCCTTACTAAAAAGTTGCCAGTTTTTACTAATTGTTAGTATTAAAGGGCCCTACAACGCGTTAGTCAATTTTTACTAACGCAGTTATAAAAAAACGGTAAAAAAATTTTAAAGCGAAAACCTATCCAAAACCGATTTTGACAAATTTTTTAATAAAAAAATTGGATCAAAAAGATATAATTATTGAGCTTGATGGCTGGCAATACTCTATTTTAGAAATTAAAAAAAAATATATACATTTATTTGTATACCCTCCAACTACACTATGGGGGTATACTCACTTTGTCATTCCGTGTGTAACGCATCGAAATATCGTTCGGGGACCCCATAAAGTATATATATTATTGATCAGTGATCGATCCTAAGACATTCTAGCGATGTCCGTCCGTCCGTCCGTCCGTCTGTCCGTCCGTCTGTCCGTTCGTCCGTCCGTCCGTCTGTAGTTAACACGATACAGTTCAAAATAAAAGAGCTACCCTCCTCAAGTTTGGCACGAATATGTCTTGTGGTCCCAGGCAGGTTAACTTCGGATATGGGCAAAATCGGACCTGGGGGAAAAAAGTTCCCCCTTGAAGAACTAAACCAACCTCAGAAAAAAATCACTTTTTACATGATTTTTTGTCTTTTTGTTTAACAAATTCAATATTTTTATGCTACAAGAAGTTCAAAGTCCTGCATTTGGACCCTGAGAATTAGAAAATCAAGTTTTTTTTGGTCCGCCCCCTCCCTTTTATGGGCGTAGAATAAAAAAAATTAAATTATGATAAACTTGCATTTCTTTAGTGCAAAAAACATAGGAATGCATTTTTAAACACATATTTGAGAGGAAATTTTTCCCCCCAATCACCACGACCCCCCCTGCATTTTTTTTTTATTTTTTTGCATGTTGGAGGGTATAAAAGATTTGGCACAGCCGAATTTAACACTCTTACTTGTTTTTTTTTTCAATGGAAATTTGCTATGTGCGTTGAAAAAAAAAATATTCAAAAATGTAAATTTTACCTTTTTAGGTGTCAAAAATAAGTTTCCAAATTTTTAAAAATTACTAACAAAAATTATTAAAAAATCGGTAAAAAAATCAGTATTCAGTAAATTCCAAGTTCAAAAAATAACTAAATTTATACTGTAAAACTAAATTTATACTGTAAATTACTAGAAAAGTAGTAAAGTTAAAGTTATAACACTTTTACTGTATTTTTTACTGTAGGATTATTTTAGGTGTATGACTTGGAAATAAGGCATATCGCTACATTAAAATTATTGTTTAAGCTTACCATGAAAGTCCCTAATTGCGCTGTACGTCATTCCATTTTTTTTTTTGCAAATTTTATCAAAAATTTTCTAAGTCTTTTTGAAAATTGTGTACAAGTGAATAACATATTTAATTGGATGTAATCATATATTACTATATGTTAGATAAATTTGATATAATTAGATACGATCAATTTATTTAAAACTAAGTCTTTTAAAGTTGTTATTTGCTAACAACGTCCGCTGGTCTAGAGGGTAGAGATTGCGATTACAAAACGGAAGACTTGTGGTTCTAATCTCCGTACGTTCGAAGTTTTTTTTTTTTTTTATTTATTTTCAGTTTGACATTATTATATCTAAAAATAAATCTAAAAACAGAAACATTTTTTGGATAAAAATGTATCCAATAATTTTTTTATAAAATCAAGATATCACATATTATAAGATAACTTTGGCGCGGCCAAATTTCGGATGAAATTACATTATATAATATCCAATTTAATATAAAATCATGATATTGGATATTTTAAGATAACTTTGGCGCGGCCAATTTCCGGATGAAATTACATCATATCATATCATATTTAATACAAAATCATGATAATAGATAATTTGGGATAACTTTGGCGCGGCCAATTTCCGGATGAAATCACATACAATCAAATATTAAACTGTAACTTTATATATTATCAGATGTTATGAGATGACTTTGGCGCGGCCAATTTTCGGATGAAATTTAGCAAAATCAGATCCAATAAATTATATATAATTTTATAAGATAACATGTTTTACCATACAATTTTTTTTTACTCGGGTATATAAAATTATATTAAAATTATATCAAATTTGATCAGATTTGATCAAATTTGATAAGTTTTTATATCGTTTTATCGACTCATTTTTCGCATTAAACTATATATAATTATATATGATGGCTTTATATAATTTTATATGAATATATATAATCTTTTTTACTCGGGTATGTATGTTCCCGAGTAAAAAAGTTCCTATATAATTGTATATAATTTTATAAACATCATATATGATTAAATAGAATTATATAGAATTTGATGCGAAAAATGAGTCGATAAAACTATATAAAAGTTGATCAATGTTTCATATATTTTGATAAATTTTTTATATAATTTTATGCGAAATTTAGACCCCTACCCTAGTAAAAAAGTTTTGATATAATGATATATAATTTGATACAATGATATTAAATTATATAGGACTTTTTATATGTTCAGATCTAATTTTATCTAAGATTTATTGAGGCTCCATTTTCTTATCTGACGCTATACATAAATACATCTGACTTTATGTAACTATATAAATCTATATTAATTTATATAAAATAAGATCAAGTGGATTTAATTGGATGTGACCAAAATTCGGATCTAATTGTATCATTTTTTATATTTGTGTATCTAAAATAATACAATTAGATCAATATTTGATCCAACTTGATACAGCCAATTTTGAGATCAAATTAGATCTAAAAAGTTTTTTTTTTACTCGGGATATAAAAAAAATTTAAAAAACTGATGCCAAAAGTTGAGCAACCCGAGTAAAAAAGTTCCTATATAATTATATATAGTTTTATATATACATATATTATTTTGTAAAACTATATGTATTTTTTGTTGCATCATATGTGATTTTATATATTTGCACTTCTAATTTGTTTCTTATATAAAATTATATAACAGAAAATATTGACTTTTATATAATAACATATGATTTAAAGTTCGTTTATATAATTACATATGAACTTTAAAATTCTGTCTTCTTTTTTATATAATTTGATAAAACAAAATATTTGAAGAAATTTTATATAAAACTTTATGCAACTGTTTTTAAATTATATGTTATCTTATATGAGTAAAATAAAAAAAAAAAATCTAAGTCCTTTACATATAATTTAATATAACTTTTGAAAATTTTTCTAAGTCCAAAAAAAATTAAAATTTTCTAAGTCCCAAAATTCTAGGACTGATGCAAAATTGAAAAAAAAAAAATACAAAAAATTTTCTAAGTCCAGATGTTTTTTTTTTTGAAAATTTTCCTAAGTCCTAAAAATATTTTTGAAAATTTTTAAGTCCTGGAAACAAATTTTTTTTTGTCAATTTTTTGCGTTTTGGGGGAAAACATTTTTTTCTTATATATAAATATATTTAATTATATATAATTGCATCAATTTTATACAAAAAAGGGTCCAATTTTCGCATATAACTATATAAAATTATATTAAAATTATATCAAATTTGATCAGATTTGATTAAATTTGATAAGTTTTTATATCGTTTTATCGACTCATTTTTCGCATTAAACTATATATGATTATATATGATGGCTTTATATAATTTTATATGAATATATATAATCTTTTTTACTCGGGATATTAAAAAAATAAGGAAAAATACAATGATATATATAAACTTATATGTCCATATCAAAGCTCATGCATAACCATATATAAATATAAATAATTATATAATCATATATGCTATTATATAATTATTTATATTTATATATGGTTATGAATGAACTTTGATATGGACATACAAGTTTGTATATAGCATTGTATTTTTCCTTGTTTTTTAATATGCTGGCATACATATTCATATCTATTTATATACTGATCTATATGAAATTAGATATGACATATAAGGTGGGGAATTTTTAGATATGGCAGATAAAAAGATATATGATTTTATTTATAATTATATCCCGAAAAATTTTTTCTAAATTTCTAAAGTCCCGGACAATTAAATAAAAATTAAAAAATTTTCAAGTCCTAAAAAATTTTATGAAAATTTTCCAAAGTCCCGGAGTAAAAAAGTCATTTGGAGTAAAAAAATCATTAACATGTTTTTAGGAGAAATTTTATTTTTTTGAAAAATTTTTAAGTTCCGAAAAAATGATTTTAAATTTTCTAAGACACAAACATTTTTTGGAATTTTTAAATCCCTTAAAAATGATTTTAGAAAAAAATTACAAATTTTTAATAATTTGCAAAGTCCCGAAAAAATTCAAAAGAATGCAATAAAAACTCTTCTAATTGATAATGTATCCAATCTGATAAAATAATTTCTAATTTCACGTTTAAAATTCCAAAAAAATTTACAAGATTTCATCTAATTATATAAAAATTTTTCTAGTTTTAACAGATAAGATATGATTTAATACAATTAGATAGACCCATTTTTGGGATCAAACTTAATCAAATTTGATATTATTTTATCAAAAATAATAGAATTTGATATAATCGTATAATATTCGATCCGCCAATTTTCGGATCAAAATTAATATGGATTGACATAAAAGCATATCTGTTCATATATAATTAAATATTGCGTCATATAACTTTTTATACCCTCCACTTAGTGATAGAGGGTATATATAAGTTTGTCATTCTGTTTGTAACTCATCGAAATATCGATCTGTGACCCCATAAAGTATATATATTCATGATGCCCGATCGATTTTAAGACATTCTAGCGATGTCCGTCTGTCCGTCTGTCTGTCTGTGGAAAATGCTGTCGCGGACAAAATATTGCACAGAGACGACTGAAACTTAACATATTTATTGGAAGTTCTCCCGAGAAGTTTGGTATTGCATTTGAGCGATATCGGTTCAGCGGTTCAAAAGTTATGAACGAAAATGTAAGCACACCTCAAAAATTTCAGTACATTCAACATAACCTAAAAATACAAAATGCTTTAATTCGGCTTCTGGTTGGCATATGTGAACATAATTGAACACCAAATGGTATTTAAACAAATACGAACATATTTTTTGACAAAATCGCGGATTTTTTTTTACCAAAACTTTTTTTCGCGGAAATTTTTTTTTTTAATTTATTTTTTTTTTTTTGCCAAAGTAATTTCCTTTTAAATAAAGTTTTTTGCAAAAATCTTTTTGAAAGTGTGGAGGGTATCACTACATTCGGCAAGGCCGAATTTAACTTTTTTACTTGTTTTTATTCGGGTATATATAATTTTATGTTAAATTATACAGAAAATCAAATTTTGTATTGACCCTCATATAATTTTATATAATTATATCAACCGTACACCATTTTATCCGAATCATGATTAAATTATATATTACTACATATGACTGCATTTAAAAAATTTAGAAAATATATCACGCGATGTATAATCATATATGATTTATTATGTTTGCATCAAGTTATATATTGTAATATATGTTTATTTTTACTCGTGATGTTAAAAACCCATTAAACAAACCCATTAAACAATAATCCCATTAAACAATAAACAACCATTTAAACAACCCATTAAACAATAAACCCATTAAACAATAATATATATTACTTGATTAGCTTATTCACGACAAAAAATGGTGGGATAAGGCTTTCAGCTCTAGAGCCGCAGGGGTCCTACGGTAAAAAAAAATTTAAAAAATATTTTTTTTTAGTTTTGACAAGCAACAGTTATAGTTGTTACGTTGCTTTTAATGATATATATTCCAAAAAAAAAAATATTATTCATGTCTGTGACATCTTTATTTATTTATATTTATTTATTAAGTTTTGTAATACAAAACCTTCCATGCCAAATATATTCGTATTACATAGTAATAATATAAACCTGAGTTCTTAAAACTAAAAAACTAATAATAAAAAAAAAAAAAATTAAATAAAATCATAAAAACTATGTACACGCAAAAAAAACTGTGTCGGAGTGAGCAAAATTCTGGCATAATTTAACCAAAAATATGCTAAAACTACAACCGGCCAAGTAGTTTTCGCAATTTAGCCAAAACGCTTATGTAAAAAATTGTTTAAAATTTTTTAAAAAATTTTTATTTAAGCAAAAAACTTGGTAAAATGTACCAAAAGAAATATGGTGAAATATACCAACATTATTAGAAAAGGTGACTAAAAATAATGCTAAAAATTACCACATTTATGCTAAAAATAAATTTTTTATTAAATTTTTGTAAAAATTTGTATATTTGTTGAATTTAAAATTTCATACAATATAAATTTCACACAATAAATATAATATAATAAATAGGAATGAGATTTTCATGCACTTAAAAATCGAAAATATGCGCTTAAAATATGCGCTAAAACATCCAAAATATGCACTAAAAAACATAAAAATATGCGCTAAAAAATAAAATATGTACAATAAACGATACGCGGAAATTACCACCTCATGCAAAAGGAATATAAGAAAAAAGTGAGGGAAGCAAAACTTGAGTCTTATAGGACTTTCTGTGAGGAGGTAAATGGTACGAGGGATACGGCAAGGCTCTGTAAAATCTTTCAAAAAGATAGTTCAGCGAAGCTTGATTCCCTCAGAAAGCCAGATGGTACCTACACAAACAACCAACAGGAGGTCAATGATATTCTGTTATCTACTCACTTTCCAGGATGCAAAGTGACAACGATAAATACAGATATTATTGAGAGTCCTGTTGGTAATACTACTTGTAGGAATTGGTATGTAGCATCTAGGGTAGTTTCTGAGGAATCGATCAGGTACGCCTTATCTTCCTTTGATAACTATAAATCCCCTGGACCAGATGGTATATATCCTATGATGTTGAAGAGTGGTGGAGATACCCTAGTGAAGGTTCTTAAAAATATCTTTAGAGCCAGCCTGGCTTATAGGTATGTTCCATCATCATGGTGCGATGTCAAGGTTGTTTTTATTCAAAAACCTGGGAAGGAGGACTACACCTTGGCAAAAAGTTTTAGACCAATCAGTTTATCATCCTTTCTACTGAAAAGTCTTGAGCGAATGGTTGAGAAATTCATTAGGTCAGTAGCATTAATCGAATGCCCCCTAAATAGTCAGCAACACGCGTATCAGAGTGGTAGATCTTGTGAGTCGGCACTTCACGATCTTGTGGTCAATATTGAGAAGGGCATTGACAAACAAGACTATACTCTGGGTGTTTTTGTTGATATTGAGGGCGCTTTTGATAATGCTACTTTCGACTCTATGAAAACTTCGGCTGAATTGCATGGCGTGGATCCAGTTGTAGTCAAGTGGATTCATTTTATGCTCTCCCGGAGATTGTTGACGGCTGAAGATGAGTGGGGCACAAAAGTAACGGTTGAGGTTAGTAGAGGTTGCCCCCAAGGGGGTGTTCTCTCTCCTTTGCTGTGGTGTTTTGTGGTAAACTCACTCTTTGTTGAAATACAAGCTCTAGGTGTTCCGGAAAGTCACTTAACTTGGTATGCAAGAAAATGCAGACCGTTATTGAATTGATGGACAACTGGTGCAATCGACATGGATTGTCTGTCAATCCAAATAAGACAACACTCGTGTTGTTCACGCGAAGAACCAAACATAAGGGTTTTCAGCTTCCTACGTTGAAGGGCATAACTCTTCAACTGTTCACAGAAGTTAAGTATTTAGGGGTTTCCCTAGATAGTAAACTAATGTGGACAAAACATGTTGAACAAAAAGTTTCACGGGGCACTTCGGATTTTCTGGCAGTGTCGGCGTGCTTTTGGAAAGACATGGGGTCTAAGACCTGCTAATGTACATTGGATGTACATAGCTGTAATTAGACCTATTGTGACGTATGCGGCGGTAGTAGGGTTGCCAGAAATTTATTTCCATAAAGCGGGACAAACGCAAAAAAATTGCTAAAATGGCGGGATTTAAAAAATTTTGGCGGGACAAAAATAATAGATTTATATGCAGTTTAAGTTTCAGAGATGGAAAATCCTCAAGACGCATTGCTGGACCAAATTACTCCTTGGAAGTGTTTGTAATATATTCCCGAGTAAAAAAGTTCCTATATAGTTGTATATAATTTTATAAACATCATATATGATTAAATAGAATTATATAGAATTTGATGCGAAAAATGAGTCGATAAAACTATATAAAATTTGATCAATGTTTCATATATTTGGATAAATTTTTTATATAATTTTATGCGAAATTTGGACCCCTATTTTTATATAATAATAGCAAAATTATATAATTAGATATAATTATATAAAAATATATAAAATTGTATTAAACTGTATAAAACTATATAAAGTTACATAAAATTATATCAAGTTATATATAAATCATAAAATTTTGTTTTAATTATATATAATTATATATAATTTTATGTAACTTCATATAGTTTTATACAGTTTTATACAATTTTATATATTTTTATATAATTATATCTAATTATATAATTTTGCTATTATTATATAAAAATAGGGGTCCAAATTTCGCATAAAATTATATAAAAAATTTATCAAAATATATGAAACATTGATCAAATTTTATATAGTTTTATCGACTCATTTTTCGCATCAAATTCTATATAATTCTATTTAATCATATATAATGTTTATAAAATTATATACAACTATATAGGAACTTTTTTTCTCGGGTTGCTCAACTTTTGGCATCAGTTTTTTAAATTTTTTTTATATCCCGCCCGAGTAAAAAAAAAACTTTTTAGATCTAATTTGATCTCAAAATTGGCTGTATCAAGTTGGATCAAATATTGATCTAATTGTATTATTTTAGATACACAAATATAAAAAATGATACAATTAGATCCGAATTTTGGTCACATCCAATTAAATCCACTTGATCTTATTTTATATAAATTAATATAGATTTATATAGTTACATAAAGTCAGATGTATTTATGTATAGCGTCAGATAAGAAAATGGAGCCTCAATAAATCTTAGATAAAATTAGATCTGAACATATAAAAAGTCCTATATAATTTAATATCATTGTATCAAATTATATATCATTATATCAAAACTTTTTTACTAGGGCGAGTAAAAAAAAAAGCTTTTAAGATCTAATTTGATCTCAAAATTGGCTGTATCAAGTTGGATCAGATATTGATCTAAATATATTATTTTAGATACAATAATATAAAAAATGATACAATTTGATCCGAATTTTGGTCACATCCAATTAAATCCACTTGATCTTATTTTATATAAATTAATATAGATTTATATAATTACATAAAGTCAGATATATTTATGTATATCCTCAGATAAGAAAATGGATCCGCAATAAATCTTAGATAAAATTCGATCTGAACATATTAAAAGTCATATATAATTTAATATGATTGTATCAAATTATATATCATTATATCAAAACTTTTTTACTAGGGATCGAAATTTTTTTGTGTCGAAATGCACTAAGATTGCTTTGGAAGTTGGTAGCTCAGTTTTTAGCCAAAAAATGTTTGGTTAGTTTTTTCAGTAAAGGATTTCCAGTTGCGCATCGTTTTGAAAACTCCCGAGTAAAAAAGATTATATATATTCATATAAAATTATATAAAGACATCATATATAATCATATATAGTTTAATGCGAAAAATGAGTCGATAAAACCATATAAAAACTTATCAAATTTGATCAAATTTGATCAAATCTCATCAAATTTGATATAATTTTAATATAATTTTATATAGTTATATGCGAAAATTGGACCCTTTTTGAATAAAATTGATGCAATTATATATAATTAAATATATTTATATATAAGAAAAAAAATTGTCCCCCAAAACGCAAAAAATTTACAAAAAAAATTTGTTTCCAGGACTTAAAAATTTTCAAAAATATTTTTAGGACTTTGAAAAATTAAAAAAAAAAAAAAAATATGGACTTAGAAAATTTTTTAAAAGTTATATCAAATTCTATGAATTTTTTTCTTTCAATTTTGCATCAGTCCTAGAATTTTGGGACTTAGAAAATTTTAATTTTTTTTTGGACTTAGAAAAATTTTCAAAAGTTATATTAAATTATATGTAAAGGACTTAGAATTTTTTTTTTTAAATTACTCATATAAGATAACATATAATTTAAAAACAGTTGCATAAAGTTTTATATAAAATTACTTCAAATATTTTTTTTTATCAAATTATATAAAAAAGGAGACAGAATTTTAAAGTTCATATGTAATAATATAAACGAATATTAAATCATATGTTATTATATAAAAGACAATATTTTCTGTTATATAATTTTATATAAGAAACAAATATATAAAATCACATATGATGCAACAAAAAATACATATAGTTTTATAAAATAATATATGTATATATAAAACTATATATAATTATATATGATCTTTTTTACTCGGGCTAGCATTTTCAAATTCGTAAAAAACCGAATTCGGGACGCAATAATACACATGCCATGTATAAATATGACAATGCTTACATATTATTGTTGTTTAGTATAAAAAAAAGTTGTGAATGTCGAAAAATTTGATTAATTATGGCGTTAACTTTTCAAAAACTTCATCTGAACTGAATTAAATACAGCCAAACCCTATACGGATTGCCCAAAATCCAAACCACTGCGTAAAAATCGAATTCATTTTTATTTTTACTCAAATAGAAATTTTTTACAAAAGCAGCGCAACCCTGCCCATAAAAAAGCACAAGTGGCTTGTACAAATCTTTTTTGCGCTGGCAGTTTCTAAAAAAAGCGGGAATTTGGAAACGTCGACACAAAGTGGGACAATCCCGCCAAATGCGGGACGTCTGGCAACCCTAGGCGGTAGTCTGGTGGCCGAGAACGATGGTGAAGACTATTCGATCCAAGCTAAACGGACTACAAAGAGCGGCTGCCTTGGGAATTACTGGTGCCATGAGCACCACCCCAGGCGCAGCTCTGGATGCTATGTTAGATATGCTTCCCTTGGACTTACATATTCAAGGAGAAGCCATGAAATCTTTGTGCAGGCTCCGCAAAAGAGGAACATGGCATGGGGAGTACAATGTGGCACATGGTCGTCTGTTCAATAGGCTATCGGAACTTTGTCCGATGTTTTCTATGGCTTTGGACAGTACAACCTCTTGCATCGAGTTTGGTAGGAAGTTTACTGTAATATTTCCGAGTAGGGAAGACTGGGAAAACCCTTCCTACTGGACCTACTGGAAAATTACACGGATACTTTCTACACGGATGGATCCAGTACCTTAAATGGCTCTGGGTCTGGCTGGTATTTGAACGATGCGACCAAATGCTATATTGCTATGGGAAAAATGGCTACAGTATTTCAGACTGAAATATTTGCTATTTTGGCCGTAGCGACCTGGATAATTAGGAACAGATGGAGTAATAGGAGAATCAGTATTTGCAGTGACAGCCAGGCTGCGCTCATTGCACTTGAATCTCCAGTCACTTCATCCAAAATTGTCCAGGAATGTAGACGCAGACTCAATGAGGTCTCATGTGGGAATAGCGTCAGTCTTCTGTGGGTTCCGGGTCATAGGGGAATACGGGGAAACGAGATTGCTGACTCTTTGGCAAATCTTGGCTCTGATACAATTCCTTACAATCCGGAACCTCAAATTGGTATTGGCTTGACATGGCTGATGCGTTGGATCAACTCTCATATGAAAGCAACTTTCATGGAAAGATGGTCAAATGAGTTGGCATGCAAGAATACCAAACGTTTTGTGATTAAGCCAGACAAGAACGTGGCTAACTATCTACTCAGTCTCAGTAGAATAGACTGTCGCAGACTTACTGGCTTAATTACGGGATACAATGCCTGTGCTCGTCATATGACGAGATTAGGTGTCTTATCAGACCCATTATGCGTGGCTTGTCTTGAGGATGATGACACAACTGAACATTACGTCTGTTGTTGTCCAGCGTTCTCAAGGGCTAGACTGCGGATATTGGGTTCTGATATTCTGTCTATGGACACGGTCCATGGACTTCCCTTGTCTGATTTTCTCATGTTTGTGAAAGCAACTGAGAAATTCTGAAAAAGCACTTTTCTTACTTAATCTTTCTTTTCGGGGTACGGTACAATGGACTATTTTAAGTCTGAGCGCCATGGACTTGCCTAAAAATTTACCTATTTTTAGGCTTGTACAACCCACCTTCAACTCAACTCAACTCATGTACAATAAAAATCTTATTTTCATACGAAAAACTTCTTAAAAAGCAAAAACTAACGCCGGGCTTAAATATTAAGATTTAAAACTTTATATACCCGGTAAAAAATGTTTGTATATGGAAACATATACGAGGATATATGGCTACATATATGAAGATATATGACCATATGTATATAAACCATATATGGACACATGTGTACATATATGAACATATTTGTAGGCATACAGAATCATGTATGAATCATATACGTCCATATACGTAAAGTGAACCCATATGTAAATATATGGCATACATGTACATTAGAGTGTCCCTTATTTTGGAAATGTTGGAAATGTTGAGACGGTACCCGCTAATTTTTTTCCTTTTGACTTAAAAATTGAGGAAAAATTTTACGCCCCTACGACCACGCCTTCCCTACGCAACGGGGCCTTAAAGAGCGGGGCCAAACAAATCATATTTCCATACAAACCAAATTTTTTTTTTGATTTTTATTTTTTTTGTTATTAATTGTTATATTTCTTGGTTAGCATATTAACGACAAAAAAATTTGATTTTGGTAGGATAAGGCTTTCAGTTCTAAAAAAATTTTCGAAGAAAAATATTTAGAGCCGCAGGTGTCCTACGGTAAAAAATTAAAAAAAAATATTTTTTTTTTAGTTTTGACAAGCAACGGTTTTAGTTACTATGTTGCTTTAAATGATATATATTCATAAAAAAATATTATTTGTATCTGTGACATCTTTATCGTGTTCTAAAAAAGGGTTAAAAATTAATTTATGATGTTTTTCGATACACGATAAAGATGTCACAGATATGAATAATATTTTTTTTTAATATATATCATTAAAAGCAACATAACAACTAAAACCGTTGCCTGTCAAAACTAAAAAAAAATATTTTTTACAAATTTTTTACCGTAGGACCCCAACGGCTCCAATTTTTTTTTTCGAAAAAGATTAAGATGTCACAAAAATTTAAAAAATATTTTTTTTTAGTTTTGACAAGCAACAGTTATAGTTGTTACGTTGCTTTTAATGATATATATTCCAAAAAAAAAATATTATTCATGTCTGTGACATCTTAATCTTTTTCGAAAAAAAAAATTGGAGCCGTTGGGGTCCTACGGTAAAAAATTTGTAAAAAATATTTTTTTTTAGTTTTGACAGGCAACGGTTTTAGTTGTTATGTTGCTTTTAATGATATATATTAAAAAAAAATATTATTCATATCTGTGACATCTTTATCGTGTATCGAAAAACATCATAAATTAATTTTTAACCCTTTTTTAGAACACGATAAAGATGTCACAGATACAAATAATATTTTTTTATGAATATATATCATTTAAAGCAACATAGTAACTAAAACCGTTGCTTGTCAAAACTAAAAAAAAAAAATATTTTTTTTTAATTTTTTACCGTAGGACACCTGCGGCTCTAAATATTTTTCTTCGAAAATTTTTTTAGAACTGAAAGCCTTATCCTACCAAAATCAAATTTTTTTGTCGTTAATATGCTAACCAAGAAATATAACAATTAATAACAAAAAAAATAAAAATCAAAAAAAAAATTTGGTTTGTATGGAAATATGATTTGTTTGGCCCCGCTCTTTAAGGCCCCGTTGCGTAGGGAAGGCGTGGTCGTAGGGGCGTAAAATTTTTCCTCAATTTTTAAGTCAAAAGGAAAAAAATTAGCGGGTACCGTCTCAACATTTCCAACATTTCCAAAATAAGGGACACTCTAATGTACATGTATGCCATATATTTACATATGGGTTCACTTTACGTATATGGACGTATATGATTCATACATGATTCTGTATGCCTACAAATATGTTCATATATGTACACATGTGTCCATATATGGTTTATATACATATGGTCATATATCTTCATATATGTAGCCATATATCCTCGTATATGTTTCCATATACAAACATTTTTTACCGGGTATATAAAGTTTTAAATCTTAATATTTAAGCCCGGCGTTAGTTTTTGCTTTTTAAGAAGTTTTTCGTATGAAAATAAGATTTTTATTGTACATGAGTTGAGTTGAGTTGAAGGTGGGTTGTACGAGCCTAAAAATAGGTAAATTTTTAGGCAAGTCCATGGCGCTCAGACTTAAAATAGTCCATTGTACCGTACCCCGAAAAGAAAGATTAAGTAAGAAAAGTGCTTTTTCAGAATTTCTCAGTTGCTTTCACAAACATGAGAAAATCAGACAAGGGAAGTCCATGGACCGTGTCCATAGACAGAATATCAGAACCCAATATCCGCAGTCTAGCCCTTGAGAACGCTGGACAACAACAGACGTAATGTTCAGTTGTGTCATCATCCTCAAGACAAGCCACGCATAATGGGTCTGATAAGACACCTAATCTCGTCATATGACGAGCACAGGCATTGTATCCCGTAATTAAGCCAGTAAGTCTGCGACAGTCTATTCTACTGAGACTGAGTAGATAGTTAGCCACGTTCTTGTCTGGCTTAATCACAAAACGTTTGGTATTCTTGCATGCCAACTCATTTGACCATCTTTCCATGAAAGTTGCTTTCATATGAGAGTTGATCCAACGCATCAGCCATGTCAAGCCAATACCAATTTGAGGTTCCGGATTGTAAGGAATTGTATCAGAGCCAAGATTTGCCAAAGAGTCAGCAATCTCGTTTCCCCGTATTCCCCTATGACCCGGAACCCACAGAAGACTGACGCTATTCCCACATGAGACCTCATTGAGTCTGCGTCTACATTCCTGGACAATTTTGGATGAAGTGACTGGAGATTCAAGTGCAATGAGCGCAGCCTGGCTGTCACTGCAAATACTGATTCTCCTATTACTCCATCTGTTCCTAATTATCCAGGTCGCTACGGCCAAAATAGCAAATATTTCAGTCTGAAATACTGTAGCCATTTTTCCCATAGCAATATAGCATTTGGTCGCATCGTTCAAATACCAGCCAGACCCAGAGCCATTTAAGGTACTGGATCCATCCGTGTAGAAAGTATCCGTGTAATTTTCCAGTAGGTCCAGTAGGAAGGGTTTTCCCAGTCTTCCCTACTCGGAAATATTACAGTAAACTTCCTACCAAACTCGATGCAAGAGGTTGTACTGTCCAAAGCCATAGAAAACATCGGACGAAGTTCCGATAGCCTATTGAACAGACGACCATGTGCCACATTGTACTCCCCATGCCATGTTCCTCTTTTGCGGAGCCTGCACAAAGATTTCATGGCTTCTCCTTGAATATGTAAGTCCAAGGGAAGCATATCTAACATAGCATCCAGAGCTGCGCCTGGGGTGGTGCTCATGGCACCAGTAATTCCCAAGGCAGCCGCTCTTTGTAGTCCGTTTAGCTTGGATCGAATAGTCTTCACCATCGTTCTCGGCCACCAGACTACCGCCTAGGGTTGCCAGACGTCCCGCATTTGGCGGGATTGTCCCACTTTGTGTCGACGTTTCCAAATTCCCGCTTTTTTTAGAAACTGCCAGCGCAAAAAAGATTTGTACAAGCCACTTGTGCTTTTTTATGGGCAGGGTTGCACTGCTTTTGTAAAAAATTTCTATTTGAGTAAAAATAAAAATGAATTCGATTTTTACGCAGTGGTTTGGATTTTGGGCAATCCGTATAGGGTTTGGCTGTATTTAATTCAGTTCAGATGAAGTTTTTGAAAAGTTAACGCCATAATTAATCAAATTTTTCGACATTCACAACTTTTTTTTATACTAAACAACAATAATATGTAAGCATTGTCATATTTATACATGGCATGTGTATTATTGCGTCCCGAATTCGGTTTTTTACGAATTTGAAAATGCTAGCCCGAGTAAAAAAGATCATATATAATTATATATCTATATATATAAAAATGGATGTGTGTATGTATGTGGGTATGTATGTATGTATGTTCCGTATGGACTCGAAAACGGCTGGACCGATCTTGATGAAATTTTCAGGGAATATTCAGAATAGCCTGGGGAGTAACACTGTGCGGTCAGATTTTCGATTTTCTGCCTGTGGGCGGAGGGGCGTGGCAAAATCGAATTTTCACATTGCACCACTAATGACATCTATATATAAAAAACTGATGGACCGATTGTGATGAAATTTAAACCAAAGATAGTACTAACCGAGTACTAACTATATGCCAAATTAGAGCGTGATCGGACAAATGGGCGTAAAATGCCATGCTTTTTTGCCTGTTGGCAGAGGTGTGGGCCAAACCGAATTTTTACATCGCTACCACTAATGACATCTACATATAAAAAACGGATAGACCGATTTTAATGAAATTTAAACCAACGATAGTTCTAACCAAGTACTAACTATGTGCCAAATTAGAGCGTGATCGGACAAATGGGCGAAAAATGCCATGCCCCTTTGTATTTAATTGAATGTTATTTCTGCATTCTTCGCAATAACACAAAAACTGTTGATTCGATTTTAATTAAATTTTCAGCACTGATACTGTTAACCGAGTGCAGAACTATAGGCCATGTTATACTACAATTGAAAAAATGGGCGTAAAATGCCACGCCCCTTTGTACTATACTGGACGTTGTCTGCCTATTTCGCAATCACGCAAAAACAGCTGAACCGATTCTATTGACATTTTCACTACATACAGTGCTAACCAAGTGCATATGTAGGTCATACAAGATCGTTATTGGAAAAAGGGTACCTTTGTACCTTTGTACTATACTGACTACGATTGAACAAAGAGGCATAAATTGCCACTCCCCTTTGTTTTATATTGAACGTTATATCGCCTGTTTTGAAATCACGCAAAAAGGGATAAGCCGAATCAGTCACTGCTAGATAGAACTAACCGAGCGGGAACTGTAGGTCATATGTAGAGCGCGATTCGGCAAAAGGGTATAAAATGTCATTCCCGTTTTTCATAAATAAAAAGTTATTTCCTCCTCTTTCGCAACCACACAAAAACGGCAAAACTGATGTCAATGAAATTTGCAGCACAGATAGTACTAATCGAGGATGCAGCATGGAACTTTAGACTATCACGATTCGATAAAAATGAGTTAAATGACACGCCCCTTTGTACTATACTTAACGATATGTCTGTCTGTTTCGAAATCACGCAAAAATGGCTGAACCGATTTTGTTGAGATTTCCTATAGATAGTGCTAACCGAGGGTGGAACCAAAGGTTACTTGCTGGACCTGGATCCGTGCTTTAATTTTGTCCGACACTATATTTAAATTAAGATGAAATATAAAACAGTTTTTTTCTTAGGGCCAGCAACGCGGACCGGGTATAGCTAGTAGTTTTATATATACATATATTATTTTATAAAACTATATGTATTTTTTGTTGCATCATATGTGATTTTATATATTTGTTTCTTATATAAAATTATATAACAGAAAATATTGTCTTTTATATAATAACATATGATTTAATATTCGTTTATATTATTACATATCGTCACCTTAAATGCAAAACAACGTAACAACAAAAAAATCAAAATCGAGTTTTTGATTGCTTATGATGCATTTGACTAAACTACATGTCTCTGGAAAATTTTGGAAGTCAAAGTTAAAAAATTGCGAATTTATTAAGAATAAACAAAAAAACGTATCAGCAAGTACAAGCATTTCATAAACCAAAACAACGTAACAGCAGTGTTACACACACAATTTATATGTAATCGAGTAAATATTAATATATTTCAATATATTTTTATACCCTCCAACTACAGTATGGGGGTATACTCACTTTGTCATTCCGTATGTAACGCATCGAAATATCGGTCGGGGATCCCATAAAGTATATATATTATTGATCAGTGATCGATTCTAAGACATTCTAGCGATGTCCGTCCGTCCGTCCGTCTGTCCGTCCGTCGGTCCGTCTGTAGTTAACACGATGCAGTCCAAAATAAAAGAGCTAGACCCCTCAAGCTTGGCACAAATATATCTTATGTTCCTAGGCAGGTTAATTTCGGAAATTGGCCAAATCGGTCCAGGGGGAAAAAAGTTCCCCCTTGAAGAACTAAACCAACCTCGAAAAAAAATGCACTTTTTACATGTTTTTTTTGAATTTTTGTTAAGTAAACGAAACATTTGGTATATTTATCGCGATGGGAAGGTGCTCTCAACGTCCCCCACTGACCCTATCAACCCCCCCCAAAAAAAAAAAGAAACGCCCCTGACAAATTTTTGTTTTTAATTTTTTTTTACATTTTGGAGGGTATAAAAGATTCGGCACAGCCGAATTTAACACTCTCACTTGTTATATATTGAAATCGCATAGATATTTAAGACATTCACCATACAAATTGAATAAATATTTCAGATTAAAATTTACATACAATTTTCAAAAAATTAATTTTTTAAATTTTTCCAAAATTGTATAATTTTTTTTTAATTTATCGTTTTTTTAACCAAATATTTTTTTGAGAAATTGAATTTTAAAATGTCGTTTTTTAACAGTAACTCCGTAGGGTATTTTTTTTTTGTAAATGAAAATAGCTAGATCCGCAGGTTTTTCGAATCCTGTTTCAAATTCTGTGTAATTTACCAGTTCAATTGGAAAGTTTTTCCTAAGAATACACAGATTTTTTTAAAAATGTATCGTTTCTTCCTAAAACTTTTCCTATACCAAAACCAATTTTAAGAACTTAAAAAAAATGTTAAAACTTCAAAATTTTCTTTCCAAAGCCAACCCTTTTATTCTGAGGGAAAACTTTAAGTTAACAAAAAAAAATCATACAGGGCCCGTTTTCTTATAAAGAAACCTTCGGGTTCTAAATATTTTTTTTTAACCAAGTGAGATCAATACCTTTAATTTTTTTGGATCTTTACTACAGCAAAATTCTTTAAATATGTTGATAAACCCTTACCTTTTATAAGAACTCTTAAGTATTTTATAAAATCTGAAAGATTTTATAAAATCTGAAAGATTTTATAAGTATAAAGGTTTTTTTTAAAATTTTTGAAGATCTCGAAGTTTTTTTTTTGAAAGATGCAAAGCAAATGCTTAAGTTTTGTTTTTGAAGATATTGACTATATTATACCATATTCGCATTCATTTGAACTAGTATATTTATTCGTTTTCTCCATACGTTAAACGTCAAATTTAAACGGCTTTTTATTTTGACAGATAAATTGTATAGGAAAAACGAAAAATGTATCTAGTTTTAATGAATTCGAATATGGTATTAAATCATTTAAAATGTTTATGAACCAAAAACGAATGGAAAAAAATCTAAAATTTTGAAATCATGTATGCTTAAATCTTTGTTGGCTTGTAAAAATGAATGGGGGTTTGGTTACATTGCACCCCTCTCGAAGCGACTCCTAGGCAAAAAGTGGCGACCCCAACGATTGCCTCGGGGTCGCTTCTAAAGAAGTTCAATGGAAGATTGACCCCCATTCATTTTTAGAACCCAATATTTTTCCTAACAGTTCTACTCCTTCTCGTTACTCCCGAAGGGAGCATCCATACAAAATGGAATTCTTATAAAATTAACTTTCATCTCTCTAACTGTGCTACTACACTGAAAAAATTGTTCATGAATTTTCATAAAATTTAATTAAATTTAACTAAAAAATGGGTTATTTTCCTTACTATAAGGAAAATAAAGGCGGCAGCAAAAATTAGGCCAATTTTGGATGGTGCTGGCGGACGCAATATTTAAACCTCGAATTTTATTTTTGATTTAAACTCATCTACACGAGCTTTCAAACTAGTAAAAACAATCAATATGTTTTTTCTGAACGAATTTTTTTATCTAGAGTCAAAAGAGTGTTGTTACTTTGTACAAAAAAAAAGTATTTTTTTTAATTTTTATCTTTAAAATAATGTATTTTTGGACTAAAACAAGATATCGGTTTTTTGCTTTTTTTTTTTTTAAATCAGAAATCTATATAGTTTTCAAATGAAATTAGTTTAAAATAAATTGGAATAAATGCGGCTTTGCTATTAACAAAAAACTGGAGCCGGATAGGTAAAATTTTTAAATTATAAATTTTAAAATTTTTCTATCTCGGAAAGTATAAGAGATAACCACACCAACTAAAGAAGTTTTTTAGGCCGCTACTAGCACATTGTCCGCATATATTTTTTTTTAAGAAATATGATAACAAACAAAAAAAAAATGGCAATTGTTTTAAGTGTTCGTATGCAAAAGGTGCCCTTCTTTGGGGGGTTCTGCTGCCTTCCCCGTTCAACCGCTGGACTCCAACTTCCAAACTTATGCTCGAAAATACGTTAGCTATAACCACTACAAATTTCATGGCTCTCGGTCCAATACTTACTGAATGGCAGAATTATTTCCAAAAAATTAGCAATTTATTAAACTTTGTGATGTTACGTCGTTTTGGTTTACAAAACACGATTCCACGAACAACGTAACCCACATATCTCAAAAAATATTAACAAAAACGACTTTTTTATTTCAGAAATGGATTTATCGCTGTTTTTTAAGCTAACACTTCACAAAAGTCTTTTATATTGCAAATATTTTTAATTTAATAACGTTTTTTGCTTCTCCTGTAAAATTCTAAAAAGTGTTGTTACGTTGTTTTGCATTTGTGGTGACGATATGAACTTTAAAATTCTGTCTCCTTTTTTATATAATTTGATAAAAAAAAAATATTTGAAGTAATTTTATATAAAACTTTATGCAACTGTTTTTAAATTATATGTTATCTTATATGAGTAATTTAAAAAAAAAAATTCTAAGTCCTTTACATATAATTTAATATAACTTTTGAAAATTTTTCTAAGTCCAAAAAAAAATTAAAATTTTCTAAGTCCCAAAATTCTAGGACTGATGCAAAATTGAAAGAAAAAAATTCATAGAATTTGATATAACTTTTAAAAAATTTTCTAAGTCCATATTTTTTTTTTTTTTTTAATTTTTCAAAGTCCTAAAAATATTTTTGAAAATTTTTAAGTCCTGGAAACAAATTTTTTTTGTAAATTTTTTGCGTTTTGGGGGACAATTTTTTTTCTTATATATAAATATATTTAATTATATATAATTGCATCAATTTTATTCAAAAAGGGTCCAATTTTCGCATATAACTATATAAAATT
Source organism: Pegoplata infirma (assembly GCA_963921195.1). NCBI lineage: Eukaryota > Metazoa > Arthropoda > Insecta > Diptera > Anthomyiidae > Pegoplata > Pegoplata infirma. Next base: position 2,704,933 of record OY992541.1, read on the forward strand.
ATATTAAAATTATATCAAATTTGATGAGATTTGATCAAATTTGATCAAATTTGATAAGTTTTTATATGGTTTTATCGACTCATTTTTCGCATTAAACTATATATGATTATATATGATGTCTTTATATAATTTTATATGAATATATATAATCTTTTTTACTCGGGAGTTTTCAAAACGATGCGCAACTGGAAATCCTTTACTGAAAAAACTAACCAAACATTTTTTGGCTAAAAACTGGGCTACCAACTTCCAAAGCAATCTTAGTGCATTTCGACACAAAAAAATTTCGATCCCTAGTAAAAAAGTTTTGATATAATGATATATAATTTGATACAATCATATTAAATTATATATGACTTTTAATATGTTCAGATCGAATTTTATCTAAGATTTATTGCGGATCCATTTTCTTATCTGAGGATATACATAAATATATCTGACTTTATGTAATTATATAAATCTATATTAATTTATATAAAATAAGATCAAGTGGATTTAATTGGATGTGACCAAAATTCGGATCAAATTGTATCATTTTTTATATTATTGTATCTAAAATAATATATTTAGATCAATATCTGATCCAACTTGATACAGCCAATTTTGAGATCAAATTAGATCTTAAAAGCTTTTTTTTTTACTCGGGATATAAAAAAAATTTAAAAAACTGATGCCAAAAGTTGAGCAACCCGAGTAAAAAAGTTCCTATATAGTTGTATATAATTTTATAAACATTATATATGATTAAATAGAATTATATAGAATTTGATGCGAAAAATGAGTCGATAAAACTATATAAAATTTGATCAATGTTTCATATATTTTGATAAATTTTTTATATAATTTTATGCGAAATTTGGACCCCTATTTTTATATAATAATAGCAAAATTATATAATTAGATATAATTATATAAAAATATATAAAATTGTATAAAACTGTATAAAACTATATGAAGTTACATAAAATTATATATAATTATATATAATTAAAACAAAATTTTATGATTTATATATAACTTGATATAATTTTATGTAACTTTATATAGTTTTATACAGTTTAATACAATTTTATATATTTTTATATAATTATATCTAATTATATAATTTTGCTATTATTATATAAAAATAGGGGTCCAAATTTCGCATAAAATTATATAAAAAATTTATCCAAATATATGAAACATTGATCAAATTTTATATAGTTTTATCGACTCATTTTTCGCATCAAATTCTATATAATTCTATTTAATCATATATGATGTTTATAAAATTATATACAACTATATAGGAACTTTTTTACTCGGGAATATATTACAAACACTTCCAAGGAGTAATTTGGTCCAGCAATGCGTCTTGAGGATTTTCCATCTCTGAAACTTAAACTGCATATAAATCTATTATTTTTGTCCCGCCAAAATTTTTTAAATCCCGCCATTTTAGCAATTTTTTTGCGTTTGTCCCGCTTTATGGAAATAAATTTCTGGCAACCCTACTACCGCCGCATACGTCACAATAGGTCTAATTACAGCTATGTACATCCAATGTACATTAGCAGGTCTTAGACCCCATGTCTTTCCAAAAGCACGCCGACACTGCCAGAAAATCCGAAGTGCCCCGTGAAACTTTTTGTTCAACATGTTTTGTCCACATTAGTTTACTATCTAGGGAAACCCCTAAATACTTAACTTCTGTGAACAGTTGAAGAGTTATGCCCTTCAACGTAGGAAGCTGAAAACCCTTATGTTTGGTTCTTCGCGTGAACAACACGAGTGTTGTCTTATTTGGATTGACAGACAATCCATGTCGATTGCACCAGTTGTCCATCAATTCAATAACGGTCTGCATTTTCTTGCATACCAAGTTAAGTGACTTTCCGGAACACCTAGAGCTTGTATTTCAACAAAGAGTGAGTTTACCACAAAACACCACAGCAAAGGAGAGAGAACACCCCCTTGGGGGCAACCTCTACTAACCTCAACCGTTACTTTTGTGCCCCACTCATCTTCAGCCGTCAACAATCTCCGGGAGAGCATAAAATGAATCCACTTGACTACAACTGGATCCACGCCATGCAATTCAGCCGAAGTTTTCATAGAGTCGAAAGTAGCATTATCAAAAGCGCCCTCAATATCAACAAAAACACCCAGAGTATAGTCTTGTTTGTCAATGCCCTTCTCAATATTGACCACAAGATCGTGAAGTGCCGACTCACAAGATCTACCACTCTGATACGCGTGTTGCTGACTATTTAGGGGGCATTCGATTAATGCTACTGACCTAATGAATTTCTCAACCATTCGCTCAAGACTTTTCAGTAGAAAGGATGATAAACTGATTGGTCTAAAACTTTTTGCCAAGGTGTAGTCCTCCTTCCCAGGTTTTTGAATAAAAACAACCTTGACATCGCACCATGATGATGGAACATACCTATAAGCCAGGCTGGCTCTAAAGATATTTTTAAGAACCTTCACTAGGGTATCTCCACCACTCTTCAACATCATAGGATATATACCATCTGGTCCAGGGGATTTATAGTTATCAAAGGAAGATAAGGCGTACCTGATCGATTCCTCAGAAACTACCCTAGATGCTACATACCAATTCCTACAAGTAGTATTACCAACAGGACTCTCAATAATATCTGTATTTATCGTTGTCACTTTGCATCCTGGAAAGTGAGTAGATAACAGAATATCATTGACCTCCTGTTGGTTGTTTGTGTAGGTACCATCTGGCTTTCTGAGGGAATCAAGCTTCGCTGAACTATCTTTTTGAAAGATTTTACAGAGCCTTGCCGTATCCCTCGTACCATTTACCTCCTCACAGAAAGTCCTATAAGACTCAAGTTTTGCTTCCCTCACTTTTTTCTTATATTCCTTTTGCATGAGGTGGTAATTTCCGCGTATCGTTTATTGTACATATTTTATTTTTTTAGCGCATATTTTTATGTTTTTTAGTGCATATTTTGGATGTTTTAGCGCATATTTTAAGCGCATATTTTCGATTTTTAAGTGCATGAAAATCTCATTCCTATTTATTATATTATATTTATTGTGTGAAATTTATATTGTATGAAATTTTAAATTCAACAAATATACAAATTTTTACAAAAATTTAATAAAAAATTTATTTTTAGCATAAATGTGGTAATTTTTAGCATTATTTTTAGTCACCTTTTCTAATAATGTTGGTATATCTCACCATATTTCTTTTGGTACATTTTACCAAGTTTTTTGCTTAAATAAAAATTTTTTAAAAAATTTTAAACAATTTTTTACATAAGCGTTTTGGCTAAATTGCGAAAACTACTTGGCCGGTTGTAGTTTTAGCATATTTTTGGTTAAATTATGCCAGAATTTTGCTCACTTCGACACAGTTTTTTTTGCGTGTACATAGTTTTTATGATTTTATTTAATTTTTTTTTTTATTATTAGTTTTTTAGTTTTAAGAACTCAGGTTTATATTATTACTATGTAATACGAATATATTTGGCATGGAAGGTTTTGTATTACAAAACTTAATAAATAAATATAAATAAATAAAGTCGTCAAGAATGATTACAAGTTTTGTATTCTACAGGCGAATTTTAACGGCACTAACGTAAACAACCAAATTACAAGAGTCAACACAAAGATCCTAAGGTTTTCGTGTGTTAATAAATACAAAATATTTATGTTTATTTAGAGACAGTTTACTGATGTATATTGTATTACCGTCAGAGCTGCGAAGTATTTCATTCCTTAATTAGATTTGACGTTCTAAATGAAACTTTAATGATTGTATTCCCCAATCACAATTTATCGAATGAATTCGCATTTGATTTTAAAATATAGAATGCATTAGATTTTTTAAATTCGACTTTGAAAAATAATTGACTTTTATGTCAAATTATGAGAATATTTTCAAAAAAAAACATGGCATTATTTTTTACCAATAATGATCGCATTTACGTTAAGAATACTTTCTCATTTCCACTCATTTCTACAAAAAATTTGGCATTGGCGATCTACTACTCAAAAACGATCGGACGCTTTCCATACAAATTTATGAAAATCAGTAGAAATCAGTTCTTTGAGTAGTAAAACCAGGGCTGATGAATAACATTTTCAAGATTGTACTGACTTTACTAAAAAAGTGTACTATTTTGACCCTCATTGTACTAAAAAGGTAATTAAAATTTTTGTATTATTTTTAAAAATTTTTGTGTTATGTGTTTGTGTAGTGTTTCCTAAAAAATGGGTTCCAGTCCGAACATGAACCGATTTATTCTATCTTTAGTTAGATCTTAAATAAGTATAGAAAACACACACAAACCAAATTTCAGAAAAATCTCAATCGGTATTCAATCGATTAACCGTTAATCGGTTAACCGATTAATTTTGGTCGATTAATTAATTTAAAATTGTGAATTTTCAAAAAACAATTAAACCGATTAATTTGTATCGGTTAACCGATTAACCGAAATTTCTCTTTTTAGTACTTTCTGAGGGAATCAAGCTTCGCTGAACTATCTTTTTGAAAGATTTTACAGAGCCTTGCCGTATCCCTCGTACCATTTACCTTCTCACAGAAAGTCCTATAAGACTCAAGTTTTGCTTCCCTCACTTTTTTCTTATATTCCTTTTGCATGAGGTGGTAATTTCCGCGTATCGTTTATTGTACATATTTTATTTTTTAGCGCATATTTTTATGTTTTTTAGTGCATATTTTGTAAACAACCAAATTACAAGAGTCAACACAAAGATCCTAAGGTTTTCGTGTTCTAATAAATACAAAATATTTATGTTTATTTAGAGACAGTTTACTGATGTATATTGTATTACCGTCAGAGCTGCGAAGTATTTCATTCCTTAATTAGATTTGACGTTCTAAATGAAACTTTAATGATTGTATTCCCCAATCACAATTTATCGAATGAATTCGCATTTGATTTTAAAATATAGAATGCATTAGATTTTTTAAATTCGACTTTGAAAAATAATTGACTTTTATGTCAAATTATGAGAATATTTTCAAAAAAAAACATGGCATTATTTTTTATCAATAATGATCGCATTTACGTTAAGAATACTTTCTCATTTCCACTCATTTCTACAAAAAATTTGGCATTGGCGATCTACTACTCAAAAACGATCGGACGCTTTCCATACAAATTTATGAAAATCAGTAGAAATCAGTTCTTTGAGTAGTAAAACCAGGGCTGATGAATAACATTTTCAAGATTGTACTGACTTGACTAAAAAAGTGTACTATTTTGAACCTCATTGTACTAAAAAGGTAATTACAATTTTTGTATTATTTTTAAAAATGTTTGTGTTTTGTGTTTGTGTAGTGTTTCCTAAAAAATGGGTTCCAGTCCGAACATGAACCGATTTATTCTATCTTTAGTTAGATCTTAAATAAGTATAGAAAACACACACAAACCAAATTTCAGAAAAATCTCAATCGGTATTCAATCGATTAACCGTTAATCGGTTAACCGATTAATTTTGGTCGATTAATTAATTTAAAATTGTGAATTTTCAAAAAACAAATAAACCGATTAATTTGTATCGGTTAACCGATTAACCGAAATTTCTCTTTTTAGTACTTTTACCTATTTTTTTTTTGCTTTTTTTTTGTTTTTGATATTTCATTTTTAATTTAAATTATGGTTCTGCTGAAAGAAGTTTAGGTCTAAAAAAAATTATCAAACTTTTTTCCATGTATGATAGTATATGAACAATATATGGAAATGTATGTCATATATGGGAGCACTAGATTACCATCCCGGTACTTCGTTACCGGTTGCATTGAATACCGGATAATAGAAGGATCAGGATTACTCTATAGAAAATGAAATAAATAAATACTAAATACTATCAATTTCAAAAAATTCCCCTACATAGTCTTTGTTTTATTTACTTGTGGACGTTTAAGTCTTTCATAAAATACTATTTCAATGAATAATTTAAACAATAAAATTTGAATAACTTCGCTGGTACGTCATCATGCTCGTTCCGGTGAAAAAAGATATTGACAATTTTCGAGCCCTTATATCTGGTTTTGAGATTTTGAGTGAATAAATTTGTCATGGAAAAAAGAAAATTGGAATAAAAATAAGTTTGAGTGGAAAAACATATAGAATATGGGGTAAAAAAAGTTAAATACGAAAAATTTAAGAAAAAATAATCATTCCATATTGTTCCCTGTTCTATTCCATTTCGCTCCCCGTTCTACTCCATTTCATTTCCAATTCCATCTCCTTTCGTTCCATGTAAGTTTCATTCTTCTCCGTATAATATGCGTAAAAGAAATAAAAAGTTCTATTGTCTTTATCTTATAGATATGAAAAGTACCATTTACACCACCATTTTACTCTAAAAGTTTAAGTTTTAAAATATGTCCTTTTCTTGGGTGTTATTTTAGGGGCTTAATAGTTAGATAGCTAAAAATAACCACTTGCCACCTTTCCCCCTTAAATTAAATTTTTCAAAATCTGATTTTTTTTGTGATAGGTGATCCTATATTAAAAATATCAAGTTTCTAAACCATTATTTCAAGAAATATAAGAATATCCAAATTTGCACTTTTATCCCCTTTACGATCGGTCGCGACCCTTAGAAACAGAATTTCCAAAAATAACTTTTTCCAGCATTAAAAATGTCAGTACCTATGATCATTACTTCATAAAATATAAAAAGTATCAAAAAACACTTTTTTACACCCCTAGAAACTGAATTTTTTTAAAATACTTAAGCAGAATGTTTTTTCACCGAAGGCACCTACATTCCAAAATTCAAGCTTTTAAGGCAGAGCTTCTCACTAACTTTTGCTTTGCGACCCCTTTTCAATATTTAACATTTTTTGCGACCCCCAACATAAAAAAATTAATTATTAACGTGAACTTTCCTCTCAGTTTTTTCAAAAACCTGAATTAATGGAAAAATTTGGAAACCAAATTCAGAAGCAGCATTGAAAAATTACTCGAAACCGTGTGGTCAGATCCCAGACGCATACCAAAAATTTCACGTAAAAAACATTTAAAAAAAATAAAAAAAAACACAATTTTTGTAAAATTTTACCTCAATTTCCTCAAAACTTTGGAAACCAGGTACCGAACCTCGACATTTTATATCAAAACTTACTATCGTCATTCATTATTTATTTCCGAAAATAATAGAAAATTTCCAGTTTAACCTGATCAGAAATAAAGAAATGTTAACCAAGAAAGCATTTAAAGTCCAAATGTGGAGTAATGATTGTCCTTTTTTCAAAATTATGTACCAATGTTTGGAATTGTTCGAAATTTTATTCGATCACGTATCTAGATCCGTTATTCGGATTCAGATTCGACATCAGCATTAAAAAGTAAATCAAAAAAAGTGATCAGATCCCAGACGTGTCCAAAAATTTCACAAACAAACCTCTTAAAATGCACAAGAATACGTTTTTGTGAACTTTGCCTTAAATTTTTTCAAAAACCTAACGTACTAGAAAAATTTGGAACCCAGATTCGGAATCAGCATCGGAAAGTTAATAGAAAACAAACTGTCAGATCCCAGACTCAGCCAAAAAACTTCACAAATCAGTGTTGGCCATCCCGGGAAATTAACAACTGCACAGTGATTACGGAGGGACTTTAAGTGATGGGAAAAATTTTATTTCTTTAATAAAAGTGTTTGTATATTTTTATAACACAACAATAAAAAAATGTGTTTTAAATTTACCAAAATTTAAGGTTTTAACAAAATTGTTCGCGACCCCCCTGAAACTCTTCCGCGACCCCCTAGGGGGTCGCGACCCACCGTTTGAGAACCATTGTTTTAAGGTCTTTATTATGGGAACAAAAAAAGTACCAAAAAATCACATTCTTACCCCAGTTACTTAGAAACGGAATTTTCAAAAAGTACCTCGTCCAGAATGTTTTTTTTCTTCACCGAAAAATCCTACATTCAATATTTAAATTTTCTAGGATCATTGTTTCAGTAAATATTAAAAGTACAAAAAGGATTTTACATTCCTAATTTTAAGTTTCTAGAACCATTACGCCAGAAAATATCAAAAGTTCCGAAAATACACTTTTTTAGTTACTTTACCCCAAAACGTATCTTTTCCAGAATGTTTTCCCACAATACATTACATATTTTAAGACTTTAGGACCATTTTTCAGGAAATATAAAAAGATTCTATGCCCGAGTAAAAATAATTTAATATGATCTTATATAGATTTATATAAATGGGCAAGAGACTGTGGTCTAGGAGTTAATCCTAGTAAAACAGAGCTTGTTTTGTTTACAAGGAAAAATAAGATTCCTGCTTTTGATCCTATTTCTCTGGACGGTACTGAAATCACCTTCTCAGATGGAGCCAAGTATCTTGGAGTATTTCTAGATAGGAATCTGAATTTCAGGCGTAATATTGAGGAACGGGTGAGAAAAGCAACGATTGCTTTGTATTCCTGTAAAAGGGCCATTGGAAAACGATGGGGTTTCAGCCCTCAAGTCGTTCATTGGATCTATACAGCAGTGGTGCGTCCAATTTTGCTGTATGGAATCATTGTCTGGCCTGCTTTAGAAACAAAAGCGAACTTTGTCTTTATCACGAAGGTACAGAGAATGGCGTCAATGTGCATCACTGGTGCTCTTCGTACTACACCTACGGCTGCATTAGAAATCCTCCTTCACCTGATACCCTTGGACATATTGGGTAGGCAGTATGCGGCTGCGTCGGCAATTCGACTTAACAGCACGCTGCAATGGAGGAGCAGTGATTGTGGCCATAGCGCGATCTTGAAAAAGATAACAATACCACAAAATGTGGACTGTGCTCCCTCTTTGAGCCTCTTTGAGCGCCACTTTACCACTATGATACCATCCAGGGAGTCTGGATGGGGGATACTCCGGGTAGTGGAGCTACCATAAATTTTTACACAGATGGATCGAGGCTGCACGAACTAGTGGGCTTTGGAGTCTATTCGGAAGAGCTTGGGTTGAGCCTGGCTCGTAGATTGCCAGATCATTGCAGTGTTTACCAGAGAGATGCTGGCAATAAAAGAAGTGGCTGACTGTTTGAGCTGCAATGTCTTGTCTACAACCGCAGTCAACATCTATACTGACAGTCAAGCCGCGGTCAAGTCCCTGGATTCAATGTTTCTGAAAACAAGATCTGCCCTTAACTGCCGCACGTCTTTAAATGAGATGGCCAAGCAGTTTAACATACGACTCATATGGGTCCCAGGGCACAGAGACATTCCTGGGAATTGCAAAGCCGATGAGCTTGCAAGACTAGGAACTACCTTACAGGTTCCAACAGAATTGGAATGTGTTGGTATGCCTCTAGAAACTTGCAAGCAAAACCTACGGCTTTGTTCTGCGACGGAGACTAATCAAAGATTGCCAAATGGATGGACGTGTGAGACAACACGACTGATTTGGCCGTCTCTTAATCAGGGGCGCACAAGTGAGCTGATATCGCTTCCAAGAGGAGAGATTTCGACGATGGTTTCTATAATTACCGGACACTGTCTTATAGGGAAGCATGCAGAGCGGTTAAATGTGCCGTCGAATGACTTTTGCCGAAGTTGCATGGATGAAGAGGAGTTGGAAACTATCGAACACTTTATTTGCCATTGCCCGGCACGTTCTGGTCAGAGACTTGCTTCACTGGGATCTAGGGAGCTGTACGATCTTTCTGATTTGTTGGATGTCAAAATTCAACATCTAAGGAGTTTTATAAGAAGCTCAAAATGGTTTAACGACAGGGACTAGTAGGGAAACCTATTACGGTCCCGTGGTATCACAATGGACCTCAGAGTCTACGTGTGTTGACGTAAAACTTCAGCAGCCACTTACAACCTAACCTAACCTATATACATTTATATAGTCATATTATTATACCCTCCACTTAGTGATAGAGGGTATATATAAGTTTGTCATTCCGTTTGTAACTCATCGAAATATCGGTCTGGGACCCCATAAAGTATATATTTCATTGATCAGTAATCGATTCTAAGATATTCTAGCGATGTCCGTCTGTCTGTGGAAATGGTGATCACGGACAAAATATTGCACAGAGATGACTGAAACTTAACATATACATTGGAAGTTCTCCCGAGAAGTTTGGTATTGCATTTGAGCGATATCGGTTCAGCCGTACAAAAGTTATGAACGAAAATGTAAGCACACCTTAAAAATTTCAGTACATTCAACATAACCTAAAAATACAAAATGCTTTAATTCGGCTTCTGGTTGACATATGTGAACATAATTGAACACCAAATGGTATTTAAACAACCCGAGTAAAAATAATTTAATATGATCTTATATACTTTTATATAGTCATATTATTTCATATATGATCATGTGTGACACTATGTATTGCAAGATAAATTTTGATGTGGGATTTTTTTAAGATATCGCCATACATAACTATATGTTGTAACATCTGGCCCCATGCATCATTTTAAATTTCTAAGTGTTTTATATAAAATTTTATATGCCTCCATTATTTTTAAATTTTTTTAAGTTTTTTCCAAGAATATATTTTTATCGCAAATATTTTCAAAGTGTTTTATATAAAATTTCATATGACTTCATATTTTTTTATTTTTCTAAGATTTTTCCTCCAAGCACCACTTTTTATCACGAATATTTTCTAAGTGTTTTATAGCACCACTTTTTTATCACGAATATTTTCTAAGTGTTTTATAGCACCACTTTTTTATCACGAATATTTTCTAAGTGTTTTATATAAAATTTTATATGACTCCATCTTTTAAATTTTTTCTAAGTTTTTTTCAAGGAACATTTTTTTTATCGCAAATATTTTGTAAGTGTTTTATATAAAATTTTATATGACTCCATTTTTTAAAATTTTCTAAGTTTTTCCAAGGACAATTTTTTTTTGAAAATATTTTCTAAGTGTTTTATATAAAATTTAACATGACTTCATTTTTTGAAATTTTTCTAAGTTTTTTTCAAGAACAACTTATTTTTATTATTTTAGTTTTTCAACTTTTTATTAAAAACTTAAAAAAACATCCGATTTATAAAATTGTATAAATTTTAATATAATTGGATATAATTTTATATCATTGGATTAGACCAAAACTCGTATCAAAGTCGATATAAAGTTATATAAACTGATATTATTAGATATTATTCGATCAAATCTTATGAAACCATTTGTCGTATAAAATTATATCAAAATAGACACGAACCCATATTAAATTATATATTGTGTCATATCAATTTTTTTACTCGGGAAGTGCGAACATATTTTTTGACAAAAAAATAAAAAAATCGCGGATTTTTTTTTTTTTGCCAAAATTTTTTTTCGCGGAATTTTTTTTTTTTTTTTTTCAAAAGTAATTTCCTTTTAAATAAAGTTTTTTGCAATAATCTTTTTGAAATTGTGGAGGGTATCGCTACATTCGGCAAGGCCGAATTTAACTTTTTTACTTGTTTCATATATGACCATGTGTGGCACTATGCATTGCAAGATAAATTTATATAATAAATTTTGATGTGCGATTTTTGTAAGATATCGCCATACATAAATATATCGCTCCTTTACTTGTATAGTGTCACAACTCAAAATATTTGATTTTGCAGAAAACACGTTTAAAGTTTACTATTGAAACTGGGTTTTAATTGAAAAAGGACGGTACATAGAAAATGTAATAATGGCGTGTACTCTTCTCAAACGGTGAGTTTAAAAGATATTAATACGAATTTTTGACACAATATAAAGCACGATATAACGAATAATTCTGCATCATTAACTCAAAAAACGCATTTTTTGAGTTATGACACTATACAAGTAAAGGAGCGATATGTTGTAACATCTGGTCCCATACATCATTCCACATTTCTAAGTGTTTTATATAAAATTTTATGAGCCTCCATAATATTTCTAAGTTTTTTCCAAGAACATATTTTTATCGCGAATATTTTCAAAGTGTTTCATTTAAAATTTCTAGAGTCCGATCGAATATTCCGTTTCGGTCTCGGTTTCGGCCGAATAATGGGGTTTCGGTATTCGGCCGAATATTAGGCGAAACCGGAACTTTTTTCTAATTAAAAAAATATATAAAAAAGTCCCTGAATTTCTTAATTTCGTGTTTCATTCCAATTGTTTTAGTTCACTTGAAAAAAGGTAACAAGGTTGTCCAATAAATATACAACTGTTATAGTTTAATTTTTTTTTCCTTATGAAATGTAAAATATTTATTTTGTTTATAAAAATATGATTTTTTTTTTTAAGTTTATTAAAATAAATATTTTTTTTAATAAATAAACTATTCCCATGGTTTAAAAACATTAAGTTCTATAAAAAAAATCATAATAATTTGTTTCAAGCCAGGAAAATATTTTGTTTTTATACCCTCCACTTAGTGATAGAGGGTATATATAAGTTTGTCATTCCGTTTGTAACTCATCGAAATATCGGTCTGGCACCCCATAAAGTATATATATTAATGATGCCCGATCGATTTTAAGACATTCTAGCGATGTCCGTCTGTCCGTCTGTCCGTCTGTCCGTCTGTCCGTCTGTCCGTCTGTCTGTGGAAAATGCTCTCGCGGACAAAATATTGCACAGAGATGACTGAAACTTAACATATATATTGGAAGTTCTCCCGAGAAGTTTGGTATTGCATTTGAGCGATATCGGTTCAGCGGTTCAAAAGTTATGAACGAAAATGTAAGCAGACCTCAAAAATTTCAGTACATTCAACATAACCTAAAAATACAAAATGCTTTAATTCGGCTTTTGGTTGACATATGTTAACATAATTGAACACCAAATGGTATTTAAACAAGTACGAACATATTTTTTGACAAAAAAAGAAAAAAATCGCGGATTTTTTTTTTTACCAAAATTTTTTTTCGCGGAAATTTTTTTTCAATTTTTTTTTTTAAAAGTAATTTCCTTTTAAATAAAGTTGTTTTCAATAATCTTTTTGAAATTGTGGAGGGTATCACTACATTCGGCAAGGCCGAATTTAACTTTTTTACTTGTTAAGTTTCGGTTCGGTTTCGGCCAAATATTGACTTTTTGGCTGAACATTCGGTTCGGTTCGGCCTAGAAAAACTGGTTTCGGTCGGACTCTAAAAATTTCATATGACTCCATATTTTTTTTTTTTTTATTTTTCTAAGTTTTTTCTCAAAGCACAACTTTTTTATCACGAATATTTTCTAAGTGTTTTATATAAAATTTTATATGGCTCCATCTTTTAATTTTTTTCTAAGTTTTTTAAAGGAAATTTTTTTTATCGCAAATATTTTCTAAGTGTTTTATATAAAATTTTATAAGACTCCATTTTTAAAAATTGTTCTAAGTTTTTCCAATGACAAATTTTTTATGAGAATATTTTCTAAGTGTTTTATATAAAATTTTATATGACTCCCTTTTTTGAAATTTTTCTAAGTTTTTTTCAAGAACAACTTATTTTTATTATTTTAATTTTTAAACTTTTTATTAAAAACTGAAAAAAACATCCGATTTATAAAATTGTATAAATTTTAATATAATTGGATATAATTTTACATCATTGGATTAGACCAAAACTCGTATCAAAGTCGATATAAAGTTATATAAACTGATATTATTAGATAATATTCGATCAAATCTTATGAAACCATTTTTCGTATAAGATTATATCAAAATAGACACGAACCCATATTAAATTATATATTGCGTCATATCATTTTTTATACTCGGGTGATTATTATTTAAGGAAATAAAAAAGTACCAAAAAGTGTACTTTCGGTACTTTTAATAAAAGGTAATTTTTATAAAAGGTACTTTTTATAAAGGGTACTTTTTATAAAAGGTAATTTTTATAAAAGGTACTTTTTATAAAAGGTACTTTTTATAAAAGGTACTTTTCATAAAAGGTACTTTTTATAAAAGGTACTTTTTATGTTCATTGAACATATATGGTCATTTTCACCCGGGTCATATTAAACTTATTTTTAATATAAGAAATATAAAATCCCGAAAATAGCAAAAAACAAGTAAGAGTGTTAAATTCGGCTGTGCCGAATCTTTTATACCCTCCAACATGCAAAAAAAATCCAGGGTCGTTTTCTTTTTTTTTGGGGGGGGTCGGCAGTGGTCATTGGGGGGACAAATTTCCCCTTCGAAATATATGTTTAAAAATTCATTCTTATGCTTTTCGCACTAAAGAAATACAAGTTTATCATTATTTTACATTTTTTTTTTAATCCACGCCCACAAAAGGGGGGCGGGCCGAAAAAAACGATATTTTCTAATCCCCCGGGTCCAAATGCAAAACTTTGAGTTTCTTGAAGCATAAAAATGTTGCATTTGTTAAACAAAAACACAAAAAATAATGTAAAAATATGGTGTTTTTTAGAGGCTGGTTTAGTTCCTCAAGGGGGAACTTTTTTCCCCCTGGTCCGATTTTGCCCATCTCCGAACTTAACCGGCCTATTAATATAACACATATTTCTGCCAAACTTAAGGAGTCTAGCACTTTTATTTTGGACTGTATCGTGTCTTCCACAGACGGACGGACAGACGGACGGACGGACGGACGGACAGACGGACATCGCTAGAATGTCTTAGAATCGATCACTGATCAATAATATATATACTTTATGGGGTCCTAGACCTATATTTCGATGCGTTACACACGGAATGACAAAGTGAGTATACCCCCATACTGTAGTTGGAGGGTATAAAAAACGAAAGTAACGAAACTCTGGGATCCCGAAAAAAAACGAAAATCCCGGGATCACGAAATTTTTGCAATTTTTAAAATCCTTAGTTCCGTGATTAATTAAAGTTAATCCCGTTTGGCATCGTTTAAATTGGACACTTAATAATGTTAAAAACGATTTTTACTTTAAGAGAGAACAGGGTATAAAGCCAATAAGCTAGGTTGTTGAAAATGATAAAATAAAAAAATTTACTTTAACTTTAAAGTCCAGCCCCTCTTAAGTGGGCGTGTATCCCAAGGATTGAACCCGACATTCGACTTCTTAGAAGTTAAAGGTCAAGGTCATATTATTATTTTTTTTTTATTTTGTTACTTTTAATTTCGGTCATATTTGGGTTCCTGCTGTTGTTTTGTTGTGACCGAAGTTTTTATTTTTTTGGAACGTTACATCCGTTGAAAAGCTTCTTGAAGTGTCTTTCAAATGTCGTTTGCAAATATTGTTATACTGGTGGAATGATACACAAATAACCAATTCATCTTTTAATCGCGATTTCTCGCCAACTCGAAAAGAATTGACGTAAAATAAGAAAACCTTTTACGTGTAGAGAGTTATGCTAGCAAAGAGCTGTTTATCCAAATTATGTTCACGAGACTCAGGTCGGAGACTTAATTTGACGAACATTTTCAATTATATTCTATCAATTTTTCTTAACTTTAATTTTTGCAATTAAAATATTAATTCCAGTTACGCATTATACATACAAACATATGTAGATATTTATAAATATAGATATAATGGATGTAAATAAGTATGTAAGTATTTACATTAGTTTACATATTTACACATATAAACAAATTAATAACACCTGCAAAAAAAAGAGATTTACATACAAAACAGCAAAAATTACTTATTTTATATATTTTTAACACCAAGAAACTTACATTTATTAATTTGACCAAAATCGAGAAATGAAAACTTTATTTTTCTTTGTTTACTATACACTTTTTCATGTATATATATGCACAATTTTTTTATTACGTTTGTTTAGAAACGACGAGTTCTTTTTAGTTTTTTTCTCCTCAAAGAAATTATTTATACACTTTCCATTTTAAATTCTTTTGATTTTATGTTTTCACCATTAAATTTCAATAGTGTTTTTTTTAATTAAACATAAGCCTTTACAATATCTTTTTTAGTAAGGAAAATTTCGATACACACGAACGACAACGCGAAAATTGCTACGATTTCAATTATTTCGTATTTCTTTTGTGTAATTTCGCAAAAATGTTCATACCAGGCTTGCCATGGTATCACCACTATAAACAGACTCGACAGTAGAGTTTTATAAGAAAAAATGGGGAAGAAATAAGCGATTTTAGAAGAAAACAGCGGTTTTTAGCTAGTTTTATACAACACGCAAAAAAAAATCTGTGTCGGAGTGAGCAAAAATCTGGCATAAGTTTACCAAAAATATGATAATACACTCATAGAAATATCTTAGTAGAAAAATTAGTAAACCCATTGTAGATCAAGTTTTACAGAATAATGCCGTATTCAACAAATATTAATGTTGATATCGTTGAATAATCAGTATACTTGTTTCAACTATTACAATGGCTTCTACAGAATTCAATAGATAAAACAAAAAAGAAAAAAACAACCCTGTTCGTTCGTTTTTTTTTTTTTATTATAACGAGTGAACGAGTGAGTTGGTAGCAATGTGAAATGTCTCTTATAAAATTATTTAATGTGTTTGTTATTTAATATTAGAAAAATAAATAAAAATAGGATCTGATCTGTAAATATTTGGTAAGTAATAAAATACATTGATTACTTTATGTGTTCATACTATATTAAAACGTTTTTTGTTTTTTTTAGGATTTTGTTTTGGTATCATCAGATAATTAGAGAATGGCTAATAACATGAATAAACGAAGTGTGTGTGAAAATCTTTGTGAAAATCTTCAAATATTGCAGCTTAAAAAGCCGGAAATAAAAAAAATATTGTGATTTATACTTAATAAAAGAATATTTACAAATAACAACAAGCTTTTTTTTAATAATAAAATTTCTTATATTAACAAAAATATGAGTTGAATTTACATAAAATACGAGTTGATTAACAAAAAAACGAGTTGATCAACTTTTACAAAAACTGACAACAATTTTTATTGAAATCAACATAAATATTTGTAGGGTCAAAATCAACAATGATTTCTGTTGAATTTACAACGATTTTCTTTGGGAATACAATGATTTTTGGTTGAGTGTATGGACACAGACTAAATACAGACTCGACAGTAGAGTTTTATAAGAAAAAACGGGGAAAAACTAAGCGATTTTAGGAGAAAACACAGCGGTTTTTAGTCCGTTTTACGCTAACATGGCAACACTTTCTACGACTTAGGAGTGAGTGAAACAACAAAAACCGATCTGGCATCCATTTTTCTTATGGCGCGTTATATCAGTTTTCTCTTTCTTACCTAATTCGTAGAATAATTTGAAAATATTAACCATATGGTTAAAGAATACTTTTTTGACACCTGTCACTTATGTCGAGTCTGTATTATGGCGTTTTCTTTTCTGGCAAAAAATGTCACATTTTACCGTCTTTTTAAAAAATATTGCACTTTTTTTGTTCTTTTCTAAAAAACTGGCAACACTTTAAAAATTTATTATGTTTTTTTCTAAAAATGTTGCATTTTTTAAGTTTGAAAATGTCACACTTTTCCCACTTTCATAAATTGACGGGGTAGTAAAATTGCCTTATAAAAACAGCTGATTGCCAATATTTTGGTTGAAAGAAAAAATGTCAAAATTTTTTGTTTTTTTGTAATCACAAAACTGGCAACACATTAAAAGGGTTGTGGCTACATTTTACAAATGATACTATTTAAGGGTGCAACATTTTGTTTCAGAAAAGAAAACGCCATTAGTCTGTGATATGGACACAGACTAATACAGACTCGACATATATGACAGGTGTCAAAAAAGTATTTCTTAACCATATGGTTAATGTTTTCGAATTATTCTACGAATTAGGTTAGAAAGAGAAAGCTAATATAACGCGCCATAAGAAAAATGGATGCCAGATCGGTTTTTGTTGTTTCACTCACTCCTAAGTCGTAGAAAGTGTTGCCATGTTAGCGTAAAACGGACTAAAAACCGCTGTGTTTTCTCCTAAAATCGCCTAGTTTATCCCCATTTTTTCTTATAAAACTCTACTGTCGAGTCTGTATTTAGTCTGTGATATGGACACAGACTAATACAGACTCGACATAAGTGACAGATGTCAAAAAAGTAGTCTTGAACCATATGGTTAATGTTTTCAAATTATTCTACGAATTAGGTTAGAAAGAGAAAGCTAATATAGCGCGCCATTAGAAAAATGGATGCCAGATCGCTTTTTGTTGTTTCACTCACTCCTAAGTCGTAGAAAGTGTTGCCATGTTAGCGTAAAACGGACTAAAAACCGCTGTGTTTTCTCCTAAAATCGCTTAGTTTTTCCCCATTTTTTCTTATAAAACTCTACTGTCGAGTCTGTATTTAGTCTGTGATATGGAGTTCACACTACACTCAACCAAAAATCATTGTATTCCCAAAGAAAATCGTTGTAAATTCAACAGAAATCATTGTTGATTTTGACCCTACAAATATTTATGTTGATTTCAATAAAAATTGTTGTCAGTTTTTGTAAAAGTTGATCGTTTTTTTGTTAATCAACTCGTATTTTATGTAAATTCAACTCATATTTTTGTTAATATAAGAAATTTTATTATTAAAAAAAAGCTAGTTGTTATTTGTAAATATTCTTTTATTAAGTATAAATCACAATATTTTTTTATTTCCGGCTTTTTAAGCAGCAATATTTGAAGATTTTCACACACACTTTGTTTATTTATGTTATATGCATCCATTAGCCATTCTCGAGTTATCTGATGATACCAAAACAAAATCCTAAAAAAAAAACAAAAAACGTTTTAATATACACTCATAGAAATATCTTACAAGGGAAGTATCTCAACCCTTATGAACCGATTTGCCTGAAACTTAAAATATATATAAATGAGACGATTTTAAGGTTGGGGTGTCTCGGCTTTTCGGCCATATCAGTGTTTCAAAATTTCGTTGTCCCCTTATGAAACCATATGGACCTCCGGGAAAATTTCGATAACTCACGAACTAACAGGAATATCCTCTAGAGCAAAAATACGTGTCGACTTAAATTTAATAAAGATTATTTCCTATTCATATGGACATCGTAGCTCTATGTCTTCATATAAATACCCCCCAAAATTTTCACATTTTCATGAAAAAAGTATTTAACGAAACCAAACTTTTACAAGATTATGCCACCGTTGGATAGGCATTAAAAAAACCTTTCTTCTCATATGTAAACATCATATAGTTTCTTAGAAAGAAATGGCTGAAAAATCCAAAAAACTATTTTTTCGCCATTTTTTGACCCATGTTTTAAACCCCTAAATCCCCGATATGGCCGATAAGCCGAGACACCCCAACCTTAGAATTGTCTCTTTTATATATATTTTACGTTTAATGCAAATCGGTTCATAAGGGTTGAGATACTTCCCTTGTTAGTAGAAAAATTAGTAAACCCATTGTAGATCAAGTTTTACAGAATAATGTCGTATTCAACAAAAATTAATGTTGATATCGTTGAATAATCAGTAAAGTTGAATCAACTTTTTACAACGCTTATACAGAATTCAATAGATAAATCAAAATAGAAAAAACAACCCTGTTCGTTCATTTTTTTTTATATTATTAACGAGTGACGAGTGAGTTGGTAGCAATGTGAATCGTGTTTATCTCTTATAAAATTTATTTATGTGTTTGTTTTTTATAAAAATATTTAATATTATAAAAATAAATAAAAATAGGATCTGATTTGTAAATATTTGGTAAGTAAAAAAATACATTGATTACTTTATGTATTCATACTATTATTCATATTAAAACTTTTTTGTTTTTTTTTAAGGATTTTGTTTGGTATCATCAGAAAACTGGAGAATGGCTTATGAGTGCATAACATGAATAAACGAAGTGTGTGTGAAAATCTTTGTGAAAATCTTCAAATATTGCAGCTTAAAAAGCCGACGGTAATACAAAAATATTGTGATTTATGCTTAATAAAAGAATATTTACAAATAACAACAAGCTTTTTTTATTAATAAAATTTCTTATATCAACAAAAATATGAGTTGAATTTACAAAAAATAAGAGTTGATTTACAAAAAAACGAGTTGATCAACTTTTACAAAAACTGACAATAATTTTTATTGAAATCAACATAAATATTTGTAGGGTCAAAATCAACAATGATTTCTGTTGAATTTACAGCGATTTTCTTTGGGAATACAATGATTTTTGGTTGAGTGTAGTATGAATACATAAAGTAATCAATGTATTTTATTACTTACCAAATATTTACAGATCAGATCCTATTTTTTTTTATTTTTCTAATATTAAATAATTTTATAAGAAACAAACACATTAAATAATTTTATAAGAGACAAACACATTGCTACCAACTCACTCGTTCACTCGTTGTAATAAAAAAAAAAACGAACGAACAGGGTTGTTTTTCATTTTTGTTTTATCTATTGAATTCTGTAGACGCAATTGTAACAATTGAACCAACTATACTGATTATTCAACGATATCAACATTATTTTTTGTTGAATACGGCATTATTCTGTAAAACTTGATCTACAATGGGTTTACTAATTTTTCTACTAAGATATTTCTATGAGTGTAGCGACATTAAACAAGTTGTTCAACAAAACACCAGTAGCAGAATAAAAAAGTAATGGACCCAGAACAAAGACTTTTTTAAACATCTCACTCTTGAACACTTCAAAACAGCAAGTGTGAACGCCGTATAAAACTACAACGGACGAAGTAGTTTTCGTAATTTAGCCAAAACGCTTATGTACACTCAACCAAAAATCATTGTATTCCCAAAGAAAATCGCTGTAAATTCAACAGAAATCATTGTTGATTTTGACCAAAGATTAACAAGATCTCTAACGCCAAAATATACAACAACAAAAACATCAAAATGCACCTCTGATTACAACATAAAACATAAACAAATCCGCCATCTTGGTACAGCTGTGCGAGAGGGACAACTATATGAAGACGTCAAATTCTTTTCATTCACTCAATTCTGCCAAATAGAGGAATAAAGAAGAATAAACAAAAAACAAAAGAAAATGCATAGCAAGCAGCATCATAAAAAAATAAATCGACACAAAAAACAAAATAATTTGTTTGTAATAATAAATACATTTTATTTAGTTTATATTTAAAGATATACAATAAATACATCTTTTTTATTGAAAAATTCTCAGACATTTTTTCTGCACAAAATACTATTGGGCAAATTTCCAAATATAATAATGTGTTCACCAGATTCATCAAAGATACATTGTACAATAGAATCAAAATTTGGCCAAACGTTTTAGGCCTTCTATCAATTTGGACAAATTAGCAAGCAGGATTCTTGGGTTCCACAGCAACACGCACAGATGAGATAGACAATTTCATGACCTAAAAAAATTAACAAAAAACATATTAAAAACATACAAACCCAGGTACAAACTCCAACTGTGTTGTAGAAGCTTGTAAAGTACAATTTATGATCGCTTATGTGCTGGGAAAGCATCACATTACCTAAGCCATATCTCTACTCCCTAAAGAAAATCCCATTTAGAAGTACATTTAAAAAAAAAAAATTACTTCTACCGCTCCAACTGTCCTAAAAGAGCTTATAGAAAATTCAAATGTATGACCGACCCCATTAACTTTTTCCGTTTAACATTTTTTCCAACCATATCTAAGCCCTATCTCCACTTTTTAAAGGAACTCCCACTCAGAAGTATTTTTTTCTTTAAATTTACTTCCACCGCTCCAACTGTCCTAAAAGTGTTTCTAAGGGATCCAAATGTATGACCGACCCCCATTAACTTTTACAGCTCAATATTTTTTCCAACCATACCTAGCTCCTATCTCCACTTCCTAAGGAAACTCCCACTCAGAAGTACATTTTTTTAAAAAATTTACTTCAACCGCCCCAACTGTCCTAAAAGTGCTTCTATAGGATCCAAATGTATGACCGACCCCCATTAACTTTTACTGCTTAATATTTTTTCCAACCATACCTAACCCCTATCTCCACTTCCTAAGGGAACTCCCACTCAGTAGTAAATTTTTTTTAAAAATGTTTAAAAAAAATTTACTTCCACCGCTCCAACTGTCCTAAAAGTGCTTCTATAGGATCCAAATGTATGACCGACCCCCATTAACTTTTACTGCTTAATATTTTTTCCAACCATACCTAACCCCTATCTCCACTTCCTAAGGGAACTCCCACTCAGTAGTAAATTTTTTTAAAAATGTTTAAAAAAAATTTACTTCCACCGCTCCAACTGTCCTAAAAGTGCTTCTATAGGATCCAAATGTATGACCGACCCCCATTAACTTTTACTGCTTAATATTTTTTCCAACCATACCTAACCCCTATCTCCACTTCCTAAGGGAACTCCCACTCAGAAGTAAATTTTGTTTTAAAATGTTAAAAAAAAAAATTTACTTCCACCGCTCCAACTGTCCTAAAAGTGCTTCTAGAGGATCCAAATGTATGACCGACCCCCATTTACTTTTACAGCTCAATATTTTTTCCAACCATACCTAAGCCCTATCTGCACTTCCTAAAGGAACTCCCACTCAGAAGTGATTTTTTTTTTACAATTTACTTTTACCGCTCCAACTGTCCCAAAAGTGCTTCTAGAGGATCCAAATGTATGACCGACCCCCACTAACTTTTACTGCTTAATATTTTTTCCAACCATACCTAAGCCCTATCTGCACTTCCTAAAGGAACTGCCACTCAGAAGTAATTTTTTTTTTTAAATTTACTTTTACCGCTCCAACTGTCCCAAAAGTGCTTTTAGAGGATCCAAATGTATGACCGACCCCCATTAACTATTACTGCTTAATATTTTTTCCAACCAAACCTAACTCCTATCTCCATTTCCTAAGGGAACTCCCACTCAAAAGTACATTTTTTTTTTAAAAATTTACTTCCACCGCCCAACTGTCCTAAAAGTGCTTTTAGAGGATCCAAATATATGACCGACCCCCATTAACTTTTCCCGCTCAAAATTTTTTTCAACGATACCTAAGCCCTATCTCCACTTTCTAAAGGAACTCCCATTCAGAAGTATTTTTTTTTTTTTAAATTTACTTCCACCGCTCCAACTGTCCTAAAAGTGCTTCTAGAGGATCCAAATGTATGACCGACCACCACTAACTGTTACCGCTCAACATTTTTTCCAACCATACCTGAGCCTTATCTCCACTTCCTAAAGGAACTCCCACTCGGAAGCAATTTTTGTTTAAATATTTTTCTATTTAGAGGATAGAGTGGGAGTTCCTTTAGGAAGTGGAGATAGGGCTTAGGTATGGTTGGAAAAAATGTTGAGGGGTAAAAGTTAATGGGGGTCGGTCTTACATTTGGATCCCCTAGAAACACTTTTAAGACAGTTGGAGCGGTGGAAGTAAATTTTTTTCAAAAATTTACTTCTGAGTGGGAGTTCCTTTAGGAAGTGGAGATAGGGCTTAGGTATGGTTGGAAAAAATGTTGAGCTGTAAAAGTTAATTGGGCCGGTCTTACAATTGGATCCCCTAGAAACACTTTTAAGACAGTTGGAGCGGTGGAAGTAAATTTTTTTTTAAAAATTTACTTCTGAGTGGGAGTTCCTTTAGGAAGTGGAGATAGGGCTTAGGTATGGTTGGAAAAAATGTTGAGCGGTAAAAGTTAGTGGGGGTCGGTCATACATTTGGATCCCCTAGAAACACTTTTAAGACAGTTGGAGCGGTGGAAGTAAATTTTTTAAAAAAATTTACTTCTGAGTGGGAGTTCCTTTAGGAAGTGGAGATAGGACTTAGGTATGGTTGGAAAAAATGTTGAGCGGTAAAAGTTAGTGGGGGTCGGTCATACATTTGGATCCCCTAGAAACACTTTTAAGACAGTTGGAGCGGTGGAAGTAAATTTTTAAAAAAAAATTACTTCTGAGTGGGAGTTCCTTTAGGAAGTGGAGATAGGACTTAGGTATGGTTGGAAAAAATGTTGAGCGGTAAAAGTTAGTGGGGGTCGGTCATACATTTGGATCTTCTAGAAGCACTTTTAGGACAGTTGGAGCGGTAAAGGTAAATATTTAAACAAAAATTGCTTCCGAGTGGGAGTTCCTTTAGGAAGTGGAGATAGGGCTTAGGTATGGTTGGAAAAAATGTTGAGCGGTAAAAGTTAATGGGGGTCGGTCTAACATTTGGATGTCATAGAAACACTTTTAAAACAGTTGGAGCAGTGGAAGTACATTTTTTAAAAAAGTTTACTTCTGAGTGGGAGTTCCTTTAGGAAGTGGAGATAGGGCTTAGGTAAGGTTGGAAAAAATATTGAGCAGCAAAAGTTTATGGGGGTCGGTCATACATTTGGATCCACTAAAAGCACTTTTAAACCGGACCCATTTAACACAATCGGCGAAATCTTTAATAATAGTAGTGGGTGGAGGAGGATGGACCTTTTCATTACTGGTAAAGTAGGAAGTTACAGGACACTGAAAAGAGAATAATACAATTAATATATTCCAAAAACATGCATTAAAAATTTAACTTACCACTTGATATCTATATTTTTTTTATAATCATCAAAGGCCATTAAAGACTCCCCTCCATCAGCTAATACGGGTTCTATCCAATATTAATTCAGTTCTATGTAATCTGGTTCACCGGCAAATTAAAATCAGAAGTTTGGTGAATTGTGATTGTAGGTAACTTGGCCACCAATTATAAACAATAATTCGGTATCGTCATCACTAATTTTTAAAGTTTTATGGGGATGTTTTGTTGTGGCCTTTAGAGCATATCTAGCACAAAAAAAAAAATAATAAAAACTCTTTTTTGTTTCAAAACAAACTTTTACTTACCTCTATTCTAAAAATGCACATAATTATGTGGCGATATACAAAATTTGCAAAACACGTTTTATTATTTTTTGTTGATAAAAGCTTTGTTTGTTTTTTTGCCTATTTTCTTTTAAATACATTCGCTCAAATAAATTGTTGTATAGCTGACTCTTTTTAACAGTTGTGCCGAATGAGGAAATGTAAACAAAAACATATGGTTTTTATTTACATTATTTTGATATAGCATTGCTTATATATCTTATTAATTTTTGATTTTGACCCTACAAATATTTATGTTGATTTCAATAAAAATTATTGTCAGTTTTTGTAAAAGTTGATCAACTCGTTTTTTTGTAAATCAACTCTTATTTTTTGTAAATTCAACTCATATTTTTGTTAATATAAAAAAATTTTATTAATAAAAAAAACTTGTTGTTATTTGTCAATATTCTTTTATTAAGCATAAATCACAATATTTTTGTATTATCGTCGGCTTTTTAAGCTGCAATATTTGAAGATTTTCACACACACTTCGTTTATTCATGTTATGCACTCATAAGCCATTCTCCAGTTTTCTGATGATACCAAACAAAATCCTTAAAAAAAACAAAAAAGTTTTAATATAGTATGAATACATAAAGTAATCAATGTATTTTTTTTACTTACCAAATATTTACAAATCAGATCCTATTTTTTATTTATTTTTATAATATTAAATATTTTTATAAGATATAAACACGATTCACATTGCTACCAACTTACTCGTCACTCGTTAATAAAAAAAAAAAAAAAAAATTTTGATTTATCTATTGAATTCTGTATAAGAGTTGTAAATAGTTGATTCAACTTTACTGATTATTCAACGATATCAACATTAATTTTTGTTGAATACGGCATTATTCTGTAAAACTTGATCTACAATGGGTTTACTAATTTTTCTAGTAAGATATTTCTATGAGTGTAAAAAATTTTGATGAAAATGATAATGCTATTTAAGCAAAAACTTGGTAAAATATACCAAAAGAAATATGGTGAAATATACCAAAATGATTAGAAAAGGTGACTAAGAATAATGTTAAAAATTACCACATTTATGCTAAAATAAATTTTATACTAAATTTTTGTATATTTGTTGAATTTAAAATTTTCACAGAATAAACCCATATTAGTATAATAAAAAAAATATTTTACCAAGCGCTTGGGAGGAATCACATTAAACAAGATTTTTGCGTATATTACGCGAGAACTAATATTTTACCAAGCGCTTGCATAATTATACCTAACTTTGCAAACATTTCAAGAAATTTCCCATGAGCTTGCATAATTTTACTAACTTTAAGATAAAACAAGCAAACACGCAAAAAAAAAATCTGTGTCAGATTGAGCAATCCTACTTGGTAAAACTTTTTTCATACCAAAAAATTTTTTTACCAAATTTTTGCTAAAACTCTGCTTGTCGATGTTAAAGTAACATAATTAGTTTTTTATGTAAAATAACCAAGTAGCTTGCACAATAACGCAAATTACTTGCACAAAAATTTATCGAAAGAAAACAACAAAAAAAAAAAAAAACAAATACAGACCGCCATATTCATTTTGTATTTTTGTGTGCGTGCTTCGTTTATTTTTTGTGTTATAAAAACGTAAAAAGGAAATTGATAAATAAAACTAAAATAAATTAATAAATAAAAATAAATAATTAGTTTTTAAAAGATAAATAAATGTAAGATAAGAAAATGCTAAAGTTAATTTTGCTGTCATAACTTAAAACACCATTCATTTAGCAAAACTAATGGAGTCCCAGACGTTTGTTTCAATGAATTACAAATGGAATGATAAAGTGAGTATACCCCTATTCAGAAGATTTTTAGTTAAAAAATAGTGTTTGGTAATAATTTTCTATTTTTACAGGGTACTGCTAAATAAATTTTTGAAGCTTTGGCGAATCCTTCACTACAATAAAGAGCGTGGGCACCAGTCCCCCTTTAGATATAAAATTAAAACCGAAAAACTCATTTATATAGCAAAGCAAATGGAGTCCACCCCTGTTTTGATGAGTTACAAATGGAATCACAAAGTAAGTGTTCCTTCTAACCAAAAGACCAATGGGGTTTACTAGTTTTCTAAATTAAAAAATTATGTTTTGTAATAATTTTTTATTTTTTACAGGATGATTTTAAATAAATTCGTGAAGCTATAGCAGATCCTTCACTTCAAGAAAATGCGTAGGCAGCAGTCACTGGAGAAAATTGTACATAAAGGGTCAGTTGGTCGGTGGTAAATAAAATCCTACACAACATTTATTATATTAATATGGATTTATTCTGTGAAAATTTTAAATTCAACAAATATAAAAATTTTTACAAAAATTTATTGAAAATTTATTTTAGCATAAAGGTGGTAATTTTTAGCATTATTTTTAGTCATCTTTTCTAATAATTTTGGTATATTTCACCATATCTCTTTTGGTATATTTTACCAAGTTTTTGCTTAAATAGCATTAGCATTTTCTTCAAAATTTTTTACATAAGTGTTTTGGCTAAATTACGAAAACTACTTCGTCGGTTGTAGTTTTAGCATATTCTTGGTAAAATTATGCCAGATTTTTGCTCACTCCGACACAGATTTTTTTTTTGCGTGAACGCTTGGTAAAATGTTTTAAGTTTTTGCATAGTATACAAAAAAATATTGTTTAACGTTATTCCTCCCAAGCGCTTGGCAAAATATTTTTTGCGTGTAGGATTTAACTTACCACCAACTGACCAACTGACCCTTTTTGTACAATTTTCTCCAGTGACTGCACTGTTGCCAAGTTGGAGGTTTATATATAGCGCTTTTTGTTTGGATTTAGCGGGGGAAAATTGGTTTCACCGGGAAAATCTAGCACTTTTTGTTTGAATTTATTGGGAAAAATTAAGAGTTTTTTTTTTTCAAATTTTTTTCATACCAAAAAAATTTTTTTACCAAATGTTTGCTAAAATTCTGCTTGTCGATGTTAAAGTTACACAATTAGTTTTTTATGTAAAATAACCAAGTAGCTTGCACAACACACCGCCACAGACTAATACAGACTCGACATAAGTGACAGGTGTCAAAAAAGTATTCTTGAACCATATGGTTAATATTTTCAAATTATTCTACGAATTAGGTTAGAAAGAGAAAACTGATATAACGCGCCATAAGAAAAATGGATGCCAGATCGGTTTTTGTTGTTTCACTCACTCCTAAATCGTAGAAAGTGTTGCCATGTTAGCGTAAAACGGACTAAAAACCGCTGTGTTTTCTCCTAAAATCGCTTAGTTTTTCCCCATTTTTTCTTATAAAACTCTACTGTCGAGTCTGTATTTAGTCTGTGACACCGCTGTGTTTTCTCCTAAAATCGCTTAGTTTTTCCCCATTTTTTCGTAAAAAACTCAACTGTCGAGTCTGTATTTAGTCTGTGTTAAAAGCACAGTACATGAGTAGTAGGTTCACAGAGGTGCATTTGATGTGTGTAAGTATTAGTGACAGCACACGGTGTAACTTTTGACGTTTCATACACTCATAGAAATATCTTAGTAGAAAAATTAGTAAACCCATTGTAGATCAAGTTTTACAGAATATTGCCGTATTCAACAAAAATTAATGTTGATATCGTTGAATAATCAGTAAAGTTGAATCAACTTTTTACAACGCTTATACAGAATTCAATAGATAAAACCAAAAAAGAAAAAAACAACCCTGTTCGTTCATTTTTGTATTATCAAGTTGGTAGCAATGCATTGCAATGTGAAATTTGTTTGTCTCTTATAAAATCATTTTATGTGTTTGTTTCTTATAAAAATATTTAATATTATAAAAATAAATAAAAATAGGATCTGATGATCAGATTCTGATCTGTAAATATTTGGTAAGTAATAAAATACATTGGTTACTTTATGTATTCATACTATATTATAATTTTTGTTTGTTTTTTTTTTAGGTTTTTGATTTGGTGTCATTAGAAAACTGGAGAATGGCTTGCGAGTGCATAACATAAATAAACGAAGTGTATGTGAAAATCTCGTGCAGCTTAAAAAGCCGGTGATAGTTCTAAAAAATATTGTGATTTTTACTTAATAAAAGAATATTAACAAATAACAACAAGCTTTTTTTTATTAATAAATTTTCTTATATCAACAAAAATATGAGTTGAGTTTACAAAAAATACGAGTTGATTTACAAAAAAACGAGTTGATCAACTTTTACAAAAACTGACAATAATTTTTATTGAAATCAACATAAATATTTGTAGGGTCAAAATCAACAATGATTTCTGTTGAATTTACAGCGATTTTCTTTGGGAATACAATGATTTTTGGTTGAGTGTACAAAACGTAAACAAACAACATAAATACATACACTCAACCAAAAATCATTGTATTCCCAAAGAAAATCATTGTAAATTCAACAGAAATCATTGTTGATTTTGACCCTACAAATATTTATGTTGATTTCAATAAAAATTGTTGTCAGTTTTTGTAAAAGTTGATCAACTCGTTCTTTTGTAAATCAACTCGTATTTTTTGTAAACTCAACTCATTTTTTTTGTTGATATAAGAAATTTTATTAATAAAAAAAGCTTGTTGTTATTTGTTAATATTCTTTTATTAAGTAAAAATCACAATATTTTTTAGAATTATCACCGGCTTTTTAAGCTGCACGAGATTTTCACACACACTTCGTTTATTTATGTTATGCACTCGTCAGCCATTCTCCAGTTTTCTAATGACACCAAATAAAAACCTTAAAAAAAAACAAAAAAATAATATAATATAGTATGAATTCATAAAGTAACCAATGTATTTTATTACTTACCAAATATTTACAGATCAGAATCTGATCAACAGATCCTATTTTTATTTATTTTTATAATATTAAATATTTTTATAAGAAACAAACACATAAAATAATTTTATAAGAGACAAACAAATTTCACATTGCAATGCATTGCTACCAACTTGATAATACAAAACTGAACGAACAGGGTTGTTTTTTCTTTTTTGGTTTTATCTATTGAATTCTGTATAAGCGTTGTAAAAAGTTGATTCAACTTAACTGATTATTCAACGATATCAACACTAATTTTTGTTGAATACGGCAATATTTTGTAGAACTTAATCTACAATGGGTTTACTATTTTTTCTACTAAGATATTTCTATGAGTGTACACAAAAGCCCACACGTACAGGCACACTTACACAAAAACTTAAATATATAAAGACTAGGCAATAGTCAATTCTTTTTGACGTTTAAAGGTGGTGTTAGTTTTACAAATGGTATCTGGGAAAGCTGGAAATTTTGTTTACCTTTTTTTTTTAGTTTAATTTTGCTGGTTGTTTTGATTTAATTATATTCATTTCGTTTTTTTATTATGTATTTTTTTATTTTCAAGAGACACAACAATAATTTTCATTCATAATTTTAAAATTTTTTAATGTTTATTTTTCGTTATTCCCAAATCGTTCCCAAAAACAAGATTGCCATCTGTAGATAACGACTTCGTTATTACTGACACTACTATTCATGAGTTACCCCTGCACTTACACTAGGCAGCGATGATAATTCTGTACTAAAAATCATACCACCATATTGGAAAGTACGCAATTAGCATCAGTGTTTGCATACTAGTCTGTACTGTGGTTAAAAGCATAAACTACTCAATTCCCTTAGGAACACGTTTATGAACAAAAACAAGGAATATATACGCAAAAATCCTTAGGTAATATTGCGCTTTAAGGAAACGGAAAATTGAGCAAAAAAATACAAATAAATTACCCAAATTATTTAATTCAAATAACCATTTATAAATGATTATTTTTGACAAGAAAAGTGCTTACACGCAAAAAATAAAAAGGGTGAATTTAAACAAAATTGGGGTATAAAATACCTAAGGAATGTGTGTACCAGACCACTACCCAAGTTAAAAGCATAAAATACTCAATTCCCTTAGGAAAACGTTTATGAACAAAAACAAGGAATATATAAGCAAAAAACCTTAGGTAATATTGCCATTTAAGGAAACGGAAAATTGAGCAAAAAATATAAATAAATTACCCAAATTATTTAATTGAAACTACCATTTATAATTGATTATTTTTTACTAGAAAAGTGCTTAAAATTACCTATGATTTTTTGGGGTTTCCATAAAAAGAAAGACACCTTTATGTTTTTAATTATTTTTATTTATTTAAATTATAAAATATAGGTATTACATATTATTTTTAAATTATAAAATAAAATAAAAAACATTTACTATATTATAATTCTTTTTTAATAAAACTATAACTTACGAAATATTCATTGCTTTCATGGCTTCCTTCTTGTCCCAAAAAAACTTTTGTTGTAAATGGCGTCCAATCATCATTTTTAGGCTTATAACAAATTTGTATCGGCCGACAAACGTTTTATCACAATTTGTATGCTTTTTTTAATTTAAAATATTTTTTTTTTAGTACATTATATATATTTTTCGAGAACACATTATTTTTTATGTTTCTGGTTCACCGTTCGTTTTTGGCTTTATGTTTATGTTTGTACTTCTACCATTTTATAATTAATGGCGTCTTCATATATTTTAAGACTTTTCACATTGCTTTTGTGAAAAATTCCTAAGTTTATTGGTAATATAGCGCTGCTTTACAATAGACAAAAAATGAAAGGTATATTGCATAAAATGTAAAACACCATGTGTTATCCTAAAAAGCTATAGACTTTTTACCTAAAATTTTAACAAGCCGCGTGTGTATTCATTAAACTCAATATAAAAAAAAAGTTACCAAGTTCGATTGGATATTTTTACACACGTCTTTTTTTGTGTGTAGGTACCTTAAAGGTACCTACAGACGACGCAATATTATGTACAATATTCAATTATATTGATGGTGTGTGGGTAAGATTGACCATTGTACAATCGTCAATATTACCCACACACCATCAATATAATTGAATATTGTACATAATATTGCGTCGTCTGTAGGTACCTTAAGGGAATTGAGTATTTTATGCTTTTAACTTGGGTAGTGGTCTGGTACACACTTTCCTTAGGTATTTTATACCCTAATTTTGTTTAAATTCACCCTTTTTATTTTTTGCGTGTACCTATGATTTTTTGGGTTTTCCATAAAAAGCAAGACGCCTTTATGTTTTTATTTATTTAAATTATAAAATATAGGTATTACATATTATTTTTAAATTATAAAATAAAATAAAAAACATTTACTATATTATAATTCTTTTTTTATAAAACTATAACTTACGAAATATTCATTGCTTTCATTGCTCTTGTTGTAAATGGCGTCCAATCATCATTTTTAGGCTTATAACAAATTTGTATCGGCCGACAAACGTTTTATCACAATTTGTATGCTTTTTTTAATTTAAAATATTTTTTTTTAGTACATTATATATATTTTTCCAGAGCACATTATTTTTTATGTTTCTGGTTCACCGTTCGTTTTTGGCTTTAAGGTACACCCAAAAAAAAACAATTGTGAAATTATTTAATTTTAGGGTATAATTTACCTAAGATTTTTCGCAGGAATCCAACTTGAAAAGTATCTTTGCATATTACCCGAATCAACTTAGGTAAACTTACAAAATGCATTTAAGCATTATTTCAAATTTTATTTTGTTTATTTAGCCACTATATTTAAATAAATGGTACACTCATAGAAATATCTTAGTAGAAAAATTAGTAAACCCATTGTAGATCAAGTTTTACAGAATATTGCCGTATTCAACAAAAATTAATGTTGATATCGTTGAATAATCAGTAAATTTGAATCAACTATTTACAACGTTTATACAGAATTCAATAGATAAAACCAAAAAAGAAAAAACAACCCTGTTCGTTCAATTTTGTATTATCAAGTTGGTAGCAATGCATTGCAATGTGAAATTTGTTTGTCTCTTATAAAATTATTTTATGTGTTTGTTTCTTATAAAAATATTTAATATTATAAAAATAAATAAAAATAGGATCTGATGATCAGATTCTGATCTGTAAATATTTGGTAAGTAATAAAATACATTAGTTACTCTATACATGTATTCATACTATATTATAATTTTTTTTTTGTTTTTTTCAAGGTTTTTGATTTGGTGTCATTAGAAAACTGGTGAATGGCTTACGAGTGCATAACATAAATAAACGAAGTGTGTGTGAAAATCTTGTTTAAATATTGCAGCTTAAAAAGCTGGTGATAATTCTAAAAAATATTGTGATTTATACTTAATAAAAGAATATTTACAAACAACAACAAGCTTTTTTTTATTAATAAAATTTCTTATATCAACAAAAATATGAGTTGAGTTTACATAAAATACGAGTTGATTTACAAAAAAACAAATTGATCAACTTTTACAAAAACTGACAACAATTTTTATTGAAATCAACATAAATATTTGTAGGGTCAAAATCAACAATGATTTCTGTTGAATTTACAGCGATTTTCTTTGGGAATACAATGATTTTTGGTTGAGTGTACAGTTTGATTGGTCAAATAACGTATTTTTTTATGTTGATTTAAAACTTTTATATATCCCCTTCCATACAAAATGCTCAATATTATAAATTTTAATTACATTTATTTTTAATATTTTTTTTAATATAAAGGACAATTTTATAATAAAATATAAATACTAACAAGCTTAAAATACATACTTAGCATGATCAGTGACAACTTAATTTTTCTATAGAAACTTTCTTAAAGACAATTTTTCTATAGAAAAAAAAGACAATTCTTCTTGAGAAAATTTCTGACAGACAATTTTTCTATAGAAACTTTCTGAAAGACAATTCTTCTATAGAAAATTTCTGAAAGACTATTTTCTATAAAAAATTTCTAAAAGACAGATTTACTATAGCAAATTTTTAACAGACAATTTTTTTAAAAAATTTCTCAAAGACAATTCTTCTATAGAAAATTTCTAATAGACAATTTTTCTATAGAAAATTTTTCAAGGACAATTTTTTTATAGAAAATTTCTGAGAAATAATTTTTCTACAGAAAATTTCTGAGAAATAATTTTTTTACAGAAAATTTCTGAAAGAAAATACTCCTATAGAAAATTTCTTCAAGTAAAATTTTCTATAGAAATTTTCTCAAAGACAATTCTTCTATAGCAAATTCCTGAAAGACAGTTTTTCTATAGAAACTTTCTGAACGCCAATTTTTCTATAGAAAATTTCTGAAAGAAAATTTTTCGATAGAAAATTTCTGGTTTACAATTTTTCTATAGAAAATTTCTGAAAGATAATTTTTCTATAGAAAGTTTTTGACGACAATTTTTCTATAGAAAACTTTTTCAAGCCAATTTTTTTATAGAAAATTTCTATAAAAAATTTCTCAAAGACAATTTTTCTATAAAAAATTTCTCAAAGATAATTCTTTAATAAAAAAATTTTTAAAGATAATTTTTCTATAGAAAATTTCCCAAAGACAATTATTCTACAGAAAATTCCTCAAAGACAATTGTTTAATAGAAAATGTTTTAAAACCAATTTTTCTATAGAAAATTGGTTTTAAACCAATTAAAAAAGAAATTTGGAAATTGGTTTTCTTTAGAAAATTTCACAAAGATAATTTTTCATAGAAAATTTCACAAAGATAATTTTTCATAGAAAATTTCTGAAAGTCAATTTTTCTGTAGAAATTTTCTAAAAGACAATTCTTCTATAGAAAATTTTTCGATAGAAAATTTCTGGAAGTCAATTTTTCTATAGAAAATTTTTGAAAGACAATTTTTCTAAAAAAATTTTGAAAGTTAATTTTTCTATAGAAAATTTTTGAACAACAATTTTTCTTTAGAACATTTTTTATAGAAAGTTTCTGAAAGACAATTTTTCTATAGAATATTTCTCAAAGACAATTTTTCTATAAAATATTTTTCAAAGACAATTTTTCTATAGAATACTTCTGAAAGGCAATTTTCATAGAAAAATTCTCAAAGACAATTATTTTATAGAAAATTTCTTAGACAATATTTCTATAGAAAATTTCTGAGAGAAATTTTTCTAGAGAATATTTTTGAAAATAATTTTCCATAGAAAAATTCTCAAAGACAATTCCCAAGGACAATTTTTCTACAGAAAATTTGTCAAAGACAATTCTTCAATAGAAAATTTTTTAAAGATAATTTTTCTATAGAAAATTTCCTAAATATATTTTTTATGTAGAAAATATCTCAAAGATAATTTTTTAATAGAAAATTAAAAAAAAAAATTCTATAGAAACTTTCTCAAAGACAATTTTTTATAGAAAATTCCTGATAGACAATTTTTCTGCAGAAAATTTCTGAAAAACAATTTTTCTATATAAAATTTCTAAAAGACAGGTTTTCTATAGAAAATTTCTGAAAAAATTTTTTTCTGAGCGACTATTATTACAGAAAATTTCTGAAAAAAAAATTTTCCAAA
The DNA here is from genome assembly GCA_963921195.1 of Pegoplata infirma. Lineage (NCBI taxonomy): Eukaryota > Metazoa > Arthropoda > Insecta > Diptera > Anthomyiidae > Pegoplata > Pegoplata infirma. Next base: position 2,740,031 of record OY992541.1, read on the forward strand.
GAAAATTTCTGAAAGACAGGTTTTCAGAGAAAATTTCTAAAAGAAAATTTTTCTGTAGAAAATTTTTGAAAAAATTTTCATAAAAAATTTGTCAAAGACAATTTGTTTATAGAAAATTTTTTATAGAAAACTTCTCAAGGACAATTTTTCTATAGAACATTTCTGAAAGTCAATTTTTCTATAGAAAATTTTTGAAAGACAATTTTTCTATAGAAAATTTCTTAAAGACAATTTTTCTATAAAAACTTTCTCAAAGACAATTTTTAAATAGAAAATTTTTCAAATACATTTTTTCTATAGAAAATGTCTTAAAGGCATTTTTTTCTATAGAAAATTTTTGAAAGACAATTTTTCATAGAAACTTTTTTGTAAATAAAATTTCTTTAAGTTTTTCTATAGAAAATTATTCTGTAAAAAATTTCATAAAAACAACTTTTCTTTATATTTTTTTTAGAAAGTATCTATAGAAAAATTGTCTTTCAAAAATTTTCTATAGAAAATTGGCTTTCAGACATTTCTAGAGGAAAATTGTCTTTAAGAAATTTTCTATGGAAAAATTGACTTTGAGAAATTTTTAAAGAAAAATTGTCTTAATACATATTTTCTATAGAAAAATTGTATGAGAAATTTTTTATAAAAAATTGTATTTAAAAAAATTTTTATAGAAAACTTGTCTTTAAGAAATTTTCTATAGAAGAATTGTCTTTCAGAAATTTTCTATAAAAAAAATTGTCTTTGAGAAATTTTTATACAAAAATTGTTTTTAGAGATATTTTCTATGGAAATATTGCTTGAAAATTTTTTTACAAAAAAATTGTCTTTCAAAAAATTTTCTAAAGAAAAATTGTTTTTCAGAAATTTACTATAGAAAACCATCTTTCAGAAATTTTGTATAGAGAAATTGACAATAAGAATTTTTTTATAGAAAAATTGTCTTTAGTTATTTTTTATAGAAAAAGTGCCTTTGTGAAATTTTCTATATACAAATTTTCTTTGAGAAATTTTTTTCTGGGAAATTTTCTATAGAAAAATTGTCTGAGAAATTTTCTATAGAACAAATGTTTTTGAGAAATTTTTTAATGTTTTAAGAAACATTTTTATAAAAAAAATTTTAAGTTTCTGAGACTTTTTTTCTATAGAAAAAATTTCAAATCCTAAGATATTTTTAGAAATATTGTCAGATTCTTTGTTATTTGTTCTATAGAAAAATTCTGTAATTCTGAGGAATTTTTTCTATAGAAAAATTCTCTATTTCTGAGAAATTTTTTCTATAGAAAAAGTCTTGCATTTTGAGACAATTTTTCTATAAAAAATGTCATAAATTCTTAAACAATTTTTCTAAAGAAAAAAACTCAGATTCTGACACAATTTTTCCACAGAACAAATTTTAGATTCTGTGACAATTTTTCTACAGAAAAAGTCTCAGGTTCTGGTACAATTTTTTAATAGAAAAAATCTTAGATTCTAAGACAATTTTTCTTTAGAACAATTTTCATATTCTGAGACAATTGTTCTATAGAAAGTACCATATTGTGAGACTATTTTTTTAAAGAATTTTTTCTGTAGATGCTGAATTATCACTAACCGGAATCTGCAATCAAAAACCTCAAGTCATTTTCTGGATCTGCTTTGATGTCTACTATTTAACCAACACTGCGAACCGGAGACCAATTGTTTTATGTTTTTTATGGCGTTCCTTAAAATTTAAACTGCCTACATTGGGTGGAGATTCCAAGTAATGTATTTTTACAAGTTCCGTGGCGGATGCCGCAAATGTTCGGATAAACCACCACCGTCTGCAACTGAAAGTTAATATTTTGGTTAATATACGTTTATCAAATATATAAACACATTATTTTTGCTTACCTTTTTAATTAATTAAATAAATAAGTTCCTCATACGTATATTTTATAAAAAATTAAAGACAATTTGTTGTCAATGTGTTGTTTACAATGTGGCATTAATATGTCGACTTTATCGAATTAAATTTATTTATATTTATAAAAAAAACTTAGGTAAAAGAATCAAGTTTGTGTATGTTAAATTTAATATTGTAAACAATGCTATTTTACAAAATAAATGTCATATACAATTTAGTTAAAACTTGAGCAATTTCTTGAACTCAATATAAAAAAAATTTACCTAAGTCACATTAGACTGTTTAACACTAGTTATTTTTTTGGGTGTACCTACAGACGACGCAATATTATGTACAATATTCAATTATATTGAAGGTGTGTGGCTAATATTGACGATAGTACAATGGTCAATCTTACCCACACACCATCAATATAATTGAATATTGTACATAATATTGCGTCGTCTGTATGCACCTTTATGTTTATGTTTGTACTTCTACCATTTTATAATTAATGGCGTCTTCACATATTTTAAGACTTTTCACATTGTTTTTGTTAAAAATTCCTAAAGGTACCTACAGACGACGCAATATTATGTACAATATTCAATTATATTGATGGTGTGTGGGTAATATTGACGATTGTACAATGGTCAATCTTACCCACACACCATCAATATAATTGAATATTTTACATAATATTGCGTCGTCTGTATGCACCTTAAAGGTACCTACATACGACGCAATATTATGTACAATATTCAATTATATTGAAGGTGTGTGGGTAATATTGACGATTGTACAATGGTCAATCTTACCCACACACCATCAATATAATTGAATATTGTACATAATATTGCGTTGTCTGTATGCACCTTAAGGGCGAGTTTTTGGGTGATTTTTTTTTTTTTGAAAATGTGGTTTAAACCGAAAATAGTGTTTTTGTGTTTTAGTTTAATTTGAATAAATCTTAGTTTAACTGAGCATCATTGGCCAGTTAAACTTAGTTTCTAGTTGTCAAAACTAAAACAGCTGATAAAAATATTTCTAAATAAATCAGCTGTTTTGTGAAACTAAAATATATTTTTTTGCCAAAAAATAAATTATAAAATAATAATGTATTTTTCTTCTGACGATGAAGATCTAAGTGATTTCGAAACATTCGAAAATTTAAATACTACCATTTTAAGAAAACCCAGGACAATAAGAACACGTCCAAACCATTTTCATGTGTACGATGACACAGAATTTATTCAGAGATTCCGATTGTCCAAGCAGTCAGCTTACATGGTTTTGGAGCTTATTGGGCCACACATAAAAAATCCAACTGACTGGTTAGTATATTTGGTTTGTTTAATACACTTTGTTAATGTTTTTTTTTAGGAATGATTCTATATCAGAAGAGCAAATGCTCTAAATAACATTAAGGTTGTATGCAACTGGTGGTATGTTGATGTCAATCGGTGATATTAATGGAGTCGTCAAGTCAACTGTTTCTAAAATAGTTGAACGAGTATCACACCACATAGCTCTCTTAAGACCCCAATTTATAAATTTTCCCGAATCCAACCAAGAGCTGCTTCAATCCAAAAAAGATTTTTTTAGAATTGCAAAATTTCCCAAAACTGTAGCAGCCATTGACTGCACACATGTAAGAATAATATCGCCAGGTAACGCAATTTATTTTTCTCATCTACTTTTCAAACTAACCTTTCTTTTTGTAAAGGTGGGGACACGGCGGAATCGTATCGGAACAGAAAAGGATTTTTTTCCTTAAATGTTCAGACGATTCCTTAAATGTTCAGAATGTCAATGTTGTTGCTCGTTGGGCTGGATCTACCCACGATTCCACAATTTTTAGTAATTCGAAAATATATTCGCAGTTTGAAGATGGAAAATTCGGAGATAGCGTAATTGTGGCAGACAGTGGATATCCAAATAAAAAATATATTATGACTCCACTTTTAAACCCAAATAATAGAGAGGAAAGCCTTTACAATGAGTCACAAATAAGAACTCGTTGTTGTGTGGAAAGGAAATATGGTGTGTGGAAGAGAAGATTCCCTATCTTGTCTTTGGGAATACGATTAAATATAAAAAATGTTCAAAGTATTATTGTCGCTACTGCAGTTCTTCACAACATTTGTATTGCAAATAAGGAAACACATTTGCCTCCTTTGCCACATCATTTGCAAGAAGCTGTGGATCTTGTGTTATCTGTACCAAACAACAGAAATAACAGCAATGACAATAATTTGGTTCGTCGTGTATTAATAAATGACTATTTTAGGAAATTAGTGTAATTAACATTTATTAAAAAACAACATATGTAAATGTTACCCAAATTAGACTGGCATTTTGTTGTAAGGCAAAAAAGTTCTTCTTTCGATTTTAAACGTGTGGGCAAATTTTTATTATCTTATGCCATAAACTTATGTGGTACAAATTTGAGGCCAAACGGATTAAAAAAAATTAAAAGTATGCCTTGCGACACATAATTTTTATTAATTTTGGTGAGCTGAGCACATACATGGGACTATTTAAATAAATGGACTAATTAATTGACGATTTCATTGGCATTATATTGAAACTAATGCCAATGAAATTTTTAGCATTGACATTGTTTCAATCAATGCCAATGCCCGTTAAGGAATTAGTAGCATTAGTAATGCCAATTATGAAAAATTGCCTTGGCATTAATAAATGCCTTAATTAAAACAAAGCATTAGTAATATTAAAAGTCGTATTTCCGTCAGCGAGTTGTGATTTTTTTTAAACTTAAAATGGCTATCGAAAACTAAGCCAGATAGAGCAAAATGTAGGGGATTTTTGGTTCTTTCGCCGGTCCTCTTCACATGTGTGGACCCTAATAGGTCCAAATTTTGAATCTAAAAAATTGACACTCCCGAAAATTTAAAAATTCACATACATTAGAATTATTGTGCTTATTTTTCCAGGTACTGCAATTTAGGGGCCCAATAGGGTCTTGAGAGTTTTAGAAACTGAATAACTAAAAAACTATTGCTCTGAGGGTTTTCTAGTATTGGCAGACGAGTTCTAGAAACCAAGAGCTACAAAAATGCTTTTGGACTTTTTGTTGTGTCACCAATATTTACCGAGATATAAGCATTTTTAAATTTTCCGGAATCCCATTTTTTTTATTCAAAGTTAGGACCCTTTGGGGTCCACATATGTGAAGAGGATTCGCAAAGGTATGGAGATTCAAAGAACCAAAAAAAATGCCCTCCATTTTGCTCTATCTGGCTTAGTTTTCGAGATATCGCCATTTTAAGTTTTTTAAAAAAATATATATTTATTGTAAAAAATTATTTTTTTTATCAATTGTAAATAGTTTTTTTAGGCATTTGTGCCGTTTTATTGGCATTAGTACAAATAATGCCAATGCCAAAAAATTTCATTGGCAATAAATGCTAATGCTTTTATTGGCATTAGTTCCAACTAATGTCAATTAAAATTCAATGCCAATTAAAAATTCCCATGTATGGCTGAGCAAGAATATAAAAAAAAATAAAATCGATCGAACGGCTTTCGAGATATCGCTATTTGAAATTTCCAAAAATGGCATTTTTCTTCTACGTTCAAGAAATTTTTTAAAATAATTCTCAAAGTTTCTTTCTCTTGGTCCTTTCATAGAGTTTGAGATAGTCTTTCATTTAAACTTAATTTGAGTCAAATCTTATCATTTAAACCGTGGCCGCCTTTCGATCAAATTTGGGATTTTTGGAAAATTTCTACCAATATTTTGGAAAATACAAGGAAAAAAAAATTGTCTTTCGATACATTATTTTTATTAACTTTGGCATGCTGAATAAAAATATCAATATCGCCATTTAAAATTTAGTTAAATTTCAAAAAATGACAATTTTTTTCTACGCTCAAGAACTATTTAAAAAAATCTAAAAATTGTTTTCCGCTGATTATTTCATAGAGCTTGATACAAACATTGATTCAAACTTAGTTTGAGCCAAATCAAAAAATTTTAACCCATTGCGCTCTTCGATCAAAGTTTGCAAGTTTTGTTGAAAATTTTTTAAAAAACCAAAACATTGATCGAACGGCGCCATGGGTTAAAATGATCTGAAGCTCTATGAAAGTGAAAGAAATTTTGAGATTTTTTTTAATAAAATTCTTGAACGTAAGAATACGCCATTTTTTTTTTAATTTGAAATAGCGACATCTCGAATACCGGTTGATCGATTTTAATTTTATTTTGATATTCGTGCTCATCGCACCAAACTTAATAAAAATTATATGTCGAAAGAAATATATTTAGTTTTTTTTTTGTTTAATTTTAAAATTTCCAAAACTTTGATCTCCGTGCAAGGGTTACTTTAATCCATTTGGCTTCAAATTTGTAAAGGTACCTACAGACGACGCAATATTATGTACAATATTCAATTATATTGATGGTGTGTGGGTAAGATTGACCATTGTACAATCTTTGTGACAAACCTTATTTGTGGGATTGTGGAAACGGCACTTGGGTGTTGCTGCGGCTTAGCTCGCCAGAATGGGGGGTTCTTTTTCCACGTGGGGTTGCACATTTAAATTTGTTTCGTGCCGTTAAATAAATTTGAATTTAAATAAAAAAAAGAAAGAAACCAAAAGAAAACCAAACGGACATAAAAATAAAAAAAATTGTGATTTTAGACAAACGGAAATGAAAATTATTTAAACCGGAAATGAAATTGAAAAGACAGACAAACTTAACTACAGACTACTTTTTGACTTGTTCAGGATTGTATTTTCTCGTGGAGGTCACAGATGGAGTTAACCTCTCAGGTAGCCCACCCCTAATGACTTATTCAGTCATCCGTGGTACTTTTATTACCAGTAAAAAAATATGTTTCAAAGTACCCCTAAAAATAACTTACCAAACCCTAAATATTCGTTACATCTTCAACCACTTAACTTCTCTACTCCATACACAAATGCATCTTGTTATTTTTAATATAATTATTCATTTATTAATAGAAATATAAAGATATAAAAAAAAATTAATATTAATAAACATCAATTAACCATATTATACATCTCAAAAATAAAAAGATAAATATTTATGTTTTGAAGTAATATTATAAATTTATAATTAACAAAATGAAATCATAAAATAATATTTTAATATTATTTTATGATTTAGTAAATTTTTTTTTTTTTTTTTAATATTTAATTAGTAATTTTTTTATATAATTTTTAGGTAATTATTGATTATTTCATTATGGGGGTTGTTTTTAGATTATCATTACGGCCGAATTATTTTATTATTGTTTTTATTAATTTATTTATTTGTTTTAATTTATTTTTAGTATAAGTTTTTTTTTATAAATTATTATGTATTGAAATTTTTAATAAGGCATGTTAAGGTAAGTACATATATACATTAAGTTAGGTTAGGTTAGGTATACATAAATTTTTAGTACATAGTTTTGAAAAATTTTTTTTAGGTTAGGTTTTCAATTTTTTTAAGTATATAAGAAATTTTTTTTTTTTTTAAGTATTGATTTTAATTAAGTAAATATACATAGTTTTAAATTTTAAACTTTTTTTAGTTCTTTTTTTTTGTAAGATAAAAATTTTGATTAGAATTTTTTTTTTTTTAAAAATTTTACGTTAAATTATTTTTTTTTGTAAATTATTTTTCTCTTTTGGAAATTTTTATACTTAATCAAAATTTTTTTTCTTTTTTTGTTTGTTTTTGTAATTACATGTAACACAAAGATGACAAAACACGTTTAACAAATAGGTTTTTATGACCTCTAAAGGTCGCACAATGTCAAACCAAGATCAAATGGTGATTTTTTCAATTTTTTTGGGCAAATCGTATTTTGGGAAATTAGTGAAGTCTGGTAAGGTCTTTTTTTATGGTTTCCGTCTAGAACGGTGTTACCTGTTGTATGTAGATGTTAATGTTAACAGAAAGGGTACTTGCCACGGCTAATGTAAATTCGGCTATAACCTCTGTTAATCCTCGGTTCTAGCAGCACCCTGGCAGCACTAGCGATTGAATGGATTCTCCCAAAAGAGGGCAGGTGAAAACTTGATCCGAAAAGGTTGTTGTCGACAATTTTGTTGAACCTGACGGTGTCGGCCTCATGTGTTGCTTTTGGCAAGCTTCCTTAAGTGTTATAAAAAAAATTAACTACATTAAAATACACTCCACAACTTTTGATGCAGAAATGTTGTGGCACATCATTAGGCTTTTAACAAATTAGGCATGGAACTTTTACAGGATGATTTTATATTGTGGAAAGATTAAAGGAAAAGTTTTCAAAAAAAATATTTCAGACCATATTTATTGTATAGACATAGCACATGTAAAGTCTTGGGTACAATTAATAAATGGTAATTTAAGTTTAATTGAAATTTAAAAATTACAAGATTATTTTTCGATTTGAGTTAAATTGGGAAAAAAAATAAAATATTAAAGTAGTAAATTGGATTTGAAAAGTTTTGAGATTAATATTGAAATTTAGATTAGTGACTGTACGTATGTACTTTGTAAGTCAGCCATTTTTTAAAACAAACATGGCGGCTTGAACTCAATATTGGTCATTTTCAATGTTCATTAAACATTTACATAATGAAAGTTTATATTTCACGCGGTTTTTTTTTTTTTATATATTTCATATAGAAAATCACATAAAGAAAAGCTAAAACACTGTACTTAATTTGCCAAAACTAATGAAAATCGCCATAAAATTGCTTACCCCTTTCTGTTGTATTTGTATATTTTTTTTTTTATTTTTAACCAAAAAATATATATTCAATTAGAACTTCAACGTTTTGGAATTTATTAATAAAATTTCCAATATGGGCAATACAAAATCACTTTCTTTCTTAATTTATTTAAAAACTGTAATAATTACACTTGGTGTTAAAATTTGTCAAGTTTTATCTCACGTGTCTGGCAGACGAATGATTTAACATTCCTCTTCGGTAGCCGTATAACACCTCTGTGTTGTTGCTACATTTTAAGATTGTGGCATCTCTTATTAACAGCTGACGTACAAGTGGCAGCATTGTGGTATAACACTTGCCAAATGTCAAACGTCAGTTGTTTTCTTATTAAATTATACGTTTTGACAAATCAAAATAACCACTGTCCGGTAAAATTAAATACATTTATGAAATTAAAAAAAAATGATTTTTATATTTGTTTGCCTGGGAAAGGCAGTCGTCACAAAGCCAGCTCTTTATGTGCAACTTGTGGAACATAAAGAGTTGGGCAGACAAACGGAATATCGCAACAGAAAAATGGTAAGTTACAAATGACCTTGCAAAAAAAAACAATTGTAAACAAACTAAAAAAATGTCAACATTCCATAGAATCTAGATACTTTCCTGAAGTTGATGTGCCTTTTTAGATGCAGATACGAAATGTATCATACAATGAAGAACCTTTTGGATGGAAATTTTGTATGGTTACTATTTGTGGTAAGTATCTGTATATTATTTGGGAATTCTGTAAAAAAATTTATTATCTTACAACAGGGAATTGCAAAAAAAATTCTACATTTTGTTTCAGTTTTGCTTATTGATAATTACAATTTTTTTTTTCTTATAGGTACCAACAACATTCAACATACCAGTGAGGGTAGTTTTTGTTTGCCACACATTTATACAACAAGCAACAAAAAAAATCTCAAGAAAAAGGAACCTCTTTGTTTTCTGTGGGCACCTGTGTGCTAGCTACCTAGTACGGTGGTAGTTTGGTATACGTTCAATATTTTTATTTTGTTTCCACCAACAACGTGTGCTGTTAAAAAAAATGTTTATTGATGCCGAAAGGTCGGACAAAAAAAAAAAAAAAAAGGTGATTTTTTTGAACATTGACAAATGTGTGTCATCATAATGCAAGCTATACGATCATAAACAAAAAGGTGCCTGATGGGATGATAAATATGGTTGGCTATTTGTGTGCAGGCAAAAAAAAAACGCATTTGTTGCACTTTTTGAAGTGTCAAAATTTTTTGAAAATAATGGAATTTTTGTTTTGCTGTTATTTGTATATAAATTGCTACTATTTTAAAAGATAAGTACATTTTTGTGTTCATTTTACGATATGAGTTTTACTGATGCTTTTTGTTTCTTTTCAGGTGCTAAATTTGTTTTTCTTTCTAATGGTTTTGGGTTTTATCTCTCTTTACAGGTATACAAATGGTATAATGCAAGTGAATCAGATGTCTGATAATCTTCAAATGATGAAATAACGCTATAGAAAAGGGTTTCATTTACAATAGAAATATTTGCGATTTACTATTTGGGATATTGTGTTGCCCAAGCAGACGATATTTTTTTTTTTGTTATTTTATGTAAAACAAAAAAAAACTGCACAGTACATTACACTATTGGAAGCAGAATACCGATACACTATAAAAAAGAATACGGGCTGAAGAATAAAATTATTCTTATTTTAAAATTTCATCGCCGAAGCAGACGTTATTTGTTTGGACAAAAAAAAAATAAACACAGTATCATACACTGTTGAAAGTGTGTACCTATATGGATACACTACAAAGAATTGGCTGATGAATAAAGTTACCCTTAAAACAACTATAAGTTACCTTATAATTTTAAAATTTTATTGCCGAATCAGATGATACTTTTCTGATGTAAAATAAAACTACACAGTGCCATACACTGTCAGAAATAGAACGCAGATACACTAGCAAAAAAAAATTGGGCTGGAATATAAAATTAACCTATATTTATGAAGCTAATGATTTTCTCATCATAAAAACATATTGGCTGTCTAAAAAGAAGACAAAATGTACCAGATGCCAAATTTTTTTAAAAATTCCACAAAAAATTCTAGTGTATACTAGTTTTTTTTTTGCTCTAGCAATTTATAATGCGATATTTTCTTCATTTTTTTCAGATAAGTTTTTCTGTGATTACTTTTTATCTTTTTGAAACTAATAATATTTTTCTTTTCCTTCTTTCAGGATCCTATTAAAAATTTATTTCTAATTTTTTTTTCTTTTTCTTTCAGGGTAGTTTTGGTAAAGGTGTTGTATCATGATTATTGACGGAGCTGATGATAACAATTTTGTCGTATTTAGCAACAACTAAGGGGTAATATTTTCGTTAATTTGATTTTGGTAAGAAATGTTTTATTATTAGTATAAGATAGAATTGCCGTTTGAGATTTTAGGTAGGCTTATTGTTTGAGGTGTTGTGTATGAACTACACCAATCAGTTGGCCCTTTAAATTTTCTACCTCGTATTGGGTTTTTCCGATTGCTCTTCTTATTCGGCATTTTAGCCAGGGATGGCAAAGTTTTGCATTTATACCCTTTTTGAAATTACTTTGGACGAAGTTTTTGCGGTACACTTCCTGTCCGGGCTTAAATGTTACAAGTCGACTTCGTTTATTGTACGACCTGGCATTTTTTTCATAGGCGTCATGAATTTTTTCATTCAGTTTTTCATGAATTAACTGCATTTGTGCGCTTTTAGGTAATATTTCAATTTCTCCATCTTCAATGGAACCAATTTTTTTTAGTATTTCATAGGCTTGTCCATGTTTTATCATTTTATAACCAGTAAGAGCAAAATAAGGAGATACACCAGTGGTTGAATGCACAGTGGTTCTCAGAGAGCATTCAATCTTGGACAGATTTTCGTCCCACCTTGATTGGTCTGATTTTAGATGACTCCTTATGCCACTAAGTATGCTCTGATTTACTCTCTCACTGGCGTTAGACTGTGGCGCGTAAATAGCTGTTCTCAGATGTCGTATTCCATAAAGTTTTAGTAAGTCTTGGAAGGATTCAGACGTAAATTGTTTTCCATTGTCTGAATGCAAAACTTCCGGGACTCCAAACTTATGGAAAACTTCATCAACGAGAAACTTATTTACCAGTTTTGTCGTCGCCTTAGTCATAGCCTTTAGTAATACAAATTTCGTTTTGTGGTCAAGCACTATAAAAATAAAAGTGTTACCAGATCTAGTGCGCGGGTAAGGACCGAGAAAATCGACATAAATTTTTTGGAAGGGTCGCTGCGTCACTACTTCTTGGCCCATAGGTGCTCTGAGAATTTGCTTTGGGTGCTTAGTTTCTTTACAGATACTACATTCGTTTATAAAAATTTTAATTTGCTTAACCATACATGGCCAATAAAAGTATTCCCTAATATTATACAAGGTTTTTGTAGTACCGCCATGAGTGGTGTTATTTTCGTGTGACTTTTTAATAACATCATTTGTTAACCCTTCAGGTAACCATATTTTCCAGCACTCGTTTTCACTAGCTACAAAATCATCATTAAAAGTAACCCTTTTGTATACTACACCTTCACACACTTTTACATCAGGTAGTCTACCTTGATTTTGTGTTATTGTGTCGATTAGCGATAGATATTTGTCATTTTTAAATTCCGCCGAATTAAAATCTAGAATATTAGGAAGTTCTTCTGTGATTTCTTCCATGTCTAGCCTCGACAACATGTCTGGGACCACATTTTTGGTACCTTTTCTGTGCTCGATGGAAAATTTATAGCCTTGCAGCTTTAAACTCCACCGAGCCAGACGTCCGTTCAGGTCTTGTTGTCGCATCAACCATTGGAGGCTAGAATGGTCGGTAATCACAGAGAACTCCATTAATTCAATGTATTGACGAAATTTTTCTATCGCCAATACCACGGCCAGGCACTCTTTCTCTGTCGTCGAATAATTTTTCTGGGCAGTGTTCAATTTTCGAGAAAAATATTCGATTGGGTGCTCGCCTCCGTCATCGTCCTTTTGAAATAGAACGGCACCAATGCCGACGTTCGAGGCGTCGCACTGGACAAAGAAAGGCCTATCAAAATCAGGGCTAGAAAGTACGGGACTTGAAACCAACCGAAGTTTCAACTCTTCGAACGATTTCATCGCTTCAGGCGTAAGCGTAAACTTAGCCGATTTTTTTAAAGTATCTGTCAAAGGAGCAGTAAGGGTGGAGAAATCTGAGATGAACCTACGGTACCATCCGACTGTACCTAGGAATTTTCTTACGTCACGCGGGTTTTTAGGGGGCTTGATGTTCATTATTGCATCCAATTTACTGCTATCTGGTTTTAATTTGCCTCCACCAACAAGGTATCCAAGGTATTTTAATTCCTTGTAGCAAAACTTAGATTTTTCCATGTTGATGGTAAGGCCAGCTGCAGTTAATTTTTCGCCAACTATTTTCAGCATCTGCATGTGTATTTCAAAACTTGGGGACACAACTAAAAGATCGTCCAAATATACAAATATACGGTCCTTCAACTCTGGAGGAATCACCTTGTCCATCATGCGGCAAAGACGCTGGGCAGCGTTGCACAATCCGAAGGGCATTACCTTAAATTGGTAATGTGGTCTCCCTTGGACTGTGAACGCTGTCTTCGGCCGGCTCGATTCCTCCAGAGGAATTTGCCAAAAGGCGTCTTTTAGGTCAATTGCCGATATGAAGTGTGTGTCCCCAAGTCTCGCTAGAAGGCCGTCAATATTTGGGAGCGGGTAGGCGTCCTTTCTTGTGACCTTGTTCAACTCACGTGCGTCAAGGCACAAGCGGTTTTTGCCTGGTTTAATAACTAAAGTGGTCCTATTATTCCACTCCGCATCTTTCGCAACTTCGATCACATCGAGTGACAACATTCGGTCCAGTTCATTATATATTAATTTTTGAACCGCAGGACTAACGGGAAAATATCTCATTTTTTTAGGAGTCGCATCTCCGGTGTCGATTACATGCTTTTCTAAATGTGTCTTGCCAAGACCATGTTTTGTATAGCATCGAAATGCTAATTTAACATTTTCTAAAACAATGGTCTGTTCTGGCGACAATTTGTGCTCTTTAGTCTCATTAGTATCTGTTGTTTCAATTTCGTTTATATAATTGTTTCCTACACAAATTTTTACTCCTAAACTCTGCCAAATATCATAGCCCAAAATGAGCTCTTGTCGTAAATTTGGTACTAAATAAAAAATCATGGATTGTTTTTGGTCACCACATTGGACTAAAAGTTTAACTTTTCCTACTATGCTATGGTCACTACCGTCTGCCGTCTTTATCTTTGATTGATATTTAATTATGGTGGCTTTCATTTGTTCAATTTTCTGAAAGCAGTTCTTGCCGAGACAGCTAATGGAAGCGCCACTGTCCATTAACCCTCTAAAGTCTACACCATTAAGTTTAATATCCATATAAGGTCTAATATCATGGTCAGCGTTTATAAGTGCAGATGCAATTTCTTTACGCTCTTTTTTCCGTCTAATGTACCCTTGTCTACCTTTTACAGTATTCTTGTTTAAGTCGGGGTTAAATTCATTAAAAATTTGTTCTCTTTTACGATTATATATTTCAAGTCTTTTTTCATACGGTATTATTTCTTTAATTTTCTTTTCTTTAACGAAATTGTGAGAATTATTTTTGTTATTAGAAATAAGAAATTTGTTTGGCACAACATTTGAAGGTTCTACTGTAGTTGTATCTAAAATTGTTTGGCTATTGTTATTTTGTACCTGAATTGTAAGGGGTTTGTTATTTATTGAATCAGAAGGACAGTAAGGACTTTTTGAATTGGCTATGGAATTTTGAAATAATTTTGCTTTTGGTTCTATTATAGTATTTTTACTTAAATTATTGTAAATTTTTGAAAAAGAAATTTTTTTCGGATTTTTAGACACTCTGTCATCAAAATCTGAAATTTTTAACCCAGTATCGTCGTTGCTATCGTTTTTATCATTGCTGTGATCTACATTTTCCCTATGTGTATAACTATACTTCGTTTTAAATTGATTTCGAAAATTTTTACTTTCTTCAGACTTTTTTTCATTTGGCGAGGTTTTTGTCCGATTGTAAAATACAGTCTCGTCTCTACCAAAATGACGATCTAAATATTTAATGAAAGGGTAAAAAAAAGAATTTTTGTCTATGGTTACCGAACCATTTTCAAAAATTTTATCGTTATGTTTTTGGTTTTGAAAAGTTTTCTTACTTTCTAAATTGTTTTTATCTGAATTTTGAGAATCCCTATCATCTATATCGTAATTTCTTATATAATCTAATACGTCTTGGTCGTTATCTGTTACACTGTCAGGTATGTCGTTCGCTTTTTCCTCAATTTTGTTTACTAGGTTTGGCTGGCTGTCGAACATGTGAGCCCAGTTCTCGTCATGTTCTTCGGGCTGTTTCCCTGACATCTTGGGCAGTTTGGGGAAATAACGCCGTCGAACCCACATTTATAGCAGAACGGGTTATCCTTTTCTCGCCTTTCGCCAGTACACTCTATGAACGTATGTCCGGATTGTTTACAGTTCCAGCAAACGAGCTGGGTAACTGGTTTAGTCACTTGTCTAGGTGCTTGTCTAAAAGCTTCTACTGGAAAACTGTCATCTTCAGGTGACATCTCGTCATATTGCAATTCGTTTATACCCCGTCGATAAGGTTGGGTCGGGTGACGATGGGTGTTACGATTTGAAACATTACGTTCCGCAATACGGCATTCTTCAAACAGTTCTTCAATAGTGGTAGGGCTCTTTGCGTATACCATACCAAAGACTGATTCTTTTAGATTAAGGACGACATTATCTACAAACTCCTTTTCCTGTAATTTTACTTTCATTTGGTTGCGAAGTTTGACCATATCAGTAATAAATGCGTCTGATTGTTCCGAGGGTTGCTGTCTTCTATCCGTCATTTGCCTCTGGATCTCAAAATCACTATCGAAATTCCTAAATTTCTTTTTGAGGTGATGTTTGAGGTGGCCCCATGTGCAGTCAGGGTTTTCTTGACGGAACTCCCAGAACCAATCGTTCGCTCTTCCAGACATCAAATGGTGGAATCCTTTCATAAAGGTGTCCCAAGGACATCCATTATCTTTTCTGGAAAATTCGGCCCTAGAAATAAACATCTCTACGCTAAGAGTCTTATTGTTGCCATCATACTTTATACCCCATTTAGCCATTTGTATAGGTAAATAGTTTTTATTAATAGCAGGTACGTAATGTGGTAGATAAGCATCTTGTGGTTCACCCTGTTGAATGTATGGCTGAGGGTATTGAAATTGATCTGGATATTGTTGTTGTTGAGGATACGGAAATTGATTTTGAAATTGTTGTTGAGGATATGGAAATTGATTTGGATATTGAAATTGGTTTTGATATTGTTGTTGTTGTGCTGCATAATTTTGTTCATTGAAGTTGTGTCTATTTTGTGATTCAAAGGTGTTGTTAAAATTGTTATTGCTATTTTCGTATGAAGTATTTCGGTCCGATCTAATTGACTCTCTGACCAACCTAGGAATCATTACTTGTAAGTTTTGCTCCATATGTCTCATTATGTTGGCTTGGGCTGCACCCACAGATGCGCTAACATAGTCTCTTAGACTTAAACCATCTGCGTTTATGGCCATCTCAGGGTTAACGTTCTCACTCAGAGTCGGTAACCGAGGATTTTGTCTAGCCATGTTATGTGCCCTTCTTATTTCCTGTGCTGTAAGGCTACTATATTGAGGAGAAGGTATAGTGCTTTGAGTCTCAGGTGACGAAGTCGTTTGCGGACCGTAACCTGGTGGGAATCTAAGGGACAATAACGGTGTTACTTGATTTGGTTGTAAAACCGTTCTGTTCAAATTAGAATTTGATTGTGGTGAGTCTGAAAAGGTCGTATTATTCGAATTAACTGATAGGTTTGGAGCAGGGTTATTCGTATTCTGAGATGTGCTTGGACCTGAGTCGTTGATGTTATTATCGTTTGTTGTATTAGTATTATTTGTGGGTATATTTATATTGTTACCAGAATTATATCTAGCGGCAATTCGACTTGACGATCTAGATGGTATTGCTGACTGTACCATAACGTTTTAACGAATTTCTGTCTAACTAGTCGTTTGGATTCGCGCAAACCCAAATCTAGTTAAACTGAATTTTTAAAAGTAACAAAAAAGGTAGATTTTACAAATCCAAAAATTAAGGTATCGAACCCACGTTTGTACTTTACAACCAAACAAGAAAAATGTAGGGTGAATTTGATCCTTTTGTAAAAAAAAACAAATTTCTTTACAGACCGTTTTGTTTTTAACAATTTTTTTATGTAAAAACAAATAGGCAAAAATGTTTCAAAACGACAGGTAGACTCTCATGTGTCCTATATATTTTTTTGTTTGAAAAAAAAACGAAAATTTTATGAATGTACGTCAGGTAAAAAAAATATTGAAATGTGAATAGCAAAGAAAAAACAAATTGAATGAATTTTAGGTAGCAAATAATATTTGATAATTTTGTAAATTATGAACAAAAACTTTCTTAATGAAAATTTAAAAATCAATATAAAAAATATAACGTCGTTTTATATCTATGATTTAAACTTTAATTTACATAAGATAAAATTTTCTAACACGTTCCATGAATTGCGATTCAAAAATTGTTTTAATTTGACCGTTTTTGTTTTTCAAACTAAAGGGTATTAAACCAGATGATGAATTGAAAAAATATTTTAAAGTTGTGTAGGGTGTATAAGAAAAATAACACTGGTAAACAGGTAGTTAATATTTTCATGAAAAAGAATATAATGGCTTGTAAATTTAATTTTATAAGTTATGTAAAAAAAATTAAATTGTAAAAGATATTGTCCAGTCCGAGATTTGAAAATTTAAATTTTATGTATATAAAAAAAATTGACACTTATAAAGTGGAGACAATTATGTTAAATAAACAAACTAAATATGTATTTTTTTGTTAGTTTGTATACTTAATGTTTGTTATTAATTTTTTTTTTTTTAAGACAACACTGTAATTTATTAATGACAATGACTATACAAACAAAATGTTAAACACTTAAGACAAATTTTTTTTTTTTTGTTTTTTTTTTTAGAAAAAATGTAACGATCTATATAATGGTTGAAATTCTGCAACGAAAAGTTTAAAAGTTGGCGTAAATGTTGAAAAATATAAATCCTGAGAGTACGACAATCAATTTTATTTCTAATATTAAGTTTTTTCTAATATTTTTATTTAGAAAATTTAATATTTTTGAATATGTGAATTGTTGTAAAAAGTAATTTATTTAAATGTTTTATTAATAAAACTTTGAAAATTTTTATATGAAGCCAAAATGGTGTAAATATTATATTGTTTTATTTTCTGTAGATAAAATTATCGGAAGAATTTAGTATGTATAAAAAAAAAATTAAAAAAAATAAAAAAGAGCTTTAGGCTTTAATGCTTAAAAATGTTTTTCCGGATATTGTTGCTACGCGGCATGGTACTGTTTGTGCCTTCCGGGACATCCAATATCGATAGAAAAACAAATTCTTACATTTATAAGTTTGGTGGTGATAACTTGGAAAAATTCTTTCTGACATTGTTGCTACTCTGGCATGGTACTGTGTGTACCTTCCGGGACATCCAATGTTAATAGAAAGATTTTTTTTTATTTTAAAATTTTGTATTAATACTTGAAGCTTTTCTAGTACCGTTGCTACTCTGGCATGGTTCTGTTTGATCCTTCCGGGACATCCGGTATTGTAAGAAAATGTATCCAGTACTAAGACAAATTTTTTTTTTCTGCCTAAACGTTGGGCGCCAAAATGTGACAAACCTTATTTGTGGGATTGTGGAAACGGCACTTGGGTGTTGCTGCGGCTTAGCTCGCCAGAATGGGGGGTTCTTTTTCCACGTGGGGTTGCACATTTAAATTTGTTTCGTGCCGTTAAATAAATTTGAATTTAAATAAAAAAAAGAAAGAAACCAAAAGAAAACCAAACGGACATAAAAATAAAAAAAATTGTGATTTTAGACAAACGGAAATGAAAATTATTTAAACCGGAAATGAAATTGAAAAGACAGACAAACTTAACTACAGACTACTTTTTGACTTGTTCAGGATTGTATTTTCTCGTGGAGGTCACAGATGGAGTTAACCTCTCAGGTAGCCCACCCCTAATGACTTATTCAGTCATCCGTGGTACTTTTATTACCAGTAAAAAAATATGTTTCAAAGTACCCCTAAAAATAACTTACCAAACCCTAAATATTCGTTACATCTTCAACCACTTAACTTCTCTACTCCATACACAAATGCATCTTGTTATTTTTAATATAATTATTCATTTATTAATAGAAATATAAAGATATAAAAAAAAATTAATATTAATAAACATCAATTAACCATATTATACATCTCAAAAATAAAAAGATAAATATTTATGTTTTGAAGTAATATTATAAATTTATAATTAACAAAATGAAATCATAAAATAATATTTTAATATTATTTTATGATTTAGTAAATTTTTTTTTTTTTTTTTAATATTTAATTAGTAATTTTTTTATATAATTTTTAGGTAATTATTGATTATTTCATTATGGGGGTTGTTTTTAGATTATCATTACGGCCGAATTATTTTATTATTGTTTTTATTAATTTATTTATTTGTTTTAATTTATTTTTAGTATAAGTTTTTTTTTATAAATTATTATGTATTGAAATTTTTAATAAGGCATGTTAAGGTAAGTACATATATACATTAAGTTAGGTTAGGTTAGGTATACATAAATTTTTAGTACATAGTTTTGAAAAATTTTTTTTAGGTTAGGTTTTCAATTTTTTTAAGTATATAAGAAATTTTTTTTTTTTTTAAGTATTGATTTTAATTAAGTAAATATACATAGTTTTAAATTTTAAACTTTTTTTAGTTCTTTTTTTTTGTAAGATAAAAATTTTGATTAGAATTTTTTTTTTTTTAAAAATTTTACGTTAAATTATTTTTTTTTGTAAATTATTTTTCTCTTTTGGAAATTTTTATACTTAATCAAAATTTTTTTTCTTTTTTTGTTTGTTTTTGTAATTACATGTAACACAAAGATGACAAAACACGTTTAACAAATAGGTTTTTATGACCTCTAAAGGTCGCACAATGTCAAACCAAGATCAAATGGTGATTTTTTCAATTTTTTTGGGCAAATCGTATTTTGGGAAATTAGTGAAGTCTGGTAAGGTCTTTTTTTATGGTTTCCGTCTAGAACGGTGTTACCTGTTGTATGTAGATGTTAATGTTAACAGAAAGGGTACTTGCCACGGCTAATGTAAATTCGGCTATAACCTCTGTTAATCCTCGGTTCTAGCAGCACCCTGGCAGCACTAGCGATTGAATGGATTCTCCCAAAAGAGGGCAGGTGAAAACTTGATCCGAAAAGGTTGTTGTCGACAATTTTGTTGAACCTGACGGTGTCGGCCTCATGTGTTGCTTTTGGCAAGCTTCCTTAAGTGTTATAAAAAAAATTAACTACATTAAAATACACTCCACAACTTTTGATGCAGAAATGTTGTGGCACATCATTAGGCTTTTAACAAATTAGGCATGGAACTTTTACAGGATGATTTTATATTGTGGAAAGATTAAAGGAAAAGTTTTCAAAAAAAATATTTCAGACCATATTTATTGTATAGACATAGCACATGTAAAGTCTTGGGTACAATTAATAAATGGTAATTTAAGTTTAATTGAAATTTAAAAATTACAAGATTATTTTTCGATTTGAGTTAAATTGGGAAAAAAAATAAAATATTAAAGTAGTAAATTGGATTTGAAAAGTTTTGAGATTAATATTGAAATTTAGATTAGTGACTGTACGTATGTACTTTGTAAGTCAGCCATTTTTTAAAACAAACATGGCGGCTTGAACTCAATATTGGTCATTTTCAATGTTCATTAAACATTTACATAATGAAAGTTTATATTTCACGCGGTTTTTTTTTTTTTATATATTTCATATAGAAAATCACATAAAGAAAAGCTAAAACACTGTACTTAATTTGCCAAAACTAATGAAAATCGCCATAAAATTGCTTACCCCTTTCTGTTGTATTTGTATATTTTTTTTTTTATTTTTAACCAAAAAATATATATTCAATTAGAACTTCAACGTTTTGGAATTTATTAATAAAATTTCCAATATGGGCAATACAAAATCACTTTCTTTCTTAATTTATTTAAAAACTGTAATAATTACACTTGGTGTTAAAATTTGTCAAGTTTTATCTCACGTGTCTGGCAGACGAATGATTTAACATTCCTCTTCGGTAGCCGTATAACACCTCTGTGTTGTTGCTACATTTTAAGATTGTGGCATCTCTTATTAACAGCTGACGTACAAGTGGCAGCATTGTGGTATAACACTTGCCAAATGTCAAACGTCAGTTGTTTTCTTATTAAATTATACGTTTTGACAAATCAAAATAACCACTGTCCGGTAAAATTAAATACATTTATGAAATTAAAAAAAAATGATTTTTATATTTGTTTGCCTGGGAAAGGCAGTCGTCACATCTTCAATATTACCCACACACCATCAATATAATTGAATATTGTACATAATATTGCGTCGTCTGTAGGTACCTTAACACATTTCTTCTAGGTAGAATTAAAAATTTGCCCGGACACATGGGATAATCAAAAGTTGAAGAAAAATTTCACTCTATACCCACATATTACACCATTTTCAATTGTATTATAACATTTTCTAAAAAATAATTTTCAAAATTGTCTAAGTCCATTTTAAAATTGTTCAAAAGTTCACAAAATAGATTTCAAAATTGTCCAAATACATATTGAAATTATCTACATAATTAAATTTTTAAATTGTCCAAATGTATTTTAAAATTTTCATTTGTTTTTCAAAATTGTCCAAATTTTTAAAACTATTTGTTTTTTTTTTTTTAATTTCGATTTGTCGTAATGAATATTTTTTTTTTCTTTAAATTATTAAATAATAAACTTAACTTGCAATGGACTTACGTACTCCATATCCAATTGTATTACAAAATTGTCTAAACGTGTGGAAAATTTTAAAATACATACATTAGAAATTTTTGAAATTTATTTGGAGTATTTTCAAATGCATTTGGATAGTTTTGAAATATATGTAGACAATTTAAACATGTATTTGTACAATTTTGAAGTACGTTTGAGTTCAAGTTAACAGTATAATTTCTAATTTCGACAACTTTATTTTCTTAAACCACAATAACCACATTCAATCTTTTATGACTCGATTAAGTCCTTTTTCAAAACTTTTTATTAATCAAAATTTGAGTCTAAAAACATAAGAAAATTATACTGATTTAAAGAATTGGTAAAAAGAACAATAAGTATTAAACATTTTGTTTTTTGTGTTTTTCTGATTGAAGAAGAAAATTGTGTCTTCTAAAGATTAAATTAAATGTGGATTTACCCTAGACCATGGTTTCTGTAGCCACTTCTACGTCATCAGTAGGCAATTACATTAAATTGATTATTTGATATTTGCTAGAAAAATTCTTTATATGTTTTTTTATCAACAGACTAGCCTGACATGAGCTTCGAACCTGTGTCGTTAAAATCTCTCATGTTTTGTAAGCCGAAGCCATAACCACTAGGCTATACTCGGTGTATAAACATCAGTGACTAAACGTCGTTTGTTTTTAACTCACAGTAGGTTTCGTGTGTGACGTATACAGAAAAGCTTTTTCTCTAACTCAAGCAATGCATTTAATCTAGAGACCAACAACAATTTTCTTAATCTTTCATTTACTTTATTTTATGCAAACTTTACTATAGCAGAGAATTTTTTGTTCTTCACACTACAGTAACGCATAGTTAAAGTGAATTGCTCACACGAGCGACATGTGTCAGTATTTCTATATTTATTATATTTTTTCGGCGTAAGCCAAGTGTATTTAATTTGTTGTTTGTGTTTTTCTGATTGAAGAAGAAAATTGTGTCTTCTAAAGATTAAATTAAATGTGGATTTACCCTAGACCATGGTTTCTGTAGCCACTTCTACGTCATCAGTAGGCAATTACATTAAATTGATTATTTGATATTTGCTAGAAAAATTCTTTATATGTTTTTTTATCAACAGACTAGCCTGACATGAGCTTCGAACCTGTGTCGTTAAAATCTCTCATGTTTTGTAAGCCGAAGCCATAACCACTAGGCTATACTCGGTGTATAAACATCAGTGACTAAACGTCGTTTGTTTTTAACTCACAGTAGGTTTCGTGTGTGACGTATACAGAAAAGCTTTTTCTCTAACTCAAGCAATGCATTTAATCTAGAGACCAACAACAATTTTCTTAATCTTTCATTTACTTTATTTTATGCAAACTTTACTATAGCAGAGAATTTTTTGTTCTTCACACTACAGTAACGCATAGTTAAAGTGAATTGCTCACAC
This sequence comes from Pegoplata infirma, assembly GCA_963921195.1. Taxonomy (NCBI): domain Eukaryota; kingdom Metazoa; phylum Arthropoda; class Insecta; order Diptera; family Anthomyiidae; genus Pegoplata; species Pegoplata infirma. The sequence continues at coordinate 2,763,094 of OY992541.1, forward strand.
GAGCGACATGTGTCAGTATTTCTATATTTATTATATTTTTTCGGCGTAAGCCAAGTGTATTTAATTTATTGTTTGTGTTTTTCTGATTGAAGAAGAAAATTGTGTCTTCTAAAGATTAAATTAAATGTGGATTTACCCTAGACCATGGTTTCTGTAGCCACTTCTACGTCATCAGTAGGCAATTACATTAAATTGATTATTTGATATTTGCTAGAAAAATTCTTTATATGTTTTTTTATCAACAGACTAGCCTGACATGAGCTTCGAACCTGTGTCGTTAAAATCTCTCATGTTTTGTAAGCCGAAGCCATAACCACTAGGCTATACTCGGTGTATAAACATCAGTGACTAAACGTCGTTTGTTTTTAACTCACAGTAGGTTTCGTGTGTGACGTATACAGAAAAGCTTTTTCTCTAACTCAAGCAATGCATTTAATCTAGAGACCAACAACAATTTTCTTAATCTTTCATTTACTTTATTTTATGCAAACTTTACTATAGCAGAGAATTTTTTGTTCTTCACACTACAGTAACGCATAGTTAAAGTGAATTGCTCACACGAGCGACATGTGTCAGTATTTCTATATTTATTATATTTTTTCGGCGTAAGCCAAGTGTATTTAATTTGTTGTTTGTGTTTTTCTGATTGAAGAAGAAAATTGTGTCTTCTAAAGATTAAATTAAATGTGGATTTACCCTAGACCATGGTTTCTGTAGCCACTTCTACGTCATCAGTAGGCAATTACATTAAATTGTTTTGTTTTTTTGTTTCAAATTTATTTAAAAACAAGTAGAAAAATTAAATTCGACTTGGTCGAATCTATGAATACCCTCCACAATGTTATCTGATAGTAATTTTCTAAAAAAAATGCATTACAAATTTTTATTAGAAATATATTATTTTGAGTAAAATTTTTTTGTGAGTGTAAAATTTTTTTGACTGTCAAAATTTTTTTGAGTGTGAATTTCATTAAAATAAAAATAATTAAATTAAAAATAAAAAAAAAAAAAAATTTTTTTTTGAGTGTAAATATTTATTAGAAATATATTATCTTGAGTAAAATTTTTTTTGCGAGTGTAAAATTTTTTTGACTGTCAACATTTTTTTGAGTGTGAATTTCATTAAAAAAAAAATAATTAAATTAAAAATTAAAAAAAAACATTTTTTTTTGAGTGTAAAATTTTTTTGAGTGTAAATATTTTTTTTAGTGTTCTATTTGTTTGAGTAACAAAATTACTTTGTAAAATATTTTTGTTGTTTTATACCTATACGTATATGTTAAAAAAATATATTTCTCATATTTCCCTCATTTTTTTTACCATCCTCGTCTTTAAAAACCAAAAACAAACTAATATTTGATTTTTTTCCAAAAACACTTACTATACACCGTTACATACAGTTACAAAAACAAAAACAATAACAAATATTTACTTGTCTAACAACTAAACTGCACCCAAAACAAACAACAACAAGTTAAAAAAAAAAACTGGTATTTCACCATGCTTGTTAAAACTTGTTTAACGAGTTTTCAACTGTTTAAGGTGAAAAAATCTGAAATTCAGAGCCTTGCTTATAACTTTTGAACCACTGAACGGATTTTGCTGAAATTCAAAACCAAATAGACTTGGGGAACGACAAAGATATGTAACACGTTTCAGCACCCTCAGAATTGTCTTTCGAAAGTTAGAGTGGTTTTAATCTCGAAAGTTCGCAAAATTCCCTTCCCGAAATTTACTCTTGTGCTCATAACATTTGAACCACTGGACCGATTTGGCTGGATTGCAATACCAACCTGACCCGGTAAATACCCAACATATATGTCAAACTTCAGAAGCCTCCATAAAGTCTTTCAAAAGTTAGCGTGTTTTCAACGGACAGACAGACAGACGGACGGACGGACGGACGGACGGACGGACGGACATCGCTAGATCGACTTAAAATCGATCAAGGATCATGAATATATATACTTTATGGGGTCCTAGACCAATATTTCGATGTGTTACAAACGGAATGACAAACTTATATATACCCTCTATCACTAGAGTGGAGGGTATAAAAAACGTAATTCATATAATTAACAATTTTACAAGTTTTGTTATAAAATTTTATATTTTAATTAATTTTCAATTAATAATTATTTTTTTTAATTTACATTAGTGTAACTAATACAAATATCACAATTTATAAAAACAACTAAAATTATATTTTAAATGGCTAATAATCTTTTAAAGATTATGGTGGTTATTCATAAAAACTGAAATATAACTAAAGTAGGTTTATTTGACAGATATTGCAGGCATATTTGTCAAATAAACCTACAATAAGTCTACTATAAGTGTTATGAATAACAGCCTGTATTTGTACTGTATCTTTAACATGTAATAATATATGTACATATGAACATTAGGGTGGCAAGATTAATGACTTTTGGAATTACGTCAAGTGAAAGGTAAATTATGATTCGTTTTGATCTTAAAACTTTAATATAGATAGATACAATAGACAAAATAATATAGAAATATAGAAATAATATAGATACAATAGACAAAAAATGAAAGGTATCTATATATATAATTTCCCTATTTCTGTGTTCCTCTTTTTTTGTCTATCCAGAGCTTTTTGAAGCCAACTGATGAGCTACAAAGCTGAAAATTGGCATGCATATAGTAAAACACCTGGGGCAGATCCTAACGTAGCCGGATTTTCGATTTTTGTCCTGTGGGCGAAGAAATAAGCGGAAAAGTGGGCGTGGCAAAACTCAATTTTTTTACATTTTTGCTTAATTTAAAGCCCCCTTATGACTTAGGAAGCTGAAAACTTCCTAGAATATAGTCCTAACGATGGTGCATATCACCAAGTAGTAGGATTTAAAATTTTCGCAATGTGGGCGTAGAATTGAGGGGAAAAGTGGTGTGGCAAAATTGGGATTTTTTAACATTTTTACTTCTTTTGAATCCCCCAAATGACTTAAGAAGCGGAAAAGATAAAAAAGCGTGGAAAAATTGGGTTTTTTAATATTTTAACTAATTTGAAGATCCCCAATGACTTAGGAAGATGAAAATTAGCATGTATATCGAAGGTTTCATGTGGAAGATCAACACGAACCTGGATTTTTGATATCCAGTGTATGGGTGGAGACCAAGAAAGACAAAGGGCCGTGGTAAATTTATTTCCATCTATTTTATGTATATTTTTTTTTTCTGTTTCTATTATTTTTTGAGTATCAGGCTCCTTTTGAATCTCATTGATAGACTTAAACGCTTAAAATTGGCGTGCATATAGTAAAACACCGGGGACAGACTCTTACGAAGCCGGATTTTTTGCCTGTGGGCGGCGAATTACGAGAAAAAGGGGACTTGGCAACATTTTAGAGTATTTGAAGCTCCGCCCCAATGAATTAGGAAGCTGAAAATCCCTAACATATAGTCCTAACTATGAAGCATATTCTAAAGTAGTACAATTTAACATTTTTGGAATGTATACGGAGAATTGAGAGGAAAAAGGGGCAAGGCAATATTGTGTTTTATTATTTTTTAATTTAACTAACTTTAAAGCCCTTATGACCTACGCAGCCGAAAATTGGCAAGCATGTTGTCCTGACACTGGATCATATTCTAAAGTAGTCAGACTTAAAATTTTTCGACTGTGGACGGAGAATTAAGAGTGAAAAAGGGTCGTGCATACGAGTATAGTACTAACAATGGAGCTTATCCTAAAGTAGTCAGATTTAAAGATTTTGAAATATGGACGGAGAATTAAGAGAAGAAATGGGCGTGGAAAAATTATGTTATAAGATGTAAAATCTTACCTAATTTTGAAGACACCTTATGACCTTGAAAGTTGAAAATTGGGATGCATATGGTACGGACTATGGCAAAGATCAACACTGACCTGGATATCCAGCGAAATGGCGGAGATACAAAAAAATGTTGTTCAGTTTATATATATAATCTGTACCGTAGCCGGATTTTCGGCCTTTGAGACAGGGGGAGTGGCGGAAGACGGCGAAATTAAGTTTTTAATCATGTAAACTAATTCTGCAACCCCTAATGAGACAGGGGGAGTGGCGGAATACGGCGAAATTAAGTATTTAATCATTTAAACTATTTCTGCAACCCCTAATGACTAAGGAAGCTGAAAATTGTAAAGCATAAAGTATTGACAATGTATCTTATCATTAGTAAGTCAACTGTGTATGGAGAATTGTAAGGAAAAATTAAAGTGAAAAAAATTGTGTTTTTGAAAATTTTTTCTAATTTTAAAACCCTTCATGACTAAGAAAGATACAAATTGCCATGTTTATAGGAGTGAACATGTGACAGATCCACACGATGGATTTTTGATATCCGGTTTAAGGACGGAAACGAAATGGACGTGCTAAATTTAGTTCTAAAATTTTATTAATAAAACCCTTTATACTCATAAAATTTTTTTCCAGTTTGGGAAATATATTGATGTAACTCTATATAGCAATATTAAATTTTTGAAGCACAAACATATTTTTTTATACAGTTTGGTAAAAAAATAGAATTATTAAGAAAAGTGATTTGGTATTCCGCCTGGCAGGGACAGGTTCAAAAATTTCAAAATACAAACTGAACAAAATTCACAACGGATTTTTTGTATTTCCGCCCTTTCACTGGATATCCAGGTCAGAGTTGATCTTTGCCATAGTCCGTACCATATGTATTCTAATTTTCATCTTCCAAGGTCATAAGGTGTCTTCAAAATTAGGTAAGATGTAAAAACATAATTTTTCCACGCCCATTTCTTCTCTTAATTCTCCGTCCCTACACAGAGAGAACAGTTTAGTTGTACCAGCCGAATTTAGAGCCAACTGCATAGTTTAATAACAACAACCGAAATTTTCGGTTGCCATAACCAAAATTTGTTTTGAAAATTTAACTTCTGTTGGTCCAAATAAATTTCGGTAATCGCAACCGAAAATTTCAGTTGTTGTAATTAAACCATGCAGTTGGCTCTTAATTCGGCTGGCACAATTAAACTGTTTTTTCTGTGTATTCCAAAATTTTTAAATCTGACTACTTTATGATAAGCTCCATCGTTAGTACTATACTCGTATCCACGCCCCTTTTCCCTCTCAATTCTCCGTCCACAGTCCAAAAATTCTACGTCTGACTACTTAAGGATATGCTCCAGTGTCAGGACAATATGCTTGCAATTTTCGGCTGCGTAGGTCATTAGAGCTAGTCGAATAGCCCTTCCCTGCCAGGCGGAACACCAATTCACTTTTCTCAATAATTCTATTTTTTTTACCAAACTTTATAAAAAATTATGTTTGTGCTTCAAAAATTTAATATTGCTAGATTGAGTTACATCCATCGTTAGTACTATACTCGTATCCACGCCCCTTTTCCCTCTCAATTCTCCGTCAACAGTCCAAAAATTCTAAGTCTGACTACTTAAGGATATGCTCCAGTGTCAGGACAATATGCTTGCAATTTTCGGCTGCGTAGGTCATTAGGGCTAGTCGAATAGCCCTTCCCTGCCAGGCGGAACACCAATTCACTTTTCTCAATAATTCTATTTTTTTTACCAAACTTTATAAAAAATTATGTTTGTGCTTCAAAAATTTAATATTGCTAGATTGAGTTACATCAATATATTTCCCAAACTGGAAAAAATTTAATGAGTATAAAGGGTTTTATTGATAAAATTTAGGACTAAATTTAGCACGCCCATTTCGTCTCTCCGCCCTTAATCCCATCTTACCTAATTTTGAAGACACCTTATGACCTTGAAAGATGAAAATTAGAATACATATGGTACGGACTATGGCAAAGATCAACTCTGACCTGGATATCCAGTGAAAGGGCGGAAATACAAAAAATCCGTTGTGAATTTTGTTCAGTTTGTATATATAATCTGTAACGTAGCCGGATTTTCGGCCTTTAAGTCAGGGGGAGTGGCGGAAGACGGCGAAATTTAGTTTTTAAATATTTAAACTATTTCTGAAACCCCTAATGACTAAGGAAGCTGAAAATTTTAAAGCATAAAGTATTGACAATGGATCATATCCTTATGGAGTCAGATTTAATATTTAAACTGTGTACGGAGAATTATAAGGAAAATTTTAAGTATAAAAATGTTTGGGTTTTTTAAAATTTTAACTAATTTTAAAACCCTTCATGATAAAAAGAAAGATAAAAACTGCCATGTATATAGGAGTGACCATGGGACAGATCCACGCGATGGATTTTTGATATCCGGTTTATGGACGGAGAGACGAAATGGGCGTGCTAAATTTAGTTCTAAAATTTTATCAATAAAACCTTTTATACTTATTAAATTTTTTTCCAACTCAATCTAGCAATATAAAATTTTAGAAGCACAAACATAATTTTTTATAAAGTTTGGTAAAATATTAGAACTATTGAGAAAAGTGATTTGGTGTTCCGCCTGGCAGGGACAGGCTATTCGACTATATTGCATAAAATGTAAAACACCATGTGTTATCCTAAAAAGCTATAGACTTTTTACCTAAGGTTTGCATTATGTAATTTACACATTATCTAGATAAATTTTAACAAGCCGCGTGTGTATTCATTAAACTCCATATAAAAAAAAAGTTACCAAGTTCGATTGGATATTTTTACACGTGTCTTTTTTTGTGTGTATTAATACCTATGATTTTTGGGATTTCCGTAAAAATAAAGACGCTTTGTACACGCAAAAAAAAATCTGTGTCGGAGTGAGCAAAAATCTGGCATAATTTTTCCAAAAATATGCTAAAACTACAACCGACGAAGTAGTTTTCGTAATTTAGCCAAAACGCTTATGTAAAAAATTTTGAAGAAAATGCTAATGCTATTTAAGTAAAAACTTGGTAAAATATACCAAAAGAGATATGGTGAAATATACCAAAATTATTAGAAAAGATGACTAAAAATAATGCTTAAAATTACCACATTTATGCTAAAATAAATTTTCAATAAATTTTTGTAAAAATTTGTATATTTGTTGAATTTAAAATTTTCACAGAATAAATCCATATTAATATAATAAATATAATTTTGTACAATTTTCTCGAGTGACTGCTGCCTACACTTCTTCTTGAAGTAAAGGATCCGCTATAGCTTCACGAATTTATTTAAAAGCATCCTGTAAAAATAGAAAATTATTACAAAACATAAATTTTTAATTTAAAAAATTGGTAAACCCCATTGGTCTCTTGATAAGGAGGAACACTTACTTTGTCATTCCATTTGTAACTCATCAAAACAGGTCTGGACTCCCTTGACTTTGCGTTTTTAGGTTTTAATTTTATAACTAAAGGCAGGACTGGTGTCCACGCTCTTTATTGTAGTGAAGGATTCGCCATAGCTTCAAAAATTTATTTAGCAGTACCCTGTAAAAATAGAAAATTATTACCAAACACTAATTTTTAACTAAAAATCTATTAAACCTTATTGGTGTATTCGGAATTCGGGTATACTCACTTTATCATTCCATTTGTTATTCATCGAAACATACGTCTGGGACTCCATTGGGTTTTCTTAATGAATGGTGTTTTAAATGATGAAAGCAAAATTAACTTTAGCATTTTTTATCTTACATTTATTTATCTTTTAAAAAACTAATTCTTTATTTTTATTTATTAATTTATTTTAATTTTATTTATCAATTTCTTTTTTACGTTTTTATAACACAAAAAATAAACGAAGCACGCACACAAAAATACAAAATGAATATGGCGGTCGGTATTTGTTTTTTTTTTTTGTTGTTTTCTTTCGATAAATTTTTGTGCAAGCAATTTGCGTTATTGTGCAAGCTACTTGGTTATTTTACATAAAAAACTAATTATGTTACTTTAACGTCGACAAGCATAATTTTAGCAAAAATTTGGTAAAAAAAATTTTTTGGTATGAAAAAAGTTTTACCAAGTAGGATTGCTCAATCTGACACAGATTTTTTTTTTGCGTGTATATTTAATTAGTTTTTTTATTTAAATTATAAAATACTATTTATTATAATATAATATTTAACACATTATTAAAATCATTTTTTATAATATAAAAACTCACTATATGTTGATCCATACCAAAACGGCTTCCATCCGTGCCAAAGAAAACACTAGCTGCAAGGGCGTCCAATGATTTATTTTAGTTACATACACTCATAGAAATATCTTAGTAGAAAAATTAGTAAACCCATTGTAGATCAAGTTTTACAGAATAATGCCGTATTCAACAAAAAATAATGTTGATATCGTTGAATAATCAGTATAGCTGTTTCAATTGTTACAATGGCGTCTACAGAATTCAATAGATAAAACGAAAAAGAAAAAACAACCCTGTTCGTTCGTTTTTTTTTTTATAACAACGAGTGAACGAGTGAGTTGGTAGCAATGTGTTAGTCTCTTATAAATTTACTTAATGTGTTTGTTTCTTATAAAATTATTTAATATTAGAAAAATAAATACAAATAGGATCTGTAAATATTTGGTAAGTAATAAAATACATTGATTACTTTATGTATTCATACTATATTAAAACGTTTTTTTGTTTTTAGGATTTTGTTGTGGTATCATCAGATAACTACACTCATAGAAATATCTTAGTAGAAAAATTAGTAAACCCATTGTAGATCAAGTTTTACAGAATATTGCCGTATTCAACAAAAATTAATGTTGATATCGTTGAATAATCAGTAAAGTTGAATCAACTTTTTACAACGCTTATACAGAATTCAATAGATAAAACGAAAAAAGAAAAACAACCCTGTTCGTTCATTTTTGTATTATCAAGTTGGTAGCAATGCATTGCAATGTGAAATTTGTTTGTCTCTTATAAAATTATTTTATGTGTTTGTTTCTTATAAAAATATTTAATATTATAAAAATAAATAAAAATAGGATCTGATGATCAGATTCTGGTCTGTAAATATTTGGTAAGTAATAAAATACATTGGTTACTTTATGTATTCATACTATATTATAATTTTTTTTTTGTTTTTTTTAAGGTTTTTGATTTGGTGTCATTAGAAAACTGGAGAATGGCTTACGAGTGCATAACATAAATAAACGAAGTGTGTGTGAAAATCTCGCGCAGCTTAAAAAGCCTAATTCTAAAAAATATTGTGATTTTTACTTAATAAAAGAATATTAACAAATAACACCAAGCTTTTTTTATTAATAAAATTTCTTATATCAACAAAAATATGAGTTGAGTTTACAAAAAATACGAGTTGATTTACAAAAGAGCGAGTTGATCAACTTTTATAAAAACTGACAACAATTTTTATTGAAATCAACATAAATATTTGTAGGGTCAAAATCAACAATGATTTCTGTTGAATTTACGACGATTTTCTTTGGGAATACAATGATTTTTGGTTGAGTGTAGAGAATGGCTAATGGGTGCATAACATAAATAAACGAAGTGTGTGTGAAAATCTTTGTGAAAATCTTCAAATATTGCAGCTTAAAAAGCCGGAAATAAAAAATATTGTGATTTATACTTAATAAAAGAATATTTACAAAAAACAACAAGCTTTTTTTTAATAATAAAATTTCTTATATTAACAAAAATATGAGTTGATCAACTTTTACAAAAACTGACAACAATTTTTATTGAAATCAACATAAATATTTGTAGGGTCAAAATCAACAATGATTTCTGTTGAATTTACAACGATTTTCTTTGGGAATACAATGATTTTTGGTTGAGTGTAGATAACAAATTGACCGGCATTATTTTCATGATTATGTTTATGATTTTTTAATTATTTTTATTTCTACACTCATAGAAATATCTTAGTAGAAAAATTAGTAAACCCATTGTAGATCAAGTTTTACAGAATAATGCCGTATTCAACAAAAAATAATGTTGATATCGTTGAATAATCAGTATAGCTGTTTCAATTGTTACAATGGCGTCTACAGAATTCAATAGATAAAACGAAAAAGAAAAAACAACCCTGTTCGTTCGTTTTTTTTTTATAACAACGAGTGAACGAGTGAGTTGGTAGCAATGTGTTAGTCTCTTATAAATTTACTTAATGTGTTTGTTTCTTATAAAATTATTTAATATTAGAAAAATAAATACAAATAGGATCTGTAAATATTTGGTAAGTAATAAAATACATTGATTACTTTATGTATTCATACTATATTAAAACGTTTTTTGTTTTTAGGATTTTGTTGTGGTATCATCAGATAACTAGAGAATGGCTAATGGGTGCATAACATAAATAAACGAAGTGTGTGTGAAAATCTTTGTGAAAATCTTCAAATATTGCAGCTTAAAAAGCCGGAAATAAAAAATATTGTGATTTATACTTAATAAAAGAATATTTACAAAAAACAACAAGCTTTTTTTTAATAATAAAATTTCTTATATTAACAAAAATATGAGTTGAATTTACATAAAATACGAGTTGATTAACAAAAAAACGAGTTGATCAACTTTTACAAAAACTGACAACAATTTTTATTGAAATCAACATAAATATTTGTAGGGTCAAAATCAACAATGATTTCTGTTGAATTTACAACGATTTTCTTTGGGAATACAATGATTTTTGGTTGAGTGTATATATTTTATATTGTTTTCACTAGAATAACTTATTTTGTTTAGTTGCTGCTTCGCTGTTCGTTTTTGCATGTATGTTTGTGTTTGTACATCTACCATTTTATAATTAATGGCGTCGTCACATTTTTTGAGACTTTTCACATTATTTTTGTGAAAAATTTATTGGTAATATAGTGCTGCTCTACACTCATAGAAATATCTTAGTAGAAAAATTAGTAAACCCATTGTAGATCAAGTTTTACAGAATTTAACAAAAATCAATGTTGATATTACAAAATTCAATAGTTGAAAAATACATAGTTGGAAAAAATTGTATAAAAAATAAGTACATGAAATGTGCAACACTGTTTTTGCTGATCGCCATTTGTAAATTTTTGTTGTCTTGTACAGAAGGGATGTTTCTCAAAAAAAAATCTTTTTTATTAGAAAATATTTGGTGAGTAATTAAATATATTTGTTATTTAATTCATTAATAAAGCAATTTTTACTTTTTTTAGCAATTTGTGATTTGGAATCTTTCTAAAAACTCTAGAAGCTAATCACGTAAAATGATTGCCGACAGCAAAACAACAGCGAAATACATCACAGTCCAAGGAAACAAAAAAATATCATCTAAAAACAAAATAAGTTTATGTGAAAATAATGAGTTAATGAAAGCCACGAAAAAATATTGTGAAAATATCCAATTAAATAAAATAACATTTACAACACAAATAATAATTTCATTTTAATAAATAAAATTCCATGAATATACAAAACGAGTATGATTAACAAAAATACGAATAGAACCAACAAAAATACGAGTTAATCAACTTTTACAAAAACTGACAACAATTAATGTTGAAGTCAACATAAATATTTGTAGGGTCAAAATCAACAATGATTTCTGTTGAATTTACTACGATTTTCTTAGGGAATACAATGATTTTTGGTTGAGTGTACAATGGACAAATAATGAAATGTATATTGCATAAAATGTAAAAGACCATGTGTTATTCTAAAAAGCCATGGATTTTTTACCTAAGGTTTCCATTATGTAATTTACGCTTTATTTAGATAAATTTTAACAAGCCGCGTGTGTATTCATTAAACTCCATATAAAAAAAAAGTTACCAAGTTCGATTGGATATTTAACACACGTATTTTTTTTTGTGTGAATGAAGTCCCAGACGTTTGTTTCAATGAATTACAAATGGAATGATAAAGTGAGTATACCCCTATTCCGAAGACACCAATAAGGTTTAATAGATTTTTAGTTAAAAAATAGTGTTTGGTAATAATTTTCTATTTTTACAGGGTACTGCTAAATAAATTTTTGAAGCTATGGCGAATCCTTCACTACAATAAAGAGCGTGGGCACCAGTCCTCCCTTTAGCTATAAAATTAAAACCTAAAAACTCATTTATATAGCAAAGCCAATTGAGTCCAGACCTATTTTGATGAGTTACAAATGGAATCACAAAGTAAGTGTTCCTCCTAACCAAAAGACCAATGGGGTTTACTAGTTTTTTAAATTAAAATTTATGTTTTGTAATAATTTTCTATTTTTACATGATGCTTTTAAATAAATTCGTGAAGCTATAGCGGATCCTTCACTTCAAGAAAAAGCATAGGCAGCAGTCACTGGAGAAAATTGTACATAAAGGTTCAGTTGGTCGGTGGTAAATAAAATCCTACGCAACATTTATTATATTAATATGGATTTATTCTGTGAAAATTTTAAATTCAACAAATATACAAATTTTTACAAAAATTTTATAGAAAATTTATTTTAGCATAAATGTGGTAATTTTTAGCATTATTTTTAGTCACCTTTTCTAGTAATTTTGGTATATTTCACCATATTTCTTTTGGCATATTTTACCAAGTTTTTGCGTAAGGTACCTACAAATATTATGCACAATATTCAATTATATTGAAGGTGTGTGGGTAATATTGACGATTGTACAATGGTCAATCATACACGCAAAAAAAAATCTGTGTCGGAGTGAGCAAAAATCTGGCATAATTTTACCAAAAATATGCTAAAACTACAACCGACGAAGTAGTTTTCGTAATTTAGCCAAAACGCTTATGTAAAAAATTTTGAAGAAAATGCTAATGCTATTTAAGCAAAAACTTGGTAAAACATACCAAACGAAATATGGTGAAATATACCAAAACGATTAGAAAAGGTGACTAAAAATAATGCTAAAAATTACCACATTTATGCTAAAATAAATTTTCTAGTAAATTTTTGTAAAAATTTGTATATTTATTGAATTTAAAATTTTCACAGAATAAATCCATATTAATATAATAAATGTTGTGTAGGATTTAGTTTACCACCGACCAACTGACCCTTTATGTACAATTTTCTCCAGTGACTGCTCTTTCTGGAAGTGAAGGTGACGCTTTTTCTAGAAGTGAAGGATCCGCTATAGCTTCACGAATTTATTTAAAAGCATCCTGTAAAAATAGAAAATTATTACAAAACATAAATTTTTAGTTTAAAAAACTGGTAAACCCCATTGGTCTCTTGTTATGGAGGAACACTTACTTGGTCATTCTATTTGTAACTCATCAAAACAGGTCTGGACTCCCTTAGCTTTACGTTTTTAATTTTATAACTAAAGGCATGACTGCTGCCCACGCTCTTTATTGTAGTGAAGAATTCGCCAAAGCTTCAAAAATTTATTTGCCAGTACCCTGTAAAAATAGAAAATTATTACCAAGCACTAATTTTAAACTAAAAATCTATTAAACTTTATTGGTATCTTCGGAATGGGGGTATACTCACTTTATCATTCCATTTGTAATTCATCGAAACGTACGTCTGGGACTCCATTGGTTTTGCTGAATGGATGGTGTTTTAAGTTATGACAGCAAAATTAACTTTAGCATTTTTGTATCTTACATTTCGTTTGCTTATTTTTGGTATGACCCAAAGACCATTTACTTTGTTTTGAGAAAAACGAAAAAGAAACTTTTCATCAACTTTATTAAAAATCTACACGATAGATTTGTTTTTTACTTTTGGTATCGATTGCTTAAAATGTTTTAAGATAATATATAAATTTTTATACGTTTTTGCACAAGATATCAAAAGTTATTATGATTTTAACAAAAAAATACTTGGTCGCGTTTTGCTCCATATCCCGTTTAAATGAATATTTTCTTAAAAAAATTTAATTTTCTTTCACGTGGGTCAAAGTCAACCTGAGTTTACCTTATTAAATTATCTTTAATTTTGGCTATAATTAGCAAAGTTGGGCCTGGATATCTTTAAATTCTTACAATAAATTCATTCCGGATGAAAATAAAGTGCATAACAATCATAAACAATTGATTTCTAATTCCATTTGGCAAATGGTTTATGGGTCACACCAACAACCAAGCGTCAATTTTTAGTTTGTTTTGATATGCACCCTTTCAACGTTATATGCATCAAAACAAAAGTAGAGAAAAATATTTTAACTTTTAGGTGTAAAATTTGCTTCATGTGCAGAAAATTGGCGTATGCAGCAAACCAATGTTAAGACAATGTTAATATTAGGGATATGAAGCAAAGTTAGGGCTAGATATCTTCTAATTTATACGATATATAAAAAAATATATTACGGATTTGGAAAGAGGACATATTAATCATATACAATTGATTCCTAACTCCATTTTCCCAAAAATGGTCTTTGGGTCATACCAAAAATAAACAAACGATTTATTTATCTTTTAAAAACTAATTCTTTATTTTAATTTATTAATTTATTTTAATTTTATTTATCAATTTCCATTTCACGTTTTTATAACACAGCAAATAAACGAACGACGCACACTAAAATACAAAATGAAAATGGCGGTCTGTATTTGTTTTTTTTCTGTTTTCTTTTGATAATTTTTTTTTGCAAGTAATTTGCGTTATTGTGCATGTTACTTGGTAATTTTACATAAAAAATTAATTATGTTACTTTAACATCGACAAGCATAATTTTAACAAAAATTTGGTAAACATTTTTTTTTGGTATGAAAAAAGTTTTACCAAGTAGGCTTGCTCAATCTGAGACAGATTTTTTTTTTGCGTGTACCCTCACACCATCAATATAATTGAATATTGTACATAATATTGCGTCGTCTGTATGTACCTTTAAAGGTACATACAGACGACGCAATATTATGTACAATATTCAATTATATTGAAGGTGTGTGGGTAATATTGACGATTGTACAATGGTCAATCTTACCCACACACCATCAATATAATTGAATATTGTACATAATATTGCGTCGTCTGTAGGTACCTTAAATAGCATTTGCATTTTCTTCAAAATTTTTTACATAAGTGTTTTGGCTAAATTACGAAAACTACTTCGTCGGTTGTAGTTTTAGCATACTTTTGGTATAATTATGCCAGATTTTTGCTCACTCCGACACAGATTTTTTTTGCGTGTATGACACTACATTTTTTTTGTATTGATGAAATTTATGTAAACAGGGCAAATATATCACTATAGGAGATCTAAAGCCCCTATGACACTACATTTTTTTTGTATTGATGTAATTTATGTGAGCAGTGCAAATATATCACCATAGGAAATCTAAATAAGTGTGAATAGTAAAAGCATACTAAAAAAAACAGTAAACGTCAAATTTTATTCTTGTGTTATCGATAAATTTGGTTATCAAATGATTGAATGTCAAAAAAAATGTAAAAATTTTACATTTTTTTTTGACATTTACGCATGAATGATATTAAGTGTTGCCAACTTTTCTGTTTTTCATTAAATGAAGCGATTTTTTTGTTTTTTTTACGGTTTTTGGTATTTATTAAGCGGGTTTTTATTTAAATAAAAGTAATCATCACTATTTGTTTGTTTATTTTATGTTTCTTTTTCATTTCTTCTTTTGCTGTTTCATTCTATCAATTAATAAAAAATAAAATACAAAAAAAATGTAGTGTCATAGGGGCTTAAACAAGTGTGGAGAGTAAAAGAATACTAATAAAAAATAATAAACGTCAAATTTTATTCTTGTGTTATCGATAAATTTGGTTATTAAATGACTGAATGTCAAAAAAAATTTAAAAATTTTACATATTTTTTTGACATTTATGCATTAATGATATTAAGTGTTGCCAACTTTTTTGTTTTTCATTAAATGAAGCGATTTTTTGTTTGTTTTTGGCGGTTTTTTAATTTATTCAGCGGGTTTTTATTAAAATGAAATTATTCACCACCATTTGTTTGTTTTTTTTATATTTCTTTTTCATTTTTTCTTCTGCTGTTTTATTCTTTCAATTAATAAAAAATAAAATACAAAAAAAATCTAGTGTCATAGGAGCTTTAGCGGGAGAATTTTATATTTTCCCGCTAAATTTTTTTCGGCGGTTTCTTGCGCGTTTTTAATGAAAAGTCAATTTTCGTAGAAAAAATAATTTGGAGGTTTTTTTTAAATTTTTCTTTTTTGTCAATCAAAAATGCCAAGTTTTTCGGTTTTCAGCGCATTTTTTTCGTAAATATATTTTTGGCGGTTTCTAGCGCTTTTTTATTAATATTTAGAGGTTTTTGGTTAAAAATAGTTGGCAACAGTGAGTGACTGCTTCTAAAGCCGCCCAGAGACACAATACATGTTGGATGACTTGTTAGTCGACCAAAAAATATTTTCAAAATACACTTATCCGACAAATTTATACACATGTTGGATGACCGCTCATTTTTTTAAAATTCTTGAAGGAGTAGCATGAATATTTTTTTATTTTTCCATCCTTTTTTAAGTTTTTTTTAATATTTTTATGTTAAAATTCACTTTTTATTATCATTGCTTTGTACAAAAAACGTCACTATGTGAAAAACAATAACAAATAATAAATAAAAACGTCTCTGTTCGTACGACGGTCGGATGACAAGTCAATACACCATCCGACATGTCATCCAACTTTTCATCCGACCATCGAAAATCAAAACTTTTTGATTTTTCATCCGACCAGCCATCCTTAAAGGCTCCCATACATTTCAAACAAATTGGATGACTTTTTGGATGACTAATGTAATTTTTCTCGTGTATGGGTCTGTCGGATGGTCGGATGGCTGGTCGGATGAAAAGTTGGATGACATGTCGGATGGTGTATTGACTTGTCATCCGACCGTTGTACGAACAGAGACGTTTTAATTCATTATTTGTTATTGTTTTTCACAAAGTGATGTTTTTGTATAAAGCAATGATGTTAAAAAGTAAATTTTAACCTAAATATATTAAAAAAACATAAAAAGAGTTGAAAAATAAAAAAAAATTGTGTTTATATATTGTTGGACTGTATATTTTATAACTGAATTTTTATTTAGTTCGGTTTAAGTCCATATTAATTATTTCTGAGAAATAATAATTGTTGTACAATGAGAAAATCTGAAAAAAATCAAGTGACAACACAGGCTAAGTGGAGATGTCGACAGCTTTCGGAAGATGCCACCCTTCCATCATCAGCACTCCTTCGATTGCCACATAAGTCCTACTAAGGGTTAACAATGGGAAAAATACAACTCTGTTAAAAGTTAAGATGGATTAAGTTTCTGCCAAATGAATACAACACGAATTAATGGTGAATAGGGGTTATTCAACACAAAGAGGAGTAATTCCAATTCTTAATTTCTTCAAAAGTTTCATTTAAATGGCTAATTTTAATCTGACACACATTAAGTGTGTGGCAATCGAAGGAGTGCTGATGATGGAAGGGTGGCATCTTCCGAAAGCTGTCGACATCTCCACTTAGCCTGTGTTGTCACTTGATTTTTTTCAGTTTTTCTAATTGTACAACAATTATTATTTCTCAGAAATAATTAATATGGACTTAAACCGAACTAAATAAAAATTCAGTAATAAAAAAAAATTTCATGTTAAGCCGCCCAGAGACACAATACATGTTGGATGACTTGTTAGTTGACGAAAAAATATTTTCAAAATACACTTATCCGACATATTTATACACATGTTGGATGACCGCTCATTTTTTTCGAATTCTTGAAGGAGTAACATGAACATTTTTTTTATTTTTCAACTCTTTTTTATTTTTTTTTAATATATTTAGGTTAAAATTTACTTTTTAACATCATTGCTTTATACAAAAACATTACTTTGTGAAAAAAAATAACAAATAGTGAATTAAAACGTCTCTGTTCGTACAACGGTCGGATGACAAGTCAATACACCATCCGACATGTCATCCAACTTTTCATCCGACCATCGAAAAATCAAAACTTTTTGATTTTTCATCCGACCAGCCATCCGACCATCCGACAGCCCCATACACGAGAAAAATTACATTGGTCATCCAACAAGTCATCCAATTTGTTTGAAATGTATGGGAGCCTTTAAGGTACCTACAGACGACGCAATATTATGTACAATATTCAATTATATTGAAGGTATGTGGGTAATATTGAAGATTGTACAATGGTCAATCTTACCCACACACCATCAATATAATTGAATATTGTACATAATATTGCGTCGTCTGTAGGTACCTTTACTCCTTCAAGAATTCTAAAAAAATGAGCGGTCATCCAACATGTGTATAAATTTGTCGGATAAGTGTATTTTGAAAATATTTTTTCGTCAACTAACAAGTCATCCAACATGTATTGTGTCTCTGGGCGGCTTAACGCTTTTTCTTGAAGTGAAGGATCTACCATAGTGACATAGAGAGTGTTCAGCAGAGAAACCTGCTACTCAACAGTTGAGATGCAGCATGTTTTGTTTAGTTGAATCTGCTGAACGCATTTTTTTGTAAATGTTTTAAAATATTGGAATATTTTTTTTTTTTTTGACGCTTTCATTTATTTTTTGCTGTAAAAAATACTTTTTTTATGATTTGTTGTGTTTACTTCTTTGAATAACGTCCAAAAAAATAAATAATTTCAATAAAACAGCTTATGTATCAGTTTGTGATCAAATGTAGCATAAATTGTGTACGCTACTAGTGATGAGAAGCGCTCACTCAACATTTTGACTGAAATGTCAAAAATCAAACCGTTCAGAAGAATGTTGAGGAGCAGCTTTCTCTGCTGAACGTACCCATAGTAATCCATCGACCGTTTTGTAGATCTGACATCACCAAAGATAATTGGAAAATTCTGGCAATACCAAACTAAAGTTCAAACGCAAAGCAAAGAGAGACAAAAAAAAATCTGCATTCTCACTGTAAAACTGGTATCTTTCATCTCGCTCGAATTTCGGTTTGTGATAAAATTTCGTAAACAATACCATATGGTTTTTGTTTACTACTTTTTCAAACGCCATTTGTTGGACTACTCTATGACTCTGGGAATCCACTATAGCTTCACGAATTTATTTAAAAGCATCCTGTAAAAATAGAAAATTATTACAAAACATAAATTTTTAATTTAAAAACTGGTAATATGCTATTTACATATACCCCGAAATCCATATAAATTTGGATTTCAAATCCAATTAAAATCTATACCGTTTACATATGCTTTTTTGACATTTAGCGGGATTTTGTTTGTACACTCAACCAAAAATCATTGTATTCCCAAAGAAAATTGTTGTAAATTCAACAGAAATCATTGTTGATTCTGACCCTACAAATATTTATGTTGATTTCAATAAAAATTGTAGTCAGTTTATGTAAAAGTTGATCAACTCGTTTTTTTGTTAATCAACTCGTATTTTATGTAAATTCAACTCATATTTTTGTTAATATAAGAAATTTTATTATTAAAAAAAAGCTTGTTGTTATTTGTTAATATTCTTTTATTAAGTGTAAATCAGAATATTTTTTTATTTTCGGCTTTTTAAGCTGCAATGTTTGATTCACATTATTTCACAAAGATTTTCACACACACTTCGTTTATTCATGTTAATAACATGATGTTATGCACTCATTAAGGTTCCTACAGACGACGCAATATTATGTACAATATTCAATTATATTGAAGGTGTGTGGGTAATATTGACGATTGTACAATGGACAATCTTACCCACACACCATCAATATAATTGAATATTGTACATAATATTGCGTCGAATGTAGGTACCTTTAGACATTCTCCAGTTATCTGATGATACCAAAACAAAATCCTAAAAAAAAAACACAAAACGTTTTAATATAGTATGAATACATAAAGTAATCAATGTTTATTACTTACCAAATATTTACAGATCAGATCGTATTTTTATTTATTTTTATAATATTAAATAATCGTGTCTGTCATGACTTTCACATCCACGTGAAAGTGAAACACTTCCGAATTTTTTGGTGTCCTGGGTTTCACTTCCGAATTTTTTTTTTCGTTTTACTTTCGTGTGCAAAAAGCTAACTGAAAGTAATTAGAATGGACTTTTTCCCCTATAATTATTAACTTAAAAATAAAAAACCCATGTTTAATTTATAATTTGATATATATTCTTTTTATTTTCATTAAAAAATCAACATTTTGTTAAGACTAAATATATGTAAAAATTATTTTAAAAACACTCCATAATTTATCGAAATTTTGTTCGGAAGTTGTGCAAAAACAACAACAAAAGTATACAAATTAAAAAAATCACATATTTCAATAACTACACGTTTTCCCGGCTAAGAAATACTTTCAAAAGAAAGAGCACAAAATTTTATATTTTTTAATGCACAACACTTTTAGTTTAACTCACTTAAAATAATTAAAAATTGTAAAAATAAATTAATTATAAAATTTTACAAAATTCAACATGGCGTTGTTTATCTTCGAAAAATTTTCGATAAATGGTGATGCCAATCCATGGTGTTGCCAGTTATTATTACTATTGAAAAGTACTACATTTTACAACTGGGGTTTATTACCATATGTTCATAGAATTATCAAGATGCGAAACATTGTTGAGTTCAAGGTACATAAGAGTAATTTATTCAACTCATATTCGTGAATATATATTATTTAATGAGAAATTCAATGATAAATTGGTGTTAAATATATATTTTTGTTTAAAAATTGTGCAAAACTTTTGTATACCCTCCACTTAGTGATAGAGGGTATATATAAGTTTGTCATTCCGTTTGTAACTCATCGAAATATCAGTCTGGGACCCCATAAAGTATATATATTTATGATGCCCGATCGATTTTAAGACATTCTAGCGATGTCCGTCTGTCCGTCTGTCCGTCTGTCCGTCTGTCTGTCTGTCTGTCTGTCTGTGGAAAATGCTCTCGCGGACAAAATATTGCACAGAGATGACTGAAACTTAACATATATATTGGAAGTTCTCCCGAGAAGTTTGGTATTGCATTTGAGCGATATCGGTTCAGCGGTTCAAAAGTTATGAACGAAAATGTAAGCACACCTCAAAAATTTCAGTACATTCAACATAACCTAAAAATACAAAATGCGTTAATTCGTCTTCTGGTTGACATTTGTGAACATAATTGAACACCAAGTGGTATTTAAACAAGTACAAACATATTTTTTGAAAAAAAAAAAAAAATCGCGGATTTTTTTTTACCAAAATTTTTTTTCGCGAAAATTTTTTTTAAAAATTTTTTTTTTTTCAAAAGTAATTTCCTTTTAAATAAAGTTGTTTGCAATAATCTTTTTGAAATTGTGGAGGGTATCACTACATTCGGCAAGGCCGAATTTAACTTTTTTACTTGTTATTTATTTATTTTATTTAATTTTATTTATTTTTAAACAAAAGCCCGTGTTTCGCATCTAGCATATCTTAGTAAAATTTTTCGAACATATAATTAAGAAATATGTGATTTGGAAACACCAAATCTTTTTTTATGTGATTCGAACATTTTCGCTCTAATTGAAAACGTTCTGAAGTCATGACAGACACGAATAACTGAAGTTTTTATTTATTTCGGTTTGAGTCCATATTAATTATTTCTGAGAAATAATTATTTTTGTTGTGCAATGAGAAAATCTGAAAAAAATTAATTGACAACACAGGCTAAGTGGAGATGTCGACAGCTTTCGGAAGAAGCCACCCTTCCTTCGTCAGCACTCTTCGATTGTCACTGTAGGTGTGTAAGATTAAGATCATCTATTTAAACGTACATTAAGGTGAAAAAGCGGAAATATGGACTCAAACCGAAATAAATAAAAACTTCAGTTATAAAATATAAAGTCCAACAATATATAAAACAGAATTAAAATATTAAATAATTTTATGAGAAACAAACACATTAAATAATTTTATAAGAGACAAAACACATTTCACATTGCTACCAACTCACTCGTTCACTCGTTATAATAAAAAAAAAAACGAACGAACAGGGTTGTTTTTTCTTTTTTGTTTTATCTATTGAATTCTGTATACGCCATTGTAACAGTTGAGTGTGCAATTACAATTCTGGCGTTGGCTTTGAATTTTGCTTGTTTCAATACATTTTGTGTGTAGAGCAAAATTCAAAGCCAACGCTGGCGTTTTTTGCTCTACATACCAAACGTATGGGAAAAAGCAAAATTCAAAGCCAACGCCAGAATTGTAATTGTACACTGAATCAGCTATACTGATTATTCAACGATATCAACATTAATTTTTGTTGAATACGGCATTGTTCTGTAAAACTTGATCTACAATGGGTTTACTAATTTTTCTACTAAGATATTTCTATGAGTGTACTAACTCTGTATTTTCTTTTGATTTGTGTACAGGGTTGTTAGTGGGAAAATTACCCAATTCTATAAATATTTCTAAAAACAAAGATTTTTCTTTGCCGGAGCCAATATTTTCAATCCCACTAGTATATGTTGGGACCACAATATCAAAAAATGTGTTTTTATGTAGAGCTGCTTCTTAAAATGCAAGAAAATTAACATTTTTTCCAAGTTTGGGGCCGCCACCATCGAGTGTTTTTTTTTGTTAGGAAGACCAAATTGGTCAACTAAATTGTGCGTTTACCATTTGCAATGGTAAATTTTAAATGAAACATTGTTAAACATTGTTTTTATTAATCTTTTAATAGTTTTTAAAAAATACATTTTAATTGTTTTTTTACTTTATAAAAAACAACAACAGCTGATAAAAAAAAAATTGTGTGCAGCGTTGCAAAAAGGCATTAGGGATGATTGTTTTGTGAAAAACCATAGTTGTACAATTAAGTAGTAGAAATTTTTTGGGATTTTGAATTGCGACTTTACGATTTTCACAAAATCCAAGTTTTTTTTAGACAATAATCACAATTGGAGCGGCAAGCGGTTTTTCGCAATTGTCCTCATAAAAATAGAATTGAATCTATTTTGGCGGAAAAACGCGGCGGAATTTTGTTGTCATATAAAACGTATGTGAACAGTTGCGGAAAAACGCTTCCCGCTCCAATTGTGATTATTCTCTTATATGGGATTTGACATTTGAAATCCAAAAAAGTAATGGGATTTACTTGGATTTTCATTGAAATCCCAATTTTTCTGGATTTCGAGGTATATGTAAATGGCATATAAACCCCATTAGTCTCTTGGTATGGAGGAACACTTACTTTGTCATTCCATTTGTAACTCATCAAAACAGGTCTGCACACAAAAAAAATATAAAAAATTGTGTACACGCAAAAAAAACCCGTGTGTAAAAATATGCAATCATGCTTGGTAATATTTTTTTTCTATAGAGTTTTAACATTTTTCGCAAGCCTTGTTTTGTTTTCCTCTGTCAAAGCTAAAATTTCATATTTATGTTGTTAACAAATATTACCAAGTTTGCTTGGCACATTGCAAGTACTTTTAAACATTATATGGAGTTCACACTAGCGACCTTAAACAAGTTGTTCAACAAAACACCAGTAGCAGAATAAAAAAGTAATGGATACAGAACAAAGACTTTTTTAAACATCTCACTCTTGAACACTTCAAAACAGCAAGTGTGAACGCCGTATTATGCTAAACGACTTGTTTATTATTACCCGCTACTAAATTGATTTATTTTCGATTTTAGGAGACAACACAGCGGTTTTTAGTCCGTTCTACGCTAACATGGCAACACTTTCTACGACTTAGGAGTGAGTGAAACAACAAAAACCGATCTGGCATCTATTTTTCTTATGGCGCGTTATATTAGTTTTCTCTTTCTAACCTAATTCGTAGAATAATTTGAAAATATTAACCATATGGTTCAGAATTACTTTTTTGACACCTGTCATTTATGTCGAGTCTGTATTAGTCTGTGCAATAACTCTATTTCCAGGCGTCCATCCAAATGGACAGGTTAAGAACAAAACTACACACAAAAAAAAGACGTGTGTTAAAATATCCAATCGAACTTGGTAACTTTTTTTTTATATGGAGTTTAATGAATACAGACGCGTATCTTACATTTATTTATCTTTAAAAAAACTAATTATTTATTAATTTATTTTAATTTTATTTATCAATTTTCTTTTTACGTTTTTATAACACAAAAAATAAACGAAGCACGCACACAAAATACAAAATGAAAATGGCGGTCTGTACACGCAAAAAAAAACAACCGACGAAGTAGTTTTCGCAATTTAGCCAAAACGCTTATGTAAAAAATTTTGAAGAAAATTCTAATGCTATTTAAGTAAAAACTTGGTAAAATTTACCAAAAGAGATATGGTGAAATATACCAAAATTATTGGAAAAGATGACTAAAAATAATGCTAAAAATTACCACATTTATGCTAAAATAAATTTTCAATAAATTTTTGTAAAAATTTGTATATTTGTTGAATTTAAAATTTTCACAGAATAAATCCATATTAATATAATAAATGTTGTGTAGGATTTAATTTACCACCGACCAACTGACCCTTTGTGTACAATTTTCTCGAGTGACTGCCGAGCTGCCTACGCTTCTTCTTGAAGTAAAGGATCCGCTATAGCTTCACGAATTTATTTAAAAGCATCCTGTAAAAATAGAAAATTATTACAAAACATAAATTTTTAATTTAAAAAATTGGTAAACCCCATTGGTCTCTTGGTAAGGAGGAACACTTACTTTGTCATTCCATTTGTAACTCATCAAAACAGGTCTGGACTCCCTTGGCTTTGGGTTTTTAGGTTTTAATTTTATAACTAAAGGCAGGATTGGTGTCCACGCTCTCATCAAAACAGGTCTGGACTCCCTTGGCTTTGGGTTTTTAGGTTTTAATTTTATAACTAAAGGCAGGATTGGTGTCCACGCTCTTGTATTGAAGGATTCTCCATAGCTTCAAAAATTTATTTAGCAGTACTCTGTAAAAATAGAAAAGTATTACCAAACACTAATTTTTAACTAAAAATCTAATTAACCTTATTGGCGTCTTCGGAATGCGGGTATACTCACTTTATCATTCCATTTGTTATTCATCGAAACATACGTCTGGGACTCCATTGGTTTTTCTTAATGAATGGTGTTTTAAGTGATGAAAGCAAAATTAACTTTAACATTCTTTTATCCTACATTTATTTATCTTTTAGAAAACTAATTATTTATTTTTATTTATTAATTTATTTTTATTTTATTTATCAATTTCCTTTTTACGTTTTTATAACACAAAAAATAAACGAACAACGCACACAAAAACACAAAATGAAAATGGCGGTCTGTATTTGTTTTTTTTGTTGTTTTCTTTCAATAAATTTTTGTGCAAGTAATTTGCGTTATTGTGCAAGCTACTTGGTTATTTTACATAAAAAATGAATTATGTTACTTTAACATCGACAAGCATAATTTTAGCAAAAATTTGGTAAAAAAATTTTTTTGGTATGAAAAAAGTTTTACCAAGTAGGATTGCTCAATCTTACACAGATTTTTTTTTTGCGTGTATTTGTTTTTTTTTTTTTTTGTTGTTTTCTTTCGATAATTTTTGTGCAAGTAATTTGCGTTATTGTGCAAGCTACTTGGTTATTTTACATGAAAAACTAATTATGTTACTTTAACATCGACAAGCATAATTTTAGCAAAAATTTGGTAAAAAATTTTTTTTGGTATGAAAAAAATTTTACCAAGTTGGATTGCTCAATCTAACACAGATTTTTTTTTTTTGCGTGTAGTATATTTGATTGTTTGAATTGCCAGCCTAATCTTTGCAGCAGTAAATTAGAGTTGGCTATTTGGAAATTATTGTCATCGCTATGAAATTCTAACGATAACTATTATATTAATGGTGACATCTCTATTTTTTAAGAATATTATTGGTGTTATTGTAGTACAGATAAATAGCCGCAGAAAAAACGATCCTATTAATTAAATGTTAAATTTATTTTAACAAAAATATATTTTATAATCTGTGTTGTACCAGCATATTAGTTGTTAGCTGCTGCATATAAAGAAGTAATTACTTAAATTACATGTGAGTGGTGATAGTTTTAATATCTAAACTTTAAGAAAATATATAGTTCCGTTGTGCAAATTGCATATTTGTAGAAAAAGAATCAAGATATATATATATATTTTATTTAACTTTGGAAATAGTGGCATTTGGGGGGAATGTGTTGTAAAATAAAAATAAAAAATAAGCGATACAATCAAGATTTGTTTGGTTGTTTTATTTTGCTAAAAAGTTTTAAATTGCAAAAATATAAACATTCAAACAACACCTACTCATACGATTTACATTTCTGGAAAGTTGAAATTCGAGCGCCGGCTATATTCAGTGATGTAAACAAAGTTGGAGTCACGTAAATTTGTTTAAAAGTTTGGAAACCTGAATCCAAAAAAAAACTATGAATATCGGAACAAATTTGTTTATAAAACTAAAGTAAATTTCATTAGCGATAAAATACATTGTTGTTAATTCGATAAAAATAAAAGATCTATTGTTTTTCGCTGGTTTCATTTCATAAACAGTATTCTTTTTTGTGCAGTATAAAGTACATCAGTCACCATCAGTGTGTTGGCTCTGGATTATTTTCATTTTTTGCGTTCACAAAAAAGTCTTGTATTGTCCTTGTTATAGCAAGCAAGGCAAGGTCTACGTAATCGTGCAAATTTGGAATCTTACCATACGGTGCAGCAGTTTCCAAAAGTGTCTTAAAATAATACACACCAAAATGTCAAACATCTTAGTGTTTTCGGGTACATCACATCCGGATTTGGCTATTAGTATTGCCGACCGTTTAGGTATTGATTTGGGCAAAGCCGTTACAAAAAAATTTAGTAATTTGGAAACATGTGTTGAAATTGGTGAATCTGTACGCAACGCAAATGTTTTTATCGTACAATCTGGCTCCGGTAAAATTAATGACAATTTAATGGAGTTGCTCATTATGATCAATGCATGTAAAATAGCCTCAGCAACTCGTGTTACAGCTGTAATTCCATGTTTCCCATATGCCCGACAAGATAAAAAAGATAAGAGTCGTGCTCCCATTTCAGCAAAATTGGTGGCTAATATGCTAACGGTAGCCGGTGCAGATCACATTATGACCATGGATTTGCATGCATCACAAATTCAGGGGTTTTTTGATATACCCGTTGACAATCTGTATGCAGAACCAGCTGTTTTAATATGGATCAAAGTAAACATTAAAAACTGGAAGAATTCAATTATTGTTTCACCAGATGCTGGTGGTGCTAAGCGTGTTACATCCATTGCTGATAATCTAAAAGTGGACTTTGCTCTGATACACAAAGAGCGTAAAAAACATAACGAAGTGAGCTCAATGATATTGGTGGGTGATGTTGAAGATAAAATTGCCATTTTAGTGGATGATATGGCTGATACGTGTGGTACAATTGTTCATGCTGCCAAATGTTTGGTTGAAGCAGGTGCCACTAAGGTTTATGCCATTATAACACATGGCATCTTTTCGGGACCAGCGATTTCACTCATAAATAATTCGTGTTTTGAGGCAGTGGTTGTAACAAACACCATACCGCAAGATGATCACATGCGAAATTGTCCCAAAATACGTTGTATTGATGTCTCTGTGATGTTTGCCGAGGCTATCCGAAGAACACACAATGGCGAAAGTGTTTCTTATCTTTCTGAACATTTTTCCGATTAAGAAATATATATTATCATATATCACATATTTTTTATTCATAATTTTTTGAAAGCATGTCTTTTTAAATAATTTAAATTCAATTATTTTAATTTTTATTTCTTTTTTATGTAATTTGTTTATCTACAAAATAACAATGACATTTTTAAAATGGTACTTTTTATGAAATAAATTTTTGCTATTATTAATAATAAATTTTATATTCATATTTTTTTATAAGTGATCGTATAAATGATTTTAACTGCAATGATATTGTGGACGAATTTGAATGCTTTTCTTTTCATATTATCACTGAATATGAATTGGTTCTAGCTATTAAACAGATAAAATCGAACGCTACTGGACATGATTTAATTCCTATAAAATTTATTAAGCTTATATATCCTCTTATTTCAAATATTCTCCTTCATATTGTGAACACCATTTTTACTGTATCTTCTTTCCCTACATCGTGGAAGTAAGCACGCGTGGTAGCTATACCCAAAGCAGAAAGTTTTAATATTGACAATTCAAGGCCAATAAGCATATTACCTTCAATATCTAAAATAGTCGAAAATCAAATAAAAGGTCAAATTTTATGTTATACCAATGAACATAATTTGTTGCATTCTAATCAATATGCTTTTCGTAACAATTATAATTCCACCTCATTGCTACTTTCTCTAACAGACTCTATTAGAAAGCACTTAAACGAGCGCAAACAATGTGTAATGGTTTCGTTGGATCTTAGTAAAGCGTTTGATTGTATTGATCACTACAGTTTACTGTGTAAATTAAGGGAGAGATTTAACTTTTCCAGAACGTCTTGTAAACTAATATTTTCCTATCTTAATGAGCGTTTTCAATATATTTCGTTAAATGATGCTGTGTCTAGCATAGGTGCTGCTACTTCTGGGGTGCCCCAGGGCTCAGTGTTAAGCCCCTTGCTTTTCATAATATACTTCAATGAATGCATTGAAATTATGTATAACAACTTTTGCCAATCGTTTGTTTTCGCTGACGATGTACAATTGTTATTCAATGAGGCTAACCTTGGACACAATTTCGAATCATCTGTTAACAATCATTTGATATCAATTTCAAACTGGATGTCAGCCAATAATTTAACGATAAATCCTTCTAAAACAAAAGCCATTCAGTTTGTTATTGGTAATCATATATACCAACATCCATTAGTTTCTATCAATGGTGAAGTTATTCAATTTGTGGACAATTTAAAATGTCTCGGAGTTTATATAGATCAGTATCTTTCGTTTGAACGACATGTTAACCATCTTTTTAGAAGGCTGTAACCATCTTTTAAGAAGGCTGTATTCCCTTAATTGTTATATGCCAAAACACATCAAACGCCGCGTGGCTTATGCTATTCTTATGTCCTGTTTAAATTATGGCATAGAGGTTTTTTCTGGTTCATCAAACTTTATTCTGGGCAAACTTGAACGTATTTTTAACAGAATATTGCGATTTGTTTATAATCTTAGAATTCGTGATCATGTAACTAGTTGTGCTATTGAATTTTTAGCATGTGCCTTTGAAAATTATGTATTGCTACGCACTTTACTTTGTTTTTTTAAAACACTTAAATGTGGTGTTCCAATAGATTTATGTAATAACTTTAATTTTTTGCATTCGTCTCGAAATCCTCAAATTTTAATACCTCTCATTCATTATGAAGTTTTCTCACATTCATTTTTAATAAGAGTTGCGAGAACTTGGAACGAACTGCCTCTTTCACTAATATATTTTTCAAGTTCAAAAAATATTTACAAGAAAACTCTGTTGAATCATTTAAATCGCTCTCTGGCTGGGACTTAGTTTTTCTATTAATTAAGGGATTTTGTGATGTTTTGGGCTTGGAGCCATACGTTTACATTTAATTGAATTTAAATATGTCATACATAATTAGTTTAAGTTACATATAAGGTTATTAGAAATGACATAGTGAATTATATATTTGCTTTGTAATACTTTATTTTTGGCCGATAAGGCTTTTTGTATTACCAGTTGAATTAAATAAATAAAAAAATAAATAAATAAAATAAAATAGAAGCGTTTTATTCAAATGAAACTTTTGTGTATTCTTTGGATTTTTTTTATACTTTTCAACCACAGCACTATTGTTTCGCAGAACGATTTTCTTGCCCAAAATGACTTAAAAGCTTTATTACATGAACATTTAATACAGATCGAAAGGTTTTTTGGTCGTGTCCAAATTCGGTTTCCTTAAGTTCGTTATTGTCCAAAATGTATAAACGTTGGGGTAGTTTGTATGGATATGTATATATGTACGACCCCCAAAATCATATATAGGGGCATGTCACAGACTCAATTCCGTTCGGATTTGAAAAAAGTGGTTTGCTCGTAAAACGCAAAACGAATATTATTTTTTCGGAATGAAATCACTTTCAAAAATCAAAGTGGAATTGAATTTTATAAAAGTGGTTTCATTCCGAAAAAAAATATTTGCTTTGCGTTTTATGAGTAAACCACTTATTTCACTTCCGAACGGAATTGAGTCTGTGACATGCCTCATAATAATCTCTATTAAAATTAAGCCGACCCGTAGAAATTCTTGCTAGTTCGGCGTTTATTCGCATTTTCCCGAGAGTCCATGTTTTTTCATAAGGTGGAAACAAATTTTCAAACTTGATATTGGGCAGCTAAAAAGTAACAGATAACTCGAGTTAATAAGATCGTATTTTTCTCCCCTTATTCAAATATATAAGTTTCAGGACAATCGGTGAGTGCCCTATGAAAGACCTTCCTTGTAAGCCTTTTATACCTTCCAACCATAGTATGCGGGTATACTCACTTTGTCATTCCGTGTGTAACGCATCGAAATATCGTTTGAGGATCCCATAAAGTATATGGGGCATTCCAAGCCAAATCACTCACTTTTAGACCCGACCCCTTTCGATTTATTTTATTTTTGGATATGTTTAAGTATTTATTAAATGCAACTTGAACACCAATTTTCAGCTTTTTATTTCAAGACGGTGTTGATTATCAAAATGACGATTTTCTCAAAAAAATTAAAAAATTGAAATTTTTAATTAATTTTGACCAATAAAAAATATAGATATTTAAAAAAAAGTTGGACAACGTTTTGTTGATATTTAAATTTAGTTTTAGAAAAAAAAATATGAAAAAATTATTCGAAGTAATTATCACTTATTTTTTGACGTTTAAAAATTATAATCGACTTTTTGAAAAAGTTCGAAACCTTCGATTTTTTTGTAAAAAACTATAAAAATTCTACTCTAAATTACGCAACTTTTAAGCCATATTTCGAGATGTGATCACAATTCTTTCTATTTTTTTAAATTTTTATAATTGCACCTTTTATTTTTTGGCTCTGATTTATTTTATATGGTGCTCCAAAAAAAATAAATTGGTATATATTGACCCTTACTTACCCTAGATATATTAATTTCGAGGTAAAAATACGTCTCACAAAAATGTAGGACGATCGGAAATGGGTAAGGCGTTTAGCATGGTCCTTGAAGTTTAAAAAACGGATTACATGGAAAAATATGATTTTTTTTCTGTTTTCTCAATTTTTTTGGTATTTTACGTTTAGTTTTAATTCAAAAGATTACAGAATTATGATGTGGAGTAAAAATCCTTTCTAATAAGGTACTAAAAGTTAAAATCTGTTGAAAATCAGCCAAGTTATTACAACTTCCCAAGGCATCTAGCGTGTGTCATACCACTTGATTAAAGAATACGAGTCCCTTTTTTAAATTTATTGAAATTTTCTACTGTAATAACATTTTTTTATTATTCATGTTTCAGTGTAATATTTTTTTGGTTTTTCCAAATTTTAAAACAAAAAAAAAAATTTTTTTTTTTAAATAGACATTTCAAAGGGGTATTGAAAATGCAGGCATTTTTAGCATTAATTTAAAAAATGTTAGCAAAACGCAATATGAAAAATACTTGTCATCTAATTACATTTGAACTTGAAGAATAAAAAAATGTTATTACAGTAGAAAATTTCAATGAATTTCAAAAATCGGATTGTATTGCTTAATCAAGTGGTCTGCTATACGTTAGATGCCTGGAGAAGTTGTAATAACTTGGCGGATTTTCAACCGATTTCAGTTTTTGGTACCTTATTAGAGAGGCAATTTACTCCGTGTTATAACTCTGTAACCACTTGAATTTAAACTTAACTTAAAATACCAAAAAAATTAAGAAAACAGAAAAAAAATCATATTTTTCCCTGTAATCCGTTTTCTAAACTTCAAGGCCCATGCGGAACACCTTATCCATGTCCGATCGTTCTTAATTTTTGTGAGGCATATTGTTACCTCGAAATGAATATATCTAGGGTAAATTACGGTCAGTATCTACCAATTTAATTTTTTTGGAGCACCATATAAAATAAATCAGAGTCAAAAAATAAAAGGTGCAATTTTCAAAATTTGAAAAAAAGTAGAACAAATTGCGATCACATCTCGAATTATGGCTTAAAAGTTGCGTAATTTAGAGTAGAACTTTTAGACGTTTGTAAAAAAAAAAAAATTCGAAGGTTTCGGACTTTTTCAAAAAGTCGATTTTAATTTTTAAACGTTAAAAAATAAGTGATAATTACTTCGAATAATTTTTTAAATATTTTTTTCTAAAACTACATTTAAATACCAACAAAACGTTGTCCAACTTTTTTTAAGATATCTATATTTTTAACTGGTCAAAATTAATTGAAAATTTTAATTTTTTAATTTTTTTTGAAAAAAAATTGCCATTTTGAAAAATTTATTACTCAACACCATCTTGGAATAAAAGGCTGAAAATTGGTGTCCAAGTTACATTTAATAAGTACTAAAACATATCCAAAAATAAAAAAAATCGAAAGGGGTCGGGTCTAAAAGTGAGTGATTTGGCCTGGAATGCCCCATATATATTATTGATTCATGATTGATTCCAATACATTCTATGAATATTCGTCAGTCCGTCTGTAGAAACCATGATGCTGTCCAAACCAAAAGAGCTAGACACCTAAAGTTTGACACGAACATGTCCTATGGTACTGGTTCAGAAGGAAATAAGTTCCACCTTGTTGAACTAAAAATTTCAGAAAATCGCATTTTTTTTTTTTTGAATATTTGCTCAACAAAAGAAACATTTTTATGGAATATGAAATTTATCGACCTGTACTTTAATTAGGAAAGTGGTTATAAAAAAATATTTCAAATAATGATTAAACTGTTAAAATTCGAAAAAGCATAATTAATAAATTTTTAAACATTTTCAAAAGAAAAATTATAACTAGTATTTTTATTAAAAATTATTTAAAAGCAAATTAAAAACACGGTTTACACAATTAAAGGGTTGCCAACTGTGGAGAGTTTTTTCATATTAATCGAAAACACAAAACAAGTTACATTCGATTGTGCCGAATATTATATACCCTCCAATATATATAAAAAAAAAAACAAGTAAAAAAGTTCGGCCTTGCCGAATGTAGTAATACCCTCCACAATTTCAAAAACTTTATTTAAAAGGAAATTACTTTCGGAAAAAAAAAATTTTTTGAAAAAAAAATTTCCGCGAAAAAAAATTTTGGTAAAAAAAAATCCGCGATTTTTTCTTTTTTTGTCAAAAAATATGTTAGTACTTGTTTAAATACCATTTGGTGTTCAATTATGTTCACATATGTCAACCAGAAGCCGAATTAAAGCATTTTGGTTTTTTAGGTTATGTTGAATGTACTGAAATTTTTGAGGTGTGCTTACATTTTCGTTCATAACTTTTGAACCGCTGAACCGATATCTCTCAAATGCAATACCAAACTTCTCGGGAGAACTTCCAAAAAATATGTTAAGTTTCAGTCATCTCTGTGCAATATTTTGTCCGCGACAGCATTTTCCACAGACAGACAGATAACGGAAATTGTTAACAAATTCAAATTCAACAAAAAAAGTATTCCATTCCCACAAAAGGGGGGAGAGCCGAAAAAACGAAATTTTCTAATCCCCCGGGTCCAAATGCAGTATTTTGAGCTTCTTGAAGCAGAAAAATGTTGCATTTGTTAAACAAAAACACAAAAAATCATGTAAAAGTATTGTGTTTTTCAGAGGTTGGTTAAGTTCCTTAAGGGGGAACTTTTTTCCCCCTGGTCCGATTTTGCCCATCTCCGAACTTAACCAGCCTATGATTATTAGACATATTTGTGCCAAATTTCAGGAGTTTATCTCTTTAAGTTTGGGCTGTATCGTGTCTTCCACAGACAGACGGACGGACGGTCACTGATCAATAATATATATACTTTATATATTATTGATATACATATATATATATACTTTATATACCGATATTTCGATGCGTTACACACGGAATGACAAAGTGAGTATTCCCCCATACTGTGATTGGAGGGTATAAAAAGTACAAACTAAATAGAAATTGTAAAAAGCACGTAAAGCACTAACGAAAAATTAAAAAAGCACCAAGTTAGTGCTTTTTCTTAGTTTTTTACTACCTAGTCAGAAAAAATCTGAACGGGCAAAGCGTTGGTGCCAGTATTACCAACGTTGGCCGAAAACCCGGTTTGTAACTAATACTGTACAGCGGCATTGTTGGATTGATAAAGCCAGATGGCGCTCGGACCAATTATTTATCTGGTGTTGGGAGACTGTTGGCAAAACAAAAACAAGTAAGAAAATTATAGTCGGTTAAGACCGACCATATAATACCCTACACCAGAGTTTCCCGGAAAATGGGGTCCCAAGTTCAAACATGGATTGATTAGATCTATATTTTGTCAAATCTTTAATAAGTGTAAAAAACACTCACTAATCAAATTTAATTGGGATAGGCTTCTTTTTATTGCCAATAAACCGTTTCAACTGAATATCGGGCGAAATTTTCACATGGGACCCAAGTCCAAAAATGGTCCGATGATAATCAGATTTGATAAGGTTATAAAAGTACGCGTTTAACACACACAAACAGAATTTTTATTAAATATTTTCTATTTTCATGAAATTTAAGAGATTTATGTGAAAATCGGGAAGGTGGTTTGTATGGGGGCTACAAGAAGAACTCGTCCGATTTCTTTAAAATTCGGATTGGTGATTTGTATGGATGAAACATGATTACCTGCCAAATTTCGAAAATATACCTATTAAAATGCGGCTATTAGAATCATTTGAGCCAAAACTAAAGAGGACCTTTGTATGGGGGCTAGGTCTAAATATGGACCGATTTTTTCCAATTTCAATAGGCTTCGTCCTTGGGCCAAAAGAGGCTTAAGTTTTAAATTTCAAGTCAATTGATTAAAAATTACGACCTGTATCGTGTTTACACCGTTTACATGGACAGACAGACGGACGGACAGACGGACGGACGGACGGACGGACGGACATCGCTAAATCGACTCAAAAAGTGATTCTAAGTCGATCGGTATACTTAAAAGTGGGTCTAGGACCAATATTTCGGGTAGTTACAAACATCAGCACAAACTCAATATACCCTGTACCACAGTGTGGTGTAGGGTATAAATACTGTACATCACCAATGTCATATTTTTAAGTAATACTGCGCAGTGCCAAAGTCGAATTTACAAAAAATACTGTACAGTGACATTGTTGGATTGATAACGCCAGATGGGGCTCGGGCCGATATTTTATCTGCTGTTGGCAGACTTTTGGCAAAACAAAAAACCTGTACAAAACATTGCCAGTATCGAATTACAAGTAATAATGTACAGTAGAGCGGAGTGAATTGTTCGAAGCAAAATTTTTGACAAAATCGTCTAGGATATTTGGATTCTGCATAAAATTCTAAGAAAAAATGCCGAACAAACCATGTCTCAAAAATGAGCTTAAACCCCCCCAATTTTCAAAAATATTTTTGTACGATATACGCCTTTTCCATCAATCACCACAAGAAAAAGGGTATTTTTTGACCTGGGATCTTTAGATTATGTACATAGATACACTATGGAGCCATTTAGACATTCCTATTTACAGTTTTATTAAATTCCAAAATTTCGCGATTTTCATTTTTTAACAAGTGAGAGTGTTAAATTCGGCCGTGCCGAATCTGTTATACTCCCCAACATGCAAATAAATAAAAAAAAAAAAAATTGCAAAAAAACGACATTTTTTAATTCTGTGGGTCCAAATGCAGGATTTTGAACTTCTTGTAGCATAAAAATGTTGCATTTGTTAAACAAAAACAAAGAAAATCATGTAAAAATATGGTATTTTTCAGAGGTTGGTTTAGTTCCTCAAGGGGGAACTTTTTTCCCCCTGGACCGATTTTGCTCCTTTACGAACTTAACCTGCCTAGGAACATTAGACATATTCGTGCCCAATGTCGGGAGTCTAGCTCTTGTATGTTGGACTGCATCGTGTTAACTACAGACGGACAGACGGACGGACGGACGGACGGACATCGCTAGAATGTCTTAGAATCGATCACTGATCATAAATATATATACTTTATGGGGTCCTAGACCGATATTTTGATGCGTTACACACGGAATGACAAAGTGAGTATACCCTCATACTGTAGTTGGAGGGTATAAAAATCACACAATATGAAAAGTGTTGAGTTTGATGAGCGATAACTTCTTAAGTAAATATCCGTTTTTATACCCTCCAACTACAGTATAGGGGTATACTCACTTTGTCATTCCGTGTGTAACGCATCAAAATATCCGTCTAGAACCCCATAAAGTATATATAATTATCATCAGTGATCGATTCTAAGACATTTTAGCGATGTCCGTCCGTCTGTCCGTCTGTAGTTAACACGATGCAGTCCAAAATAGAAGAGCTATACTCCCGACATTTTACACGAATGTGTCTTATGTTCCTAGGCATGTTAAGTTCGTAAATGAGCAAAATCGGACCAAGGGGAAAAGAGTTTCCCCTTGAAGAAATAAACCAACCTCTGAAAAATACCATATTTTACATGATTTTTTGTGTTTTTGTTTAACAAATCCAACATTTTTATGCTACAATAGTTCAAAGCAAGGTTGGCAATCGAAACGAATAACGGTATCGATATCGGTATTGGTATCGTTTTTTTATTTATTTCGGTATCGGTATCGGTTACGGTATTTGAGTTGAATCGGTTACGGTATTACCGATACCGAAACGTCGATACCGGTACGTACCGGTAGTATCGAAAAAAAAAATGCTAAAAATATAAAAAGCGCATAAAAACTAAAAAAAAAATATTTTTTTTTCAATTTTAATACTAATACGTATTTATTTTTAGCGTTTTTGATAAAACGCCCCTAAAAATGTGAAAAAAATTAAAATAGCGTTTTTTTAGGGGGTCGGCGGGGACGTTGCCGGACCGAGAAGACTGTAATTTTCTAATCCCCTTGATCAAAGTGCAGGACTTTGCAGTTATTCTGACATAAAAATGTTTCATTTGTTTAACAGTAGAGAACACCTTTTTCAACAAAATATTTATGTATGAAAAAGGTGGAATTTCGGGTAATTATGGTTACGAATGTTAAGTCTCATCTTTCTGCAATTAAAAAAAAATATCCCCACTTGACCACCGCAATTTATATGTCCATGAAATGCAATGCAAATCAGTACAGAAATTGTTTCAAGCTAAAACGAAAATTTACCATTTTTTGATTTTCGGCTTTTTAATTTTTTTGATTATTTTTAAATTTTTTCAGATTTAATTTATTATCAAATTTTACTAATTTGAAATAAATTAATAAAATATCAAATAAATCCAATCATTTAAATTGCATAAAAAGTTGAAATGCAAGCTTTTCTGGGATAACGGCGCATTGAAAATTTTTTTGACAAGATTTTTGAGATCAGCGGTTGCTAATTACCCTAAAAAAGTACCTTTTTCAAATAAATAAAAATAAAATTGAATCTTGGTCCAAAATGGGTTAAGAAAAGTAAAAACAAGTGAGAGTGTTAAATTCGGCTGTGCCGAATCTTTGATACCCTCCAACATGTTAAAATATATTTAAAAAATTCAGAGGCGTTTTTTGTTTGGGGAGGGGGGCTATGTGGGGGTGGTTGGGGATACCTTCCCCATCGCGATAAATGTTAACTAATTTATTTGTTATGCTTTTTTAACTTTAGTAATACCATTTACTCATAATTTTTATGATTTTTTTAAGTCCACGCCCACAAAAGGTGGCGGGCCAAAAAAAACTTAAATTTGTAGCCCCCGGGGTCTAAGTGCAGGACTTTGAACACCTTCTGACATAAAAAGATTTCATTTGTTTAACAACAATGCGACTTTTTTTAAGTTCTTTAAGGGGGAACTTTTTTCCCCCTGATCCGATTTTACCCATTTCCGAACTTAACCGGCCTATGACTAAGAGACACATTCGTGCCAATTTTCAGGAGTCTAGCTCTATTATTTTGGACTGAATCGTGTTTTATACAGACGGACGGACGGACGGACGGACGGACATTCATAGAATGACTTAAAATCGATCATAGATCAATAATATATATACTTTATGGGGTGCCCGACCGATATTTTTATGCGTTACAAACGGAATGACAAAGTGAGTATACCCCCATACTGTGGTTGGAGGGTATAAAAATATGCAAAAATAAGTAGAATAGTTAAATTCGACTTAGCCGAATCCATGAATACCCTCCACAGTGCCCTTTTAAAGTGTTAGTTAGTTTTCTAAAGTGAAAAAAATTAACAATTTTGATTAGAAATATTTTATTTTGGGTAAAAAACTTTTTTATAGCCATTTTTGAAAAAAAAAAATACAACATTTTTTGAGTGTAACATTTTTTTCGAGTGTAAGTTTTTTTGTTTAATTGTAAAAGTATTTGTGAGTGACAAAAAAAATAAAATATTTTTCCGACTCTTCAATGTTTTTAAAGCTCTTTTAACGGGGTTTTCAACACGTGAACTAAAGTTAAAACCAATTTGAAATTTACGGTTTTGCTAATAATTTTTGAACAACGAAGTCCTATAAATATCAAAAAAAATCCTTGGACACACACATCGCGGATTAAATAAAAATCTCCAAAAAACTAAAATATACTAAGGGGTTCAGAAAGTTTCTATTGAGAATCTAACTGACACCAAAAAATTTCGTGAAAATCAATAATTTTCTTCTACTCCCGCATAGCGGTTGAAGTATGATTTTTTTTTGGAAATTTTTACTTAATCCACGATGTGGGTGCTCAAAGATTTGTTTGATTTTTATGAGACTTCGCGTAGGCATTTGGAGTACGATTTTTCATTTAAAAAAACCAAAAAAATTAAAAATTTTCTATTAATTTTTTTTTTTTTTGTAAAAAAATGGGTTTTTAAGAAAAACCGTTTCAATACCGGTACGTACCGGTACCGAAGGAAAAGGTTTTTGGATACCGGTATCCGATACCAAAACTGAGTTTCGGTATTGGTATTGGTACCGGTATTCAATTTAAAGGGTTTTGAAACGGATAACGGTATTGAAAAGGTATCGATTGCCAACATTGGTTCAAAGTCCTGCATTAGAAAATATCGTTTTTCGGTCCGCCCCGTTTTTATGGGCGTGGAATATTTTTTTATACCCTCCAACCACAGTATGGGGGCATGCTCACTTTGTCATTCCGTATGAAACGCATCGAAATATCGGTCTACACTCATAGAAATATCTTAGTAGAAAAATTAGTAAACCCATTGAAGATCAAGTTTTACAGAATAATGCCGTATTCAACAAAAATTAATGTTGATATCGTTGAATAATCAGTAAATTTGAATCAACTATTTACAACGCTTATACAGAATTCAATAGATAAATCAAAATAGAAAAAACAACCCTGTTCGTCCATTTTTTTATTATTAACGAGTGACGAGTGAGTTGGTAGCAATGTGAATCGTGTTTATCTCTTATAAAATTATTTTATGTGTTTGTTTTTTATAAAAATATTTAATATTATAAAAATAAATAAAAATAGGATCTGATTTGTAAATATTTGGTAAGTAAAAAAATACATTGATTACTTTATGTATTCATACTACATATATTAAAACTTTTTTGCTTTTTTTAAGGTTTTTGTTTGGTATCATCAGAAAACTGGAGAATGGCTTATGAGTGCATAACATGAATAAACGAAGTGTGTGTGAAAATCTTCAAATACTGCAGCTTAAAAAGCCGACGATAATACAAAAATATTGTGAATTATTTATGCTTAATAAAAGAATGTTAACAAATAACAACAAGTTTTTTTTATTAATAAAATTTCTTATATTAACAAAAATATGAGTTGAATTTACAAAAAATTAGAGTTGATTTACAAAAAAACGAGTTAATCAACTTTTACAAAAACTGACAATAATTTTTATTAAAATCAACATAAATATTTGTAGGGTCAAAATCAACAATGATTTCTGTTGAATTTACAGCGATTTTCTTTGGGGATACAATGATTTTTGGTTGAGTGTAGGACCCCATAAAATATATATATTTTTGATCAGTGATCCATTCTAAGACATTCTAGCGATGTCCGTCTGTCCGTCCGTCCGTCTGTGGAAGACACGATACAGTCCAAAGTAAAAGAGCTAGACTCCTGAAATTTGGCAAGAATATGTCTTATGGTATTCGAACACGGGCAAAATCGGATCAGGGGGAAAAAAGTTCCCCTCTTAAGACCTAAACAAACCACTAAACAAGTGAGAGTGTTACATTCGGCTGTGCCAAATCTTTTATACCCTCCAAAATGTAAAAAACAACATTAAAAAAAATCCAGGTGCGTCTTTTTTTTGGGAGGGGGAGGGTTTGGTTGGAGACGTTAGGGGCACCTTCCGCTTGCGATTTTGAACTTCTTCTGAGATAAAAATGTTGCATTTGCTTAGCAAAAGTACAAAAAACCCTGCAAAAAATGCGGTTTTTCTTAGGTTGGTTTAGTTATCCAAGGGGGAACTTTTTTCCCCTGGTCCGATTTAGCCCATTTCCGAACTTAACCTGCCTATGAATATAAGACATATTCGTGGCAAACTTCGAAAGTCTAGCTCTTTTTTTTGGACTGTATCGTGTCCTCTACAGACGGACAGACGGACGGACATCGCTAGAATGTCTTAGAATCGATCACTGATCAATAAAATATATACTTTATGGGGTCCTAGACCAATATTTCGATGCGTTACACACGGAATGACAAAGTGAGTATACCCCCATACTGTGGTTGGAGGGTATAAAAAAAGCCATTTTTTATAGGTTTTTTTGTACTTTTGCTTAGCAAACGAAACATTTTTATGTCAAAAGAAGTTCAAAATCTTGCAGTTGGATCCAGGAAGGTTGTCTCCTAGAGCTGCAAAACTATCGATAGTCGTCCCATTCGATATTTTCGATAGTTTGTTTTTAAACTATCGATACTATCGATAGATTCGGATATTTTAAAGAATTGTAAGATTTTGTTTAAAATTACGATTTTTTTATTGCAACTTGATACTTCTGAACACACAAATGACAGTTTTTGCCGTTCACAGTCATTCCAGTCTATTTTAATCACTTCGGCGATTTTCCACCATGCCGTGCTTGTCATGTTCGGACCTTAAATTTCGCAATAACATTAACACGAGATTACTATCATTGCTTTAATATAGAGTTTGCAAATAATCGAGATATTTTATAATCGCGATTACGATTAAAAAAATTGCCGTTAATCGCGATTATCGATTAATCGAATTTTTTAAATAATTTGAGTAGCAGTTGCTTTAATAAAAAAATATTATAAAATTTACATTTTAGAACGCACGAAAATACAAAATTTAATATTTTTAAGAAATAAAATTATGAATTTTCGAACTCCCCAGCAAAAATAAATCGAGATTTTGGTATTCTAGGTATTATTAATATATCATAGCGCATCGAAAGTGCTCTCTTTTTTAAGATTTTTTTGTTTAAAAACTTATAATATTTTTTTGATAAAATTTCAAACATACATTCATTTTTGACATCTTTAACACTTTTTAAATGATGCATAATGATTTTTCGAAAAAAATACCCGATTTCCCTACATCTTTATTGCGCTTAAATAAACTCTACAAAGAGAGTTTCAGTATCTTTATCTGTGCTACCAAAGAGTGGTCTAAACTGTGACATTGCCCAGAAATCATACCTGAATTCCGGAGGTTTGGATGCGTTTTTTGACTGGTGATTCCTTTCCAAAAGCTGCAGCAAAAATTTTTCAAGGACCTCTTCAGTCGGCAGCCAAACGGTTTAAAAAACAACGTTTTTTTTACAAAATTTCATGTCCGAATTTTTTGACCAAATCCGGCTAAATAATATATTTTAAAAACCAAATTTATTGGTTACTAAGATTAGAACTTACATTTTACTTAAAACTTGAATGACTTTTACGAGAAAAAATGAAAGAAAAATTGGAAACAAGTTAAATGAATCATGATCCAACCCAACAACATTTCCTTTCCAAATAATCGGTTCCAGAACGCATCATATTACCCTGCAATCGAATCTACTTAACATTCCAGAATCAATGATTTTTGTTTGAAATTGTGCCGAAAGCAATCGTTTTTAGAGCAAATAGTTTTTTTTTGAAAAATAATTTTACATAGAAAATTATAGGTCTTTTTGTGTACTTAAATTTCTTACTACTTTTACTACAACTGGAAATTTTTGTTTACTTTTTGTACTGAAAATTTCCAGCTGTAGTAAAAGTAGTAAAAATGAGTAGATTGTAGTAAGGTAAACGAAAAGGCATTATGTTTCCTTTTAAAATATATTCAAGAATCTATTATAAAAGGAAACAGTTCCAAAAAATTTGTTATAAAAACAATGTATTTTATAGAAAATGATTAATCGTAATCGTATGATTTTTTTGTCGATTACGATTACGATTAATTGGTGCGATTAATCGCGATTACGATTACGATTTTAATCGTTTTGCAAACTCTACTTTAATACTTTAAAAAGTAGAATTATTCCAAAATGATATAAAGATTTTAAAAACTGTTCACTTTTTGATTAATTTTTCTGCAATGACAATCTTTTTGAAGCTAATGTTTTTCGGCGATAATATCGCTATCGGGTAAAAACTATCGATAGTCCTTTTAAAATAAAACTATCGATACTATCGATAGTACCATCGATAGTTTTGCAGCTCTATTGTCTCACCGACGTAACCCCCCCCCCCCACAAAAAAAAAACGCCCCTGTTTTTTTTTTTTAACGTGTTGGAGGGTATAAAAGATTCGGCACAGCCGAATTTAACACTCACTTGTTTTTTTTTTAAATAATGATAAATTTGTATTTCTTTAGTGTAAAAAGTATAAGAATTAATTTTATTCGAGAGAAAATGTGCCTCCAATTACCAATACTCACTTTGTCATTCCGTGTGTATAACATCGAAATATCGGTCTAGCACCCCATAAAGTATATATATTATTGATCAGTGATCCATTCTAAGACATTCTAGCGATTTCCGTCTGTCCGTCCGTCTGTGGAAGACACGATACACTCCAAAGTAAAAGAGCTAGACTCCTGAAATTTGTTACGAATATGTCTTATGGTATTGGGCTGGTTAAGTTCGAACATGGGCAAAATCAGATCAGGGGGAAAAAGTTCCCCTATTAAGAACTAAACAAACCTCTAAAAAAACATTTTTTTATAGGTTTTTTGTACTTTTGCTTAGCAAACGAAACATTTTTATGTCAAAAGAAGTTCAAAGTCTTACAGTTGGATCCAGGAAGGTTGTCTCCCACCGACGTTACCCTTCCCCCCAAAAAAAAAGACGCCCCTTTTTTTATACCCTCCAACCACAGTATGGGGGTCATTCCGTGTGTAACACATCGAAATATCGGTCGGGAACCCCACAAAGTACACTAAAAAAAACAAGTGAGAGTGTTAAATTCGGCTATGCCGAATCTATGATACCCTCCAACATGTTAAAACAAATAAAAAAATCCAGGGTCGTTTTTTTGTGGGGGGGGGGGGGCTCGGGAGGTGAGGGATACTTTCCCATCGCGATAAATGTTAACTAATTTATTTATTATTCTTTTTGCTATTTAGTAATACCATTTTCTCTTTATTTTAATGATTTTTTAAAACCACGCCCACAAAAGGGGGCGGGCAGAAAAACACGAAATTTTCCAGCCCCCTTGGTCTAAGTGCAGGAGTTTAAAACCCCTTCTGACATAAAACGGTTTCATTTCTTTAAAAAAAATGGCAAAAAAAGATATAACAAGTGAGAGTGTTAAATTCGGCTGTGCCGAATCTTTTATACCCTCCAACACGTTAAAAAAAAAAAAAAAAAACAGGGGCGTCTTTTTTTTTTTTTTGGGGGGGGGGGGTAACGTCGGTGGGAGACAACCTTCCTGGATCCAACTGCAAGACTTTGAACTTCTTTTGACATAAAAATGTTTCGTTTGCTAAGCAAAAGTACAAAAAACCTATAAAAAATGGGTTTTTTTAGATGTTTGTTTAGTTCTTAAGAGGGGAACTTTTTTCCTCCTGATCCGATTTTGCCCATGTTCGAACTTAACCAGCCCAATACCATAAGACATATTCGTGCCAAATTTCAGGAGTCTAGCTCTTTAACTTTGGACTGTATCGTGTCTTCCACAGACGGACGGACGGACGGACGGACGGACAGACGGACATCGCTAGAATGTCTTAGAATGGATCACTGATCAATAATATATATACTTTATGGGGTCCTAGACCGACATTTCGATGCGTTACACACGGAATGACAAAGTGAGTATACCCCCATACTGTGGTTGGAGGGTATAAAAATGTCGTTTTTTAAGAGGTTTTTTTAGTTCGTTAAGCTAAGTACTCTGTTCGATTTCACGGGAAAAAATCTGTCAAACTCCATATAAAAAAAATAAATTTTGGCAACGCGAGGAATTATAGGGAAATTGTAAAAAAAGTTTTCACGCATTTTTATTATACAAGACAATTTAAATTGTCGTGAAAAAGTGACATTTCAGTTTTGTTATGATCGTTTCTTTCTTATAATTGTCAAAAGTTGTTGATTTTTAAATATTTTATTGCGATTTGAGGCGTTTAAAGTTTAAGTCAAATTTTCACTGCAAGAAACAGAGTACTTAGCTTTAAGGGGGAATTTTTTTCCCCCTGGCCCGATTTTGCCCATTTCCGAACTTAACCGGCCTATGAACAGTAGACATATTCTTGCCAATTTTCAGGGGTCTAGCTCTTTTATTTTGGACTGAATCGTGTTTTATACAGACGGACGCACGGACGGACGGAAATTCATAGAACGACTTAGAATCGATCATAGATCAATAATATATATACTTTATGGGGTCCCCGACCGATATTTTTATGCGTTACAAACGGAATGACAAAGTGAGTATAC
Organism: Pegoplata infirma; assembly: GCA_963921195.1. Classification (NCBI taxonomy): domain Eukaryota; kingdom Metazoa; phylum Arthropoda; class Insecta; order Diptera; family Anthomyiidae; genus Pegoplata; species Pegoplata infirma. Next base: position 2,807,845 of record OY992541.1, read on the forward strand.
CCCCATACTGTGGTTGGAGGGTATAAAAACTGTAATGTTAGCAAAAAAAGCTTGCAAGCCTACAAGAAAATTTGATGATTTTGAACCATTTTTGTAATTCCTATTCCCGCGGGAATAGGCGCTGCTTGTGCGCTGTCAACACACATACACTATAAAATTCTGTTGCTTGAGCAAATTTGTTGACTTTTCGCTTGCTACTACCCACACAAGCATAAATGTTATAGTATGTATCTGCGTATCGCTGTTTTGAACCCACAATTTTTTTGGTAAAGTTAGCAAAAATGCTTTGCCAAAAATTAGTTAACTGGAATTTTTTGAGGACCCCATTGGGTTCGGACCCGATAGGTCCAGACCCCGATGGGCCTAGACCTAGTTGGGTTCCTTTAAAATCGTCATAGTTTTTGATCCAAAATTTGTGTCCGTTTCGCTCTACCTTGCTTAGTTTTTGAGATACATGATTTTAGAAGACCACCGGGGTTTTGAGAATTACAAAATAACTTCAAAAATATTACTCGGAGAGCTTTTGATTATTTTGCGGTCTTGTTCTACGTGTTGAGAGCTACAAAAATGCTTTTGGACTTTTTGTTGTTGTTTCGCAATATTTACCGAGATATGAGCATTTTAAAATTTTCGGGAATGCTAATGCTTAGAGTCCACATATGTGAGGAGGACCGGCGATACTATGGGGAGCTCGAGAACCAAAAATGGCCTCCATTTTGCTCTATCTGGCTTAGTTTCCGAGATAGCGCCATTTTCTGTTTTCTGTAAATAAAAAAAAATTTACCATTTATTTTTGCTAATGTTAGCAAAAAATCTTGTAAAAATGTTGTCAACTCAATTTCAAATTTAGCAAAAGAAATTTGTTCAAAGTTTGTTTAAAATTGCTAATGTGCTATATGAAGTTTACAAGAATTTTTTGCTAACATGCTATTATTAGCAAAAAAGCTTGTAAAAATTTGGTCAACTCAATTTTAAATTTAGCAAAAACAAGTAAGAGTGTTAAATTCGGCTGTGCCAAATCTTTTATACCCTACAAAATGTAAAAAAATTGTCAGGGGCGTTTGTTT